>CAVNZK010000293.1:0-264933 GCA_963693345.1 Pieris melete | reverse complement strand
AGTCTTTTGAAATGTTATAGTGCGTTACGTGAGCGGGGGGGGTTATTTAAACAACGCGTTACGTAACATTTTTTATTTTAATTAAAAAACTGGGGGATTAATTGGCAACCCTTTTCGTTTATGTTGTACGGGGAATCCCTGTATTGTATTGTACTCGTACGTTACTTTTATTTTTGCTTTCCTAAGTTTATGTTTCGGGGAATCCTTCGACTGTGTGATTGTTATTTTATTATGGTTTACACAGAAGCACATTGCTGTTGTCAGTTTTGTTAAAGATTCAGGAATTACCGTAATGTCCTCGAAAGCGGGAGATTTGCATCATCGGCTGTTCATGGCATATAAAAGCTGTCATATTAACTTGCCAGCATAATTGTGCTAAAAAAATGCCAACGAAATTTGGAAAACGGCTAAAGAAACGTTTTTAGAACATATAACGGATGTTATACATGATTTTGTCTTTAATGATCACTTAAATGTCAGGTAACGTTAAGGGAGGGGAGGGGGTACAGATAAGCGTTATGGTGACGTTACAGGGGGGAGGGGCGGTTTGTTTTATCGCGCTAAAGCAAGCCGCCAGAGTTCTTGTTCATTGTTTGTCTCATAATAAGAGAACCAGGAAGAGCTTGTTTGGACCTCGGACGTCTTAGGAAACATAATACAAATTTTATTTTTAGGTAAAATTTCTATATTGTGTTCCGTTTGACGTCCGAGGTCCATTATGAGAGACGTGCTTGTTATCTCCTGGTGGCTTGTAAAGTTATATATTAATAACTAAAAAAAACGCGACAATGTGATTTGAATTATTTATATCCGATAGAATCATGATGAAATAAACAATACAAGCTAATTAAAGCCTAAGCTTTAGCATCATTTAATAAACATAATAAAAAAAAAAATTATTGTTTATAATAAAGTAGAATACTTGGCTAATCTTTAAGCGGCCGAAAGTACTAAGAAAGAGACTTCTGATTAAGTCTCAGCATTCTGACTATTATTATCTAGATTTCGACAATAATATATCTTTAATGTACTCTCATGACGCCAATTTGCTTAACCAAGAATATCATTTATGTTTCTAAAACAATTTAGCGAAGCAACAGCTGATCAAGTACCCCGGCCGAGATGCTTTGATACCTGATTCCAAAAGGGGTTTCTTGACCCAGCCCCCAAAAATTGTGGGCGTAGCTGGTCTTACAGGATATCGCCTCATCCATTATTAGAGACAGTTATGAGTGTCCTAAGCCAAAATAAGGGATTTAGATGCTTCTCCGGGCACGATAAAAACGTCCAACTTGACTGTCTATACGTTCCTGTATCTGTTTTAAAACCGAAACCCGGATGCAAAGTGATGATCACCGTTATCAATAAAATGCTGAGGCTCGAAAAAGCAAGAGAGTCAAATCATGAACTCTATGCCCAGAAGCCAATACAATTATTGTGGCTGTGTGTTTCAAGCTATGAAATAAATTTTGCTCATCTAGTTTTAGGCTTTTCAAATAATTTATAACTGTCCCCGCTTCCCATACTGGCAATTACTGCGCGATTAGTCTAGCTATAGATAGGATTGAGCTAGCGCTTTAAGGATATGTTTTACTAATTTATTAGATAAAATTTTAACATCGCTTAGAACCTCACAAATTGATGCTATGTCAGATTTGTGAACTAAAATAGATATAGATCTATTTAGATAATATATTTAGATATATAGATATCTATGCCAGATGATTCTTTATAAATAGGTTTGTTAGGGTTATAAGAATCTAGCTACATCAGGAGGAGCCGGGAATCGACAGTTTATATTACTATGTTGACACTAATTTACTCATTTATACCAAATAGGGGCATATGTTTTCCTTGTTGAAGCTCTCAAACACGACGAAATAAGTTGTTTTTCGTCTCGTGTTTTCCAGCTCAAAATCAGCCACGCTTCCAACTGTAATTTCTGCCCTTGAGGAGGAGGTTGACCCGTTACGGTATTTATCAGGGTTTTGTTTAGATTCCGTATTTGTAGTGAGGGTGCAAGTGCTCGGCCTTTCAAATCCGGGCGCCAAAAAGGCTTCCACCACCTGGGTGCTATTATTATGAACTTCCCTTGGGATAAGTTGAGATGGTGCTGCACTCGAGGTAGAGGTACTGGCGGTGGAAATATCCACGCTAGATCGTATCGCCAGCATTTACTGAAGGCGTGGTGAAGCAAGTGTTGGAGTCTAATAAGTCTAGCGACACATAACTTGCCACGACAAGAGCCTCTCGTGACGCGAAAAGATCTATTTCGGGGTTCCCCATCGTCTGAATATGTCCGTGGTTGCCTCTTTCAAGAGATGCCATTCGGTGCCCCTGCGATTGCGCGAGAGGTAATCGGCTTCCACGTTGTACATTCCCGGCAAGGGAGTGAGGGATAAGTACAATATTCAAACTGTCCGTCAGTGCCAGAAGATCTTTTGTCAATTTTAACAGCATATGGAACCTTGTTCGTCCTTCGTTTTTTATGTACGATACAACAGTTTTGCTGTCGCTTTGCAGGATTACCATCGAGTTAGTTTAGGACTTCGGATGTCAAAGAGATTGCTGCTACCACAGCGTGCATCTTCTTTAAATTGCATTGCCACTCAATCTGACTGAGTCCAAGAACCATTCAGGGGTTTGTTGTTGATTAGCGCTCCCCATTGTAGATCCGAGGCATCGGTGACAATGTAATTCACATGCCTTGTTTTGAAGTGAATCGGTGTTTTGTGACTGAGGTTGTGCAAACACCATACCATGTCCTGATTCACCTCTGCAAGAGAACTCGAGCAAAGAGGAGCGCTCCTAAATGCATTGCTGTGTCGCTGCAGCGTTCGGCAACGCAACCTTCCCCGGTGGGTGATGAAGGTCGCAAAATTGAGATACCCTAAGAGGCGTTGGGTCTGCTTGAGGGTCCAATTTGCCGGCTGACAAGCGTGTTATTAGGCACTGACGAATTTTGATAACTTTTTACGGGTAAGGACTTTGCATTTGATAGTGTGTCCCACGTGATACCCAGAAAATCGATCGACCTCGTTGGAGTGCATATCGACTTCTCTCGATTTATGGTCCACCCCAGGTTCTTCAAAAAGGTCATGGCTACGAGAACCTGGGAGTTAAGAATTGTTCTGTCCTGGTGGACCAGTAAGTAATCGTTCAAGAAAACGATCACTCTTAAGCCCGGACGGCGTTATAGCTCGGCTGTCCAATTTGTCACCGAAGCAAACATTTTCGGAGCTATGGCCAACCCAATATGTAGACAAGTCATTTGAAGGAGCCTTCCCTCATAACTGATACGCAGAAAGCAACGATGTTCGAGGGAAATCGGTACATGATAGTAGGATTGCCTGTGATCCAGCTTCACCATCCAATCGCCTTTTTGTAGGAAATTTGACATTTGGTGGTAATGAAACAGATGAAAAGGTTCTGGTTTCATGAACCGATTTAAACATTTTAGGCTGAAAATGACTCGATTTTTCCGTTCTTCGTTATTATGAAATATGAACGATATGATATGATAGATATGAACGACGGAGTCAGCGGTGCTGGCTCCAGTATATGGTCTCGAATCATGGTATGTATTTCCAAGGAAATCGAAGTTGAAACAGGTGTTTGCAACTTTTTTAGGATTTAGAACAGTACTAATAGCGGTTTTCGATTGAAAGTTATTCGAGCGGAGGTTATTAATTTTAGAATGGAAAAAGGAGGTTTTAATTTCACCCAATTTTTGTGATAGTTCCTTAAACATCCGCCCGACACGGCTAAAATTGTGTACCATAGCTACTTTCATAGCGTTATGTCGTACGGCATTTTACTGTGGGGTGCTGCTACAGAGGTTCAATCCATATTTGTGCTGCAGAAGCGGGCTGTTCGGGGTATTTGTTGTGTTTCTCCGAGGGAGTCGGTACGGAATAAGTTTAAGGAATTAAATATTATGACACTATCTGGTCAATATATTCTTGAAGCCTTGTTGTATGTCCAAAAAGATATAAACGATTTTAAAACAAATGGTGACTTTCACCAGTATAATACGCGAAATAGAACTAATTTGAGTGTACGACCAACCAGACTCCAAAAGATAAACCACTCCTTATATGGAAATTGTATTCGTTTTTACAACAAGCTCCCAAGCGAAATTAGAGAATTATCACTAAATAAATTCAAAGCCCTCGTTAAACGAAAATTAATCAACAAAGCTTTTTATAAATTTGAGGACTGTTTAAATGATCCTAATCCTTGGGATTGAATTGCTCCAGTTCAAACAATTTGTATGACAATACTTGGCGATTAAAAAGAGTGGCGGAAAGTTTCTTGCCAGTTCTTCTTACCCGCTCTACGCCCTTGACTTGCGAACTGGTAGTAAATGTAAATTTACGATTAATTTAACTTGACGATTCAAAAGTGTACTTGGTTACCTACTTGAATAAAGATATTTTGAGTTTGAGTTTGAGTTTGAGTTTGAAAAGCCCATCGAGTCACTTATGTTGGTATTTATTTGGATTGTTATATTTGCGTCCCCCTTTTGATGTAAAACATCTATAACCGCACGTCAAACCGATTTCTGCTGTGGCGACACGTGCCGTGGCGATGCCACGCTATATGATGGTATATATACAGTCTATATGCAGTAGTGTGTACGGTGTATTTCGAAGTCACTGATTAAACGTATAATGATATAACGATAATTAAGTAGTCACGTTTTGAAATAAATTCGTAAATTTTTGTATTCAAATGAAAATAAATGTTTATTCAATAAATAGTCATCATTATTTTAACAAAATAATGTCGATGTTTCACATCTGCCAGGCGTCCCGGGACGGCTCACATTTTTTATTTTAGTGATCATCGAAGTTGTGACTCTGTTGTCCTTGTTTTGAGTTGTATCGGTTACCAAGAAAGGGCTTTTGACTAACCTGAGACGTTGAAGCTACAGGCGATTAAAAACGTATGCGTGATTTAACGCGTATTGTTTTAGATTGGTACCCGCAAATTCTGTCAATTTTGACAATACTACCAACATTTTGTAAATATTTAGATAATTTTTCAGGATTAAACATGTACTCCGAAGAGGGGTGGAAATTTTATCTAAATCTTCTATAACATGTTTTTAAAGTTTGACCAAAACATTCTTGCAATTTATTATGTATAGAATTTAAATTAAGAACCGCGTTCGACTGAAGACCACTAAAACGCTACGTAACGCTTTATTGATAAACTCATTTTTAAATCGGTAAAAGCAGGAAAAGCAACGAATTTCTTTTGTATATCAATGTAACGTGCACAGTTCAAATCAGAAATGTAAAAACCTCTGCATTGAAATTAATATTATAGGACTTATTAATAACTGGGAGGTTTTTGAACCGACACGTCTAACTGAGCAATATCATTAACTACAGCCGCATGGTTCAAAAAAGGCTCGTGTAGGTTTGCATTATTAGATTCGGTCACTTTATGTAACATGCTAGACGACGCAGCATAATTGTAAAAAATTATTATTAAGGTGACTCACCAATTACTGCAACAATTGCTCAAACCTGAGAATAATCACGTGAATTACTGCGCACGTGGTTATTTCTTCTTTGTTGTGGCGGCGGTTCTTCATCCTCTTCACTCGTACTCGAACTTTGCGAAGAACTCGGCTTGTCAGAACTTGCAGAGACAATATCTCCCGTGATATGAGACGGCTTTGTAAAGCGCGGGTGAGGCACGTTTGACCGCGTGGCCAACACATTTACACCGATTTTAGCACTTTCATTAGCCATTTTATATTTTTAACGTGAAAACCGAGTTAACCATTTTACGAAATAATTATTTCCACTTTGAAAATAAATTTTAGGTCGATATAACTTTGAATATACTGATTCGTTTTTAAGTGTGCACTAGCGACTGTGCAAGACGAAAAACGACGCAACAATAAACAAGAACTCTGGCGGCTTGCTTTAAAGTATTAACAGACGATCGAACTTGGTACGGGCCCGACAGCGGATTCCGTACGCTCCATACCATATCCGTTCGTCTGGAGAGTTGTCTGCCGAACATTATTATTATTATTTCGTGTTCGCTCGGTCCGATGGTTTGCACATCGAATTTGGTCCGCTCCGTACCAAATCCGTGAGTCTGTACGCTCGGACCGGACAAACGCACGGCAGTCACGTTTGAAACATTCGGGAGGTAGCACGTACGTCAACGCATGTTCGCACTATGGCGGAGATTTTAACAGAACGCGAAGTCCTTGTCGATGTTTTGGCATTGTATAAAGGCTTTCCGTGCTTGTGGGATACATCACATGATTTGTATTGCAACAGAGATGCTCGTAATCAAGCGATTTGATTAACTTCATGTGACTAAATTCATCACGGTTTTTTAAATATGTTTTTGCCCACTCCTTTCTTTTTTTCGTGATATTTGTGTAGGCATTACTGTTGCCGCAACAACAATCGCAATTTTGGCGCGCTTGGATAACGTCGGAGGCATGACGTCTGAACTGTGTACACGCCACGCGGGGAATGCGAGATCCGGCCGTGTGTTGTGAGTCGCGGATTTGGTACGCCATACCAATCTGTTATCCGGCCCGTACCAAGTTCGATCGTCTGTTAATACTATTAGCGCGATAAAAAGTTAGTTCCAGTTTCAAACGCTGGGCGCTGGCGCACAGTGGGCTGGGATTTCAAAGTTTGGTCTTAAGAGATAAAATGTATGTTTTTGGTATCTAGACATATATTTAAAACGTTTTTATTCTTTGAGTTTTTTTTAATTAACTAGTAGTTTCGGAGATATAGCAATTTCAAATTTGTATGAAGTGACTTTTTAATTTAGCAATCCATACATATAAAATAAACTTACATATTATGTATAATAAATTGACTAAAGCAAGTATGTATTGGGATAATGCATACTTGTAAAAGATCTCTAAAATTGTGTAAAACAGAAAAAAATACGAGCCAAAAACTTTCATTTATCTTCGGATGAGATTACATATGCATATTTTGCGCAATTAAAAGCAGATGGGAATGAGGATATTGCACAAATACTAGAACATTTATTAAAGAATCGACAAAATGTGCAAAAAGTTGTAAGGTGTATATCAGTCAAAGAAACAAAACCTGCGTTGTCTCCGGATGAGGCGTTGGGGTTATTTTTATCACTTAAATTGGCCAAGTGGCAATACAATACATTAAGAAAAAGTGTTAACGAAAAAGACAACAATATAATTCCATCGTATAATCAAGTGCAACATGCGAAAATGGAATGCTATCCATCAAAAGACGTTATCAAAGTGACGGAAACCTCAGCCAAAATAAAGTTACAAGCTCTACTGGATATAACAACAAGAAGAATAATGCTGCCACTGATCATCGACAGTAAGTATAAGGAACTAACACTTATCAGTAAGTGGGGATTTGATGGTGCTTCTAATCAAGCCAATTACAAGGAAACAATCCAAACAGACGACGACACTTCAGAAAGTCAATTTGATGATTCAAGCATATTCATGGGAAGCTTAGTACCAATCAGATTGGTTTGCTGCGGACAAGTTATCTGGCAAAATGATTCCCCGTATTCATAATATTGGCGTAGTCCAATCTTTTTCGAATTTGTGAAAGAAAACAAAATAACCACATTGCAGGAAAAAAGTGCCATTGAGCAAGAAACTGCTGATTTAATGGATACAGAAGTCGGGGAAATAAATATTTCACACTCTATTTGACTTTATTAATGACAATGATAGACGGATATCTTTATTAATGACAATGATAGACGGAAAAGCAACATCAATTTTATGTGACACTTCATCTCAGAGATGCGACATTTGTAAAGCCACTCCAAGTGAGATGAATAATTTCGTCAAAACAGACTGATTTAGATCTTTGTAGATACGGATTGTCATCATTGCACATGACTTACAGATTAACGATAAAGACATGGGCTGTGAAGGGAGACACCAAGTGTATCCTGAAAAGCAAAAAGAAAAACATACAGGATGTTTTTAAAAATAAAATGGGCAAATTTGATGTTGTCAAACAAGGTCATGGCTCCACCAATGATGGAAATACCGCTAGAAGATTTTTTGCAAATCCAAACATTACTGCTGAGATAACAGGTGTTAGCGAGAACTTAATAAGGCGGTTTGCAATCATTTTAGAGGCAATTTCATCGGGCTACCACATTGATGTAGTCAAATTTCATGAATATTATTGACCAGCCCTGATCCACTAATTTCAACGAAACGACACAAATTTGGGAGAAAACATAAAACCTTCTCAAAAGAAGCACAAAGTTTGATCATTGAACGGGCAGAGACCTTTGATGATGACTATTAGGAACATTTTGAAATAGCTAATGTTGATATCCTGGACACTGATTAAATTAATACAGCTAGTTTGTATTTTTAATTTGTTTTACTTATTTTGTTAGGTTTTAAGGTCTAAGGGGATACCACTTAGGGTGGTGAGGAATCGAGAACAAATGTTGAAATTGCGTCCAAATCGGGGAAAATCGAGACTCGAGAGTAAGCGGGAAAATAGGACAAATATACGTGTTATGCTCATGTAAAGTCAATTCCATGAGAAAATTTGAGAATTACGAGATTTTCACTGTTTTTTGTTTTGTTCCATACAAAATTAACTTTAAAATGAATAACTCCGAAAATACTAAGTTATCTGAAAATTCGTCATAGTAATAGTTTCTTATAATCAATAGAAAAATCCAACACAATGATAAAAAATTTAAAAAAATAAACTTTTTTTTTTCAAATGCTAAGTCCACTACCGGCCCGTTTCGTTCCACTGTGTGGCGGCGGTGTCACGTGGTGGGAAAAGGTCGGATACTAGCGATTTGGGCGGAAAAGGAAACGATGTACTCTCATAATGGACCTCGGACGTCAAACGGAACACATAATAATACGTTAAATTGTAAGCAGTATGTTGAGGTTCATAATCTTTCGACAGTTGACAATCTCGCTAGATAGATTACAGTCTAACGATGTTTATAATTTTACGGTGGCACAAAGTTCAAATTTTGATGACAAACTTAATTATCTCTGAATAGCCAGAAGTTACTACTTCTTATATACAATAGGGTTTTACATGAACCTCTTTCATAAACAGGAAAAAAAACAATAAAAAAAAATTGTCATACAACAAACAAAAAAATATTAACTAACTACATAATAATTTATTATGTATGCTGAAATGTGAGGTGAATCTCAAAAATTCAAAAATACAGAGGCGATTCAAATGTATCTTAGACTGTTTCATATGTTCGAATACACATATTATATTTCTCTACTAAAATTCTAGGATATTACTAATTATTTATAAGAACGTTACCGTTTTGTGTGACACAATAACACTTTATATATTGTGGAATAAAAATTTCAAATTGAAATGTTTTAGGGAGCGTTCAAGTATTACGTAACGCAATTTTTGACCCCCCCCTGTAACGCGCCGTAACGTTTTTCTGTACCCAATAGTAAAACGTTTCGTGACCACCCAGTGACTCTTTAGTTACTATTATGTGGTATAAGTCGAAAAAAATATTAACAATAACGCGTAATTGAATCCCCGCATCGTAACGTTTTACAAAAGGACCTCCCCTCCCAAAATACGTTACGTAATACTTGAACGCTCTCTTAAGTAACATATACTGTATAATGTATAATCAATTGTTATAAATCCTTATACAAATAAACAAACCTCGGAGTGTGTTTTCAAACGTAGCTGATACAATTCCGAGAACACTTTATTTTTTAATATCATAACAAACTCTTCCGTTACGTTTTCAGTTACTATGTTCAATAATTGTAAATACTGCGTGTTGCAAATCGATTCCCTAAAATTTATAATGAAGTTAGGTTGAGTGGATGAATTTATTCAACTTAACACAGAAATACATACAAATCTACTATTCATGTATCTCAGGTGTTTGTTGACTCCTAAAGCGATAACCGACCGATTTTGATAATTTTAAGTTTGAAAAGTGTGTTCAAATGGTTTTGATTTGTTTATTTTGTACAGGACAACGGTTGTCGAATCCGCTATATTTATTACTAGCTAACCCGGCAAACGTTATTTTGCCATGTATTTCTAGGAAACATTTCTTTAGTTCAATAAAAATAACTATATAATAATAATAAAAAATAGGGGTTGATCGTAGAGGGGTGAAAATTAGGGGCTGTATGTATTTTTGTACAATAATAAAAAAATATCTAAAAAAATAAAATTTTGGGGTGGACACCCCTTATCACTTAGGGGTTTGAAAGATAGATAGAAAATGAAAATTTTTCATATAATCGGTAGAGCCGTTTCGGAGGAGTATGGGAACGAACATTGTGACACGAGAATTTTATATATTAGATAGGTATACTGGGAAAATTTAAATGATGTTTTATTTTAAATATGCTACAATTATAGTTTCTGAGTGATGGAAGAACTCTTCTGTGACTGATGGAAGAGTACTAATGTTACACTAGTCAGGGAAAAAAGCTAAAAAAGATGTTTAACCTAAATATCCTGTGTTCGATTTCTAGAAAAATCTATTTGGAAAAAAGAAATGTTAAGATCAAGATAGGTAAAAGGTGGGTATAGCACTATTTGAAAATATTACCTTGTAAAGATCGACATCCCATCATTTAGATGGAACAAGCGATTGTTTTTTTCATGTACCTCTAGCAAGCTTTGTAAGAAGACTATCACGAACGTATCACGGCGACAAAACGATATGCACTAAAAAAAGCGATAAGATTCAGCCACTGATTACCTTGAGACTTAAGAGAAGTCCTGAGGCCATGCGTTCAAATTGGGCAAGGCATTTTTGAAGTGAAACTTCTTTAGGCGCCTGAGGGTAAATTTAAAAAAAAAACGTCACGAAGATGTGCAGCGTTTTGAGACCGATTGAGAGAGAGTAAGAAGGACGAATTAACTTATAGAAATTATATTTTTCAAAATAAAATTTCGTAAAGAGAATTTATGAAATATTAGTATTTTATGTAAAATGATTTATTAAAATCACAAATTACGCCTGATAAATTAAAATGCCATGTGTTTTTACTATCGAAGAAATAAATCGACTCATTGGTCTAGTGGTTAGCACTCCTGACTGCGGATCCATGGGTCCCGGGTTCGATCCCCGGCTGAGACGAACATCGATGTGATGAGCATTTGGTGTTGTGCTTAGGTCTTGGGTGTTTAAATATGTATTTATATCTATCTATCTATAATAATATGTATGTATATCCGTTGCCTAGTACCCATAACACAAGCTTCACCAGCTTAGCTAGGTCAATTGGTGTGAATTGTCTTTAAAAAAAAAAATTAAATTTATTATTTGTATTAATTTTCGACACTTAATATTTTAATAACAATTAAATTCCCTCCCTTTTTCCCTCCCTCTAAGTCTCGGAAATCTAAAGTTTTATATTTGTATAGGTATGAACAAGAGTTAAAAATTAGATTAACAAAGGAGTTTTTTCACTTCTGACCTGTCTACTTTGTACGCACGCACTTTTTTATTTTCTATAGAAACTGGCATATTTTATATACATCAGTATAGACCTACTAAAGAATCCTCGTTAAATCTATGTGCGTTTGTCACAAAACTTCGTAATAGGAAATATTGTCATTTCGATTTGAGTTATTATTTCTTAAATTTTGTTATATAAGTACATATATAGAAAAGTCATACCATAGGGATAAGATCCGAACAAAAGGTCTGGTTCAAGGCACAACCACGACATACATCAGCGAGACAATGGCACATTGCAATCCACATGTCTTTTTGCTAAAGATATTCAAAAGCTATATATAATTTAAAAATCGTATCTAATATATCTTAGCTTAATATATGTTTAGATTTGTAAAATCTATATTTGTAAATACGCGAGCACCATGTATGTACATAATAATTTAGTTATCTGCTGCATTGTTTTGACGTGATAACGTCTTTAAAATAGTTTTAGTCGGGTGACATGTTCAGAAACTTGTGTCACACCAAAACCTCACGAGCGCGATCGCAGGTATAACGAGAGAGAGACGGACCGATCTCCCGTCTCTCTCACTCTAGCGGCATACAAACGAATGGAGATTTGTATGAATGTATGTATGAAGAAAAATGTATATCATAGTCGAATAAGTAAACTTGTCATTTTACACCCGAAATTTATCATCAAAAGTGTGAATAAAACGATAGATGTAATTTAAAATTTGAAAAAATTGTTATCTTCATTAATTCCTTACTTCCCAAAAACTTATATCACCAATAAGACGTTATCACGTAAACATCTCGATCGTAAACCTACTTTACAAACAACTATTTTTTTCATATCAAAATTCGCTTATTTTCGTCGAGTCTCCTCTGGCCCCCTGAAGAGGGATCCCAAAGGGGTCCATATGGAGTTATAGGCGTAATTATTTCTCTAACAAAAAAAAATGAATTGCTGTTTTCTAATTTAATAGGTGCTCTGTTTCTTCCCTGCTGTTGTACTTTCGTATATATATATGTTTAAGTATATTTTCTCATGTGAGACTGTGTTCTTAATGATAAAATATCTACCGTAACTCATCAAAATAAATCTAGTAATTGAATTACTGTACCATCATAGAGACAAATAGAATGCGCAGAGCAGAAAGACAACCACTAATCCTTATCATGTTCTGGGCATATCTATATAAAGATTTTCGCCTTGACGGTCCTTCCTTTATATCTATGTATAGCAATGCTGATATGAACTGAAGCGTCAGTCCGATTTGTTGTCTTTTGTTTAAAAATTTTAATAATGTTTCATATAATGGATCATGTTTTATAATTATTTCGCTTCGTTTATTCTAAAACAATAATCAAACTATAACCAAAGAGCAGGGAATAGGTTCGAATTCCGTGCATCGATTGATCTTCTATGTGCGCATTTAACACGCGCACGTACGGTGAAGGAAAATATCGTGAGGAAACCGAATTGCCTCAGACCTAATAGGTCGACGGCGTGTGTCAGTCGCAGAATATACGCCTATAAGAAAAATAAATGATCACGAAACATATAGAAATATGAGGACCAGACCTTTAAAGGTTGTAGCGCTGATGTTTTTTTTTTCTTTTTTTGACTTTCGATTATAAGATGCATCTGAACCCGAAACTATAGTATTTTTAATTAGACGAAGCCAACTGACAGTAGCTAATGTCACTTTGTAAAATAATGTTGCCATATTTAAAGTAATAGTAATACGTTCAGTTCTTGTTCAATCAGATGAATGAACAATGAGTGTGAATAGTTAATCATTTCAAACTATAAAACAATATTATTTCTATTTCAAAATTGTATTAAAGTGCTCTGATATAAGTTAGGTACTAGTACTATGTAACTAGAATCAGTTTTTTGACGGCTCATTACAAAGCGCGGCGCGGCGACTAGTGCCATCCCCGATCATTAATTCAGGGGTTTTTACTTTGTCACAACACTATTTTTATTTCATTAAAAACTGACAACACCGTAAACGTCAGTTGACTTCGTCTAATTAAAAATTCGACTATAGTGGATTTTTATTGCTATGCACAATTATATGGAACTCTGTGGAACCAACTACCGCTGAAGTATTTCCGAACCTATTCGACTTAGGGTCCTTTAATCCAATTATTAAAAGGCGACGCACTCGAGAGCCCTCCGACATTAAGAGTGTCCATGGTGGTACCATGATTGATGATGATTAAGATCAGATGAGCCTCCTGCCCGTTTGCCCACTGTTCTATAAAAAATAAATACTCCGGTGAAAGGAAAGGAAGGAAAAAATCCATCTATTCCTTGATTTTTTTCTTAATACATACTTGTGTGTGATCTCGGTCTTAGGCACGTCGGTATTGTCACGATTTTCCATCCACCAATTG
Organism: Pieris melete; assembly: GCA_963693345.1. Lineage (NCBI taxonomy): Eukaryota > Metazoa > Arthropoda > Insecta > Lepidoptera > Pieridae > Pieris > Pieris melete. The sequence continues at coordinate 251,058 of CAVNZK010000293.1, read as the reverse complement.
CGCAGAGAAAGCAAAGTCTATCGGTACATACCCACACCTCTAAGTCGAGCTTAGGGTTGAGAGTCGCGACTAGCAATACTAGGTACTTCTCAGCATAACTTAAGAAAAAACTGAGACAAGGAATCTCATTCTTGAAATGCGATTAATTTAAAATACTAGTAGTAAGTATATACTTAAAATACTTAGTCGCCTACATTTGATTTAGTTTTTGTATATAGTAGACCGAGGCGAATCGGATCACTTTTTCTTTGAGGTTGAGTAAATCATACTAAAGTGCTATATAATGCTATTTTTATTGATAAAATCGTAAGATGTAACAATTACCTATGAAGTATATATGTATTTGAAAACTTAAATCATACATATAATCTCTTAATTGGCTATTAAAAACTAAAAAAAGGAAAATATCCGATTCGCCCCAACATTCGGGGTGAATCGGATCGTGCACAAAATATAAAAAAAATTTAAGGTATAGTGTTAAATAACTTTGGAATCAGTAAAAATATATAATAATAAGATCAATTTTAATTATTGGCACATAATTCACATATATACCTATTATGGTCCTTTTTTCTGTTAGCTCGTGAACGGTACCTACTGAAAAACTCTTAGCAGCTTTAACCAAGGTCAACTCTTTGTTCTGGACTTAATTTACAGCCTCTTTCATTTTTTCTTGACACCATTCTCCGGTGGTCATGAAATAAATATGAATCAATAACCTCAAACATGTAATAAATCAGTTTAAAAGTATCATCCAATTCGCCCCTAAGGATATGATCCGATTAGCCCCGTAATTAAGACTTTTGAAATAAATATTTTAGACGTTAACCTCTAAGATTATACTTAAAAGCGAATTGGTTCTTCAATATTAACACCTTGCTTAACAATATGAACCAATGTAGTTCAATTTTAAGACAAATCCGTCATATGACACAAAGAAATCGTAAGTACGTAACCTTAGATGAGCGCCAAATTGCGACACAAACAAAAAACCGAGTGGCTGACGATTGGCATTGCCACTGATCCACAAGCGCGATCGAAATACTGCTTATGTCGGGAGGTGCTCAGTAAATGGACAGACACAAAACGCCGGTTGAGTGCGTTCTATGTGAATGTGATATTTAAATTATCAACACATTTCTTATTTTGATCCGATTCGCCCTGTGATCCGATTCGCCTCGGTCTACCTATTCTATCTACTTAATGAGTACTAAAAATTCTTACATTCTTCAATAAAACAGATCCCAACGCCAAGATAATTCGTGTTTGCAAATTGGTATCGCAGTCTCTTAATAAAAGCAAAAGTTTATATATTTCTTTTTCAGTAACATCTTGATTTTGTGTTTTCTACAACAAAGTTTTAGGTAGAAATTATTTGTATCACTGGAAGAATTAAAAGCATTAAAAGTAAAAATAACCTTTTTAGTTTTACTGTAATAAGTCAAAGTTTTACTAAGTGATCTTTCCATTTTACAAACATTCACAAGTCTTCTCTTATATTATACTTCATTGTTTTAAGCTTGTTTTTGCGCGGGAAATATTTGAAACTCTTTACCACGCTGACAGAATATAATAAATAAAAAAAAATTCACCAAATTTAATGTAGTCTGTGTGTATCAATAATCTTTCCAAAATATATTGCATCACGGTTGTTTATTCCTACATGGTTTATTAAAATTGCCAAGTTAAATTATATATACACGTAGGTTAATTATTGATAGCATTAATTTATAACATTAATAATGTTAAAATTTATTGACTTGAAAAACTTTTTTTTTTTAATGTGATAATATCAAGAAGGTGTAACTATTTTGTTGTAACATTAGCTATTATTAATCTGTGCTGACTATTGTTGTCAGTTGTGACATATTGACAGATCATTCCATACCAATTACCAAACTATTGCTATTCTAAATTCTAATCATTGCAAAGTTTTTCTAGTATGTATTTTCAGTAAACTGTAAACCTGAAAACATTCCCCTGTGTCTAACTAGCTATTGGATATAATGTAAAATATTTTTGATAATTCATGCATTACATTGGGAATTATATGTTTTTTACAACTTAATATAAATAACGATTAAAATGGATGTCGGCGAACTATTATCATTTAAGGTTAGTTTATTTATTTGTGTGTTGATGTCTTATCAATTCGTTACTACATTCAATTATCCCTTAGCCTACCCCAACACCTAAGCGTCCTAATGAAGATGAACTCGAAGATTCAGATGAAGAAAGTGTACGTTCGAAAAAAGTACGTCGACGAGCAGTCGGTGCGGAATTCGAAAGATCTGCCAAAAGAACCTACTATAACTGACAAAGAACGCGAAGATATTCTAAAATTTGTAGAAAATGTTGTTACAGAGGTAAGCTAAGCAAAAGCCTATAGACATAAGAAATCAATTTTTTTTTAAATAATTATTTTGATTTCTAGGGAGAAGTCTTGGATGAGACAGCAGTGAAAAAACGGGTTGGGGTTGATATCGATGCGTTGGAATTTCATGATACTGATTATGCAGGAGTCTCGGGGACCCTTGATTGGAACACCTCCAAGTGATTTTAGCTTTAGGATAAGCGTCAAAGTATTTTAAAAAAAATTTTTTAACTTTTGTCAATTGTATTGAAATTATAAACAATCCGCCATTATCTAACTACTTTTCTATTGGTTATAAGAGATGTGACATTCTCGATTTCTATTGGTTATGAGTGATGTGTCATTGTCGTTTTCTATTGGTTATAAGTGATGTGACATTTTCGGTAAATTAATTGGATCGATTATTTTCTCATTTGTTATTTTTAAAGTTGAACCTAATCGAATCGATTATTTCCTCATTTGTTAATTTTATAGTTGAACCTAATTTAAGCATTACTTGTCAAATGTACATACATTACATTAACTTCATGTTTTAATTAATGTATGGTTCCAAAAATTATTAAATTATTCAAATAGTACCCAAAACCGAATCAGAGCACCCCACTATCCACGTGGTCTTGTCTGCCTTACCCCTAGAGTGTATATAAATAATCGGAGGCGCGGAGGAAGAGCAGCCCCCACCCGCTGTAACAAAGCACAGTTATTATTATTCTCTTACATTAAACAAATAAAACACTATTTATCTTTAAAACATTTTTATTTCATTATACTATTTATTTTTATGTGACTCTAATGTCTTCATCAGAATTTCTAAGTTAAGTTTGTAATTTTAAATTAATCATTACTTGGTTGTGCATCTACGAGGCTTCTCCAAAACTAAAACTACTACTTGCTTTCTGCAACAAATAAGAGAATATTAATTTAAGCTCTGTCCATGCAAAACTTAAAAAATTGTATAATTCATATTATAAAATTTTTAACACATTTATATTAATATAATTATATAAATGTGTTAATAATATAATTTGTAGCACATGCTACAGACCTGGATAGCAACTTTCTTTTATTCTATTTAGAGATAGAGATAATTTAAATATAATAGCGGTGTCGTCCTTGTATGTTTCTTTGGAGTTGTTTGGGGATTCTTGTTGTTCAGTTCGACATGATTTTCTTTAACCTTTCTTTAATCCTACAAAATAATGAAATTGTTAAGTTATGTTGTCACTGTTGTGCACACCTTTGTTTGGCTTTTTTAGTATTCAAGTTATGTCAAAACTGATTTATTACCTTGTCATTGTTGGCTTTATTTGCTTTTGGGATATCAATTGTTTCCAAAATGATTTTATTTGTAATATCCTGAAATATATAAATAACATCTATTAATTTAAGTATCATGGTGAGTGGTTCGCACTCAGGTATTAAGGTGTATTATACCCACTGTCCATTATAAGTGGGAATGGGCTCACTTCGGGCTGGACAGAGTTTTGGTACTACAAATGCAACATGGATGTTTTGAGGTATTACAATATCTCTAACTACCCTGTAGGGGAATAAAGTATGTGCCTATGCTTGAGAGGTTGAACCTTGAACATCACCATCATATTTATAATTAACATTCCTACCTCGACACCATCACAATCAAATTCATTGAAATCTACTTCAAACCGTTGCGGTATCATCTCTGCCATATCCATTGTGTCTGGAGAAGGTGATGGTGGCTTTGTTCCACCTCTAGTTTTTGATGTTTCACGGCGATAAGATGACAACTCTTTTTTTTTATTCAATTTAGTGCACTTCCACTGAAATTGTTTTTTGTCTCTTGTCCTTATATTTGCTAGATTAAATCTGAAAAATTACATGTTTTGATTAAATAATGTAATCATTTTTTTGAGATGCAGGTACTTATTAAAATGTTTACTTCTCTGTTATATCGCTCCAAGCCTTCATTTTCTCCTTATTAGTATTCGTGCTTAAATCTTTGTTCTCAATTATTGATATATAGGGTCGTAGAATATTTCTAAAAAGTTGCTGTAACAAACGCAATAAACAAAAGCAAAGAATAATGGTTCATGTTTCAGTTTTAATCAACAATAATACTCGATAATACATACGGATAGTTAACCTCAATTGTATTGAAGCACTCAGGAAGGTTGGCACAGTTTTTTCACAAATATTTTATCATATTAATTAGTATTGATTTAGATATTCAACTTAAATCACTTCTGATTATAATTCAGACGCACATATAAAATTCGCACTTGTATAATGAAAATAACTAGGTATATCTATTATTGTATACAATAATTAAAACTCCTATATTTGTTTAAAAGGTAAATGTCATTGTCAGATGTCAATGTTATGGTCATTCAAAATTCTCGTTAAGCTGCTAAGCTAAGAAATAAAATATTCGTGAAGTTAGCTTCACGCATATTCTATTTCTTTTTACTTTTAGATTGTATTATTCCCATCTCGCTCGCGCACGCTATATCACACAGCCACTTTTGTGTCATAGGTGCGCGCGCATCGTAAAATTTCACTCTCATCAATTTTTTTCATAAGGCGCCTAAAGAAGTACAACTTCAAAAATTAACTTAAATATAGTTGAATATTTACATTCCCTCGACAACCTTGTCTGTTTGCCTTTTGTTGGCAAAGCCCTCCTCCAAATGCAACCATAAATTACCATAAATTATTGACCTGGGGAGTTCTGGTCCATGTGCCACCTGCCACGGCTCTTATTTCACCAACCCACCTTCCATTTTAGTTTTTTAATTGTTATAGTTACGTCTTTTGTTTTTGTGTGATTTTTTATTGTTGATAATATGTTTATTCTGTCAGAAAGTTTTTTTCCCCATCATGCTTCTATTCATTGCCAAATGGTCAATAACTACTAATAACTATTAGTGTGGTAATAGCTAGTTATAATAGTAAATATAACTACAGTAGAACCTCGATAACTTAAACCTCGGTAACATAAAAGCCTCTGTTACTTCAAAAAATACTAAGTTCCCTTCCCTTCAGAGCCCAAAACCTCTATAACTTAAAATACGCAACCTCTATAACTTAAATAAATAATCTCTGTATAGGCCTACTAACTAAAAGAAATGTTTCCACAACCTCTATAACATAAAATTGTTTGTGAATGAGTCATTTTGAGAGAGTGTCAAAACAAATGTTTTCGGTATTTATTGCTTGCACGTGTTTACTAATGTATTGTTAACGTAAACAATACATTACCTATTGTTTGCTTTATCTAAATTCTTCAAAGCTTTGCGGTTAGCTTTGTGACAACGACTTACTTGCATCATAAGTTTTTGATCGTTGTCCTGAAAACATCGCTTTACTTTATTCTCCTCTCTATTTGTCATTGAAAATCAAATCGATTTAGAAACAGTGAATTTTTTAAAACAAAAGAAAATCACAGATTTTTTTAAGTAGACTAAACCTTTAGTTGTTGTTTTATTTTTATGTAATGTAAGTAATGTGAATAAATATGATTACATATTTAATTTTCAGTATTTTATTGAACCCATCTTTCTGATGCATTCAAGTAAAAATGGGAGCAAGGGTACATAGAAACATGTACATACCTCTATATTAACCTTTACCTAACATAGAACCTTGATAACTTAAAACCTCTATAACATAAAATATTTTGTGTTTCCCTTGGACTTTATCTTATCGAGGTTCTACTGTACTATTAATTTTAGAATTAATTACATTTAATGTTTGACACTATTTGTTTTCAATAGCTATTATATGATTTTATAAAATTACTATTCTAGGAATTAACCGATGTTGATATATTGCATGAGAGTGAGGAAGGCGCAGAGGTAATCAATGCTTTAGCTGATGCAGAGTCTCCATCTCTACTCTTACATAATTTGTCTCGTCTTGATGAACAAGTGCCAGATGAGAGAGATGCTGTACATAATACTTTAGGTGTGTATACAAGCATTAAATGTACATCATTATTATATTAATTTTGAGGAAACAGCTTCTGTTTCAAACATTGACATAATTTATAGCATTTTATTTATGCGTTTTTTTTTTAATATGTGATACTTTTAATGCAATGGTTCCCTAAACACTTAAAAAAATACATACATATTATGTGTTGTGTTAATTGCAGGAATAGTTGAAAATATAACTGAGTTTCGTCCTGAATTATGTGTTGAAGTTGCAAAACAAGGTTTCATTCAGTGGATTCTAAAGAGATTGAAGGTATAGAAATGATTATTTAAAAGAAATTGATGTGTTCACAAAAATATTTTTACTTTCTTTTTAACGTTTGTGATGTATATATGTAAGTGTAGTAAATAATATATAATAATATTCTCAGATGAAAATACCATTTGATGCCAATAAATTATATGCAACAGAGATTTTGTCAATTCTTCTGCAAAATACACCCGAGAACAGAAAATTGTTAGGAGAACTTGATGGCATTGATGTACTATTACAACAGTTAGCTGTGAGTATTTTTTTCTTAAGTTAAAAATATTTGTTATGATATATTAAGATTTACAATATTATCTTACCATGGGGCCTAAAGTAGGAAATAGAAATAAAAAACTTTAGAGGTGTCAAGGGACACCCGGATGGAACGAAATTCCTTTCGATTCATTTATATGTTAATTGGTATCATAACAGTATGATAGATTTTCTCGACACCAATCTTACGACAAAAAAAAAGCCAACATCACGATGTGTTCCCAGGCGGTCACCCATCCAAGTACTGACCTCGCCCGACGTTGCTTAACTTCGGTGATCGGACGAGAACCGGTGTATTACAATAGCAAATGGCAAAAAAGTGTCGTGACAACTTTTCGTAAGAATTTTTTCCGTCTAGCCCCCTTTCACAACGCGCGATAAGGAACTTCGTTCCAACAATAACTACTGTACACTAAGAATAACTATAATAACAAAAAGAAAAAGAGTAAGTATGGAGTTTCTTGCCCATTCTTCTCCATATGATACTACCTTTTTTAAGGGGAAACAAGAGTAATTGTTTAAAATACAATTTTAACATGTAATTTTGACTTTCAAATGTGCCTGTTTAATAGGCATAATTGAAATAAATTTTTTGACTTTGAAAACTAACACCCATTTGATATGTAATGTTTTTATAGTATGGAATTAAAGTGGCATTATTAATATAATTACTTATCTACACTAATATTATAAAGAGGAAAACTTTGTTTGTTTGATTGTAATGAATAGGCTCATAAACTACTGGACCGATTTTAAATATTCTTGCACCATTCGAAAGCTACATTATCCACGAGTAATATAGGCTATATTTAATTTTGAACCAAAATAGGGTTCCGTAAGATATTAGGGTTTTTCGGACACAAGGTGTAAAAAATCAACCAAAAAAGTTACTTATTTTGCGTACCCTGCCTAAACTATTAAATATAGAACCATAAAATGTTCTAAGTAATTGTAGATCTTATAAATATCTACAAAAAAGTCCGAATTACACTATACCTATCTATGTCGAGTGAGGCACAATAACCATAAATGATATAATGACATGGCAAAACGGCGTTGGCCGGATCACCTAGTCTATATATATATAAAAATGAAACCCGTTTTCCGTTGTCACGACATAACAAGAAAACGGCTTGACCGATTTGTCTGATTTTTTATTATAATATACCTTGAAGTACGAGGATGGTTCTTACGGAGAAAACAACACTTTTCTATATTCCCATACAAAATATTCGTAAAGGTAAATTTTTATTTTTTGACATAATGTATTTGTTGTCTTATCAATTTTCTTAGCTAGACGGTAGACCGGTGTCCCGAATAGCAGACTAAGTATTTTAAACAAATAAAGAATCGACTGTTAGGCGGTACGATGTTCGCCAGGCCAGCTAGTCTTACTATAAAAGTGTTTATGTAAGCTATCTATATATATCTATGAAGTTTTCTTTCTCAGTACCCTTTAACATTTTAGACCGGTCTATTCCGCAACCATTTGTAGGATACATAGATACCTATAATTTCTATCAATAAATCTTACAGTTTTACAAGAGACATGATCCAAGCGGTCCTGAGGAACAAGAGGCTATGGAGAATATGTTTGATTCCTTGTGCTGTGCGCTCATGGAGCCGGCCAATAGGGATCGTTTCCTACGAGGGGAACATTTTGATATTTTTATTAAAGATCCAATAGCTACTGTTTGATGGCCTTTGCTTTTTGCATATCTTATTTCATTTCTTAGTCTAGTACAATAGTATATCTAATATATAAAATTCTCGTGTCACAGTTTTCGTTGCCATACTCCTCCGAAACGGCTTGACCGATTTTGATGAAATTTTGTGTGCATATTGGGTATAACTGAGAATCGGCCAACATCTTTTTCATCCCCCTAAATGTTAGGGGTGGACTACCCCTAACATTTTTTATTTTATTTTTTATACAAAATTTTTAATTTCTATTTTTTTATGATACAGCGTTAAAAAATACATACAACCCCTAATTTTCACCCCTCTACGATGAACCCCTATTTTTTATTATAAATGATATACATGGCGAAACGACGTTTGCCCGGTCAGCTAGTATTGTTATATATTTATACTACTATACTCGCCTATTATTTTGGAATGATTGTTAGTTTAAATAATAGTTTCTGAGAGTAGTATGTAGTGTAACGAACAAATTCTAGCTTAGTATATATGTATGTACGGTTCCTTGGTCTTAAATTTTTTACTCTTGGATTTTATTTTTACTCTATATTAACCCACAAGTCCACAGCAATCACTTACTTGTGGACATATTCTGTCACAATATTAATAAATTGATGAAATTGATGAGTGTCATTAAAGACATACTCCATCGTAGGTTAAGTGCTGACCCTTGTGACCCTGGTTGCTATACCTAAATGAATTGACCCACCCTCATTGTTAAACTGGTGTTGAGTAACTTCTTATTTTTTTACTATGTTACCTTTAATAGTCATGAGCTTTTTCATTCTTGTAACATTAATTTTGCAGTGTGCACATAGTTTTACGTTAGAATCCAGTTTAAAAACCCTTAATTTTAAGTTTATTTTTGTAAAGATTGTAATGTGTTTTTTGTGCATCAAATAAAAAAAAAAACACTTGCGTACAACAATAGAATATAGGCGAAATAATGAAATGTTAATTGCTATGTAACAGTCGAACAGAGTGCCTACGTCTGGTTTTACTCTCGGGGCGTATCTGCGAATGTTTAGGAAATCGCCACGCTTATAAAAGAAAACCTGAGTGAGCAAAATGTACAGCCTTGGCTTGTGCAATAGATTTCTCATAACAATTTGCTAAATAAATAATAATAATAAAGTCATTTAATCATTTAGGTACAATTTGTACTCTTATGCATGTCAACTGGGGATCTTACAGCGGCACTAGTGCCCACACATTGTCATCGTCTATAAATTCCCGAACAGTGTAATATCCTCCCTTTGTTAGAGTTTTCTTGATACAAAGCTTAAACTCATGTATCGGAAGTTTGGTTACACGGTCCGGAATCTTGTTAAATATCTGTATACATTTCCCCATAAATGAGTGAGCAGTTTTATGTATTCTGAAAGTTGGAAAATCAAGTCTATTCCTACTTCTTGTGTTTAAATTGTGACAGTCACTGCGCTTCATAAATTTATTAATGTTTTTATAAACGTACATAATATTTTCACACACATATTGGGAGGCAACTGTTAAAATATCAATCTCTTTAAATAATTATCTTAGCGAGTCGCGCGGTTTTAATTTGTATATAGCGCGTATTGCTCTTTTTTGTAAAACAAAAATATCTTGAATATCGGCCGCTGAAATTTAAATTAAATTAAATAAATTGTAAATTATATTTTTTCTAGAGAAAAGAAAATGTCAAGGAATGCATCATTAAAAGTCTTAGATCATGCTTTAGCTGGTCCAGATGGAAAGGACAACTGTAATAAATTTGTTGACATTTTGGGGTTACGCACAATATTCCCATTATTCATGAAAACTCCTAAGAGGAAGAGACTGCTGACGGTTGATCAACATGAAGGTAAATTGATTTTTAAATATCGAATATGTTAAATGTATAGTGAGATCCAACTTAGAAATTGTAATGTTTCGGTCTTACTAATAAAGATTTATGCACATTGTATAAGCCTGTTATAAGAAAAATGTTACTAATAATTCCTGAATTGACAAGGTTGATGTATACTGCTGTTATAACAAGTTTTTGGTTTGTATGAAGACTTGTACAATGCTTATACAACGCAGAGGCCTAGTTTAACGGGTGTATATGACAAAAATTTGCTTAATTTTATCTGATTTCGCGTTTGACAGCATTTTTTGACTGTATAGTTCAAGGAAAGATTTAAGTTAGTAAGTATTTGTGTTTGATGAAAATAGATTTTATAGATCAAATGGAAGATTTAGATAATATTGATATGCAGCTAATACATACAATTGAAGATTTGCCGCCTCCAAGGAAAGTCAAAACATACCAAACTCGGTGCAATCCGTTATTACTTTCGGATGGCGATTTCAAAACAAAATACCGCTTTTCAAAGAAGTATGTTATGAAGATCTGTGACATAGTGCGAGCTGATGTCGAAAAGAGTAATAGAAGTGGAGGGTTTTCGATTTAGGTGTCTTCTTCATGGCTTCTCAGGCTGGACAAGCTGCTAGAGCTGCTTTTATTGAAACATATTTTTAAGGCTGTTTAATTTACATAGGTGTGGATAGTTAAGGACTTGAAATAAATAAAAAGTTATATATTTCATTTAAAACAGGGGTTTTATTTTTTTTATAAGTATATAATTATTCATTTAAGCTGCTGTAACAATTTGAGCCTTAGAAGATGCTCCTGTCTAGCCCTTTCGTGAGCTTCGGCAAGTTGCTTTAGTTTGAGCTCATGTGTTTCAGCCATCTGCCATTGTTTTGTTTCGTGCTCTTCCTGCAATCACTGGAACACTACCGTGTTGCGGAGTTTGGCACTTTCCACTATTTGAGATGCCTAAAAAATTTAAGTATGATCGTTGAGGGGTTTTGAATGAAATAGTCCTTTCTCTATCACATTGATACTAACCTCTTCTAACTTTTGTACTGCAGAACGCGGCTTTTTATGTATAATTCTAGTCCTCTTTGTCTGAGGTTTTGGAGTTTCTATTAGCTGCAAATAGTAAAATGTTATTAGTATATTATGTAAATGTGTATATAATTGCTTTGGTTGATAAAATAAATACAACTTACATTAGAATTATGAGTTGTATCAGAATTATTAAATCAAACGTCAATCAAACACGGCTGGTTGCCAGGGTAACAACAAATAAGGGTCGTTTTGTTATTCAACCAATACACATCGATTATTGGTCAAAGAGGTGTTTATGCCCTGTACAAGCTCTATTCACTGAATTACTATCACCTTGTTATAACGCATGTATAGTGATTTTTTATTAGTAAGACCGTTTGAATTTAGAATTTAATTTTGAATTAAAAAAAAAACCGTATAAACACGTCATGTCGAAAGGCTTTAGCTTGGCGTTAAATGAACACAGTGCTGACGTTTAAAAATAGAACGCCTTTTTTTAAGGTAATGTTTATTTTATTATTATGATGATTCATTTCTTATTGATTCAGCTTTTTTGATCAAAGTGTAATAGTTTCGGCTCCATTCCGTCCAGTGGCAGAGAACTTATTGCCAGTTACTTTTTGAATATCAAGGGCTGTTTGTTTCATAATAATTCTATCAATTATAATAACAAAACCACTTGAATTTTTATTGTTTCAGAACTAAACTGCTAAGATTAAATCTGTACCTCAGAGGTATAGAATATTATGCGCCAAAACACACATTTTACAGGAGAGACAAAAATGCGAGGCATAGATGTTGAATGCGATGTTACGCGGGCTGTATGCGAGATATAAGTATGAACTAAATTAGGTTTTTTATTGTTTAAGTAGGTAATATTTAATATAATTACTATATTGTAATAAAGTCATTGCTTGTATGATTTTGTGGACTTGAGGTTGTTTACTTGCAACAGAAAATTAAGTTGACGGTATAAATAAAGCATTATGTCATCATAATGTTATTTACCTCGGCATAATACATTAATTTCAAGTAATACTCAGGGGCATAAAGCATCATATGTATGTATAGAATCATAAAATTATTTCAAATTTCTTTATTTATTTATTTTCTTATGTAATAAAATAGAAACATTCATGAGATCAATCATTGGACTTCTTAAAATTAACACAATTGTTATGTACTTATCTAATTAAAATATGTTTATTATTAAGCAGCAGCTTCAGGTAGGTCTGGAACATCGCCATTTGGTAGATTTTTGTAGAAGTCATGAAACATGGAGGGAATCCACTGTAACGATTTTTGTAAGTCGTTATACTTTAATTTGGAAATTGGCCTCAATGTATCTCGAATAGGTTTTGGTGTTGGCATAGAAAATCCTTTTCGTTTGTTTCGAATAAAACTAACTTCACTAAACATATCGTCTTGAAATGATGTTTTATAGAACATTGAGCCCATGTGTTCTTTTCGAAATTGCATCCATACTATATTGGAATATGGCACCGTTTCTCCAGATTCCGATTTTTTTCGGTGTACAAAAGGCGCTGAGAGTCCCTCACAAAATGCTGAAAATTCTTTGAAAGAATCTGTTTCCATGTTCACTACACTTATTTTGGCATTTTTGGAACAGCTTTTAATAAACTGCTGCCAGTCCCAAGGTGTAACTATAGGAAATTCTTGTATTTTTTTCTTTTCTCGCTCGATAATGGAATGGATTACGTCCACCTCCATGTGCGTATGTCCTTTCAGTAAATACTTGTGGTTAATTATCTTTATATTTTGATTTGATAGTATCCACAAATACGCCATCATTACAGAAATATTTTTATTCTGTCCGGCGCAGTTGTCACTCCATATCGTCACTTCTTCTAATCTGACATCTTCAAGCTGTTCAAAAAACTTGACTAATCCAGAAGCCATCTCATTCCCGCCACGTCCTGCTACAGTCTCGTCCCACATAAAGCACCAGCTCTCCTTGGCTACAGAATCCATAATCGTGAAGTTAAAAGTCCACAACTTCCTAAGATAAAAACTTTGGCTATTTGTCAAATAAGGTGTAGGCAAACACTTTTGTAGATCAACTGTTAACATTTTTTTAGAACCGTGACTCTCTATTGCATCGACTTTGTCAAATCCTTTTAAGCTATAGCGGAGGTGTGATTCCTGAAGATGTTTATCATGTTCAGCTTTTATGGCATTCTTATCTATTACATCGGTAGTATTTTTTGTTTTAATTACAAAGCCATCACAATCGTCGCACGTATCATTGGCTGGAGGATTAAATCCTAGATTATACTCATTCTTGAAAATATGTCTATATAGCCATGCCTTTGCAACATTCTCCTTCGGTATATTCTTTTCGGCACAAAACTCTACATACAAAGCATACAATTTTTCAATATTTAGATGACTTCCAAGATACAGTCTTTTAGTTCTGTTCCGACTATAATGGCTCTCATATTTGGGTATCATATCAATGTGGTTACGAATGCTTTCTTTAATGGCTTCTGCCGTTTTATTAGGCGGTGGATGTCTTCCTCGTCTGTCTTCTTGAACAAAGCCGTGTGTAGATTTTTTGATAGAATTTCTCACAACAGTCTCAGAAATTGCCAAGGTATTTAAAAAAAACTTTTTGCATATCTTTTCGGGTTTATCGTTGACCAAAAATGTGTAATTTAATGTAAACGATCTCTTAGGTGGGTGTTCAGGATCGCGACGTCTAGATCTAGCAGTTTCAATTTCTGTAACCATTGATATTATAAACTGTCTCTTCAAATTCCAAGTCATCTCATTACTATAATATTTTTGAAATATAGCAGCTCTGGCTGTTTCATCTACTCGTTCAGAGCATTTCAGTCGACAGTCACATACAGGTTTCATCTTTTTTTCGGGCACAACTTTACCTTTCTTAGATGTATATGATTTTCCTGTGACAGCTTTAAGTTTTCTAACGTTGCACTTCCATTTACAAATATTTCTTTTTCGTTTTCGACTCCCTCTGCTCTCTGATGAAGACGATAAAGAAATAGTTTGAACATCCATAGAGATAGGGTTTCTGCATGTATTTAATCGATTTTCTGAATTTACTTCATTGTCGGATAAGCTGCTACAGCTAGTTTCTGGTACAAAAATTTGACTTCTTCCCGGAAAATCATGATCTGGTGAATTTTCGTTAGTGTCTGGAACATAGTCCTCATCTGAAGGTGAAAAATCTTCTTCAGAGTTGCTGTGTACACTGACAAGGTGATACGATTTAGATGCATCTGGTACTTCGTTTATTGAAACAATATCAATTAGCGACCCAGACTTTGATAGTTTTGTCTCTTCATCAGAAGCATCTATAACACAATTTTTTTTGGGCGATGGTACGAAATTATTAGCTGAAGTATCATTTAAGATACTGGAAATTGACGGACATGTGTTTTCATTAAAAGCTTCTACTACTGTTGCAATTTTATCGGGCAGAGGTAAAACATTAGACGAAATATCAGTTAATAAATTGGAATTTGAAGGTTGTGTGTCTTCATCGGTGTCATCAACTACTGTAGCGAATACTTCAGGCAATGGCGTAAATTGGTCAACTCGTTGATATTCTACTTCTTCAACATTGTAAGTCCTTGGGGAATCACCATGGAGGGTAAGGTTTCGCTGTAGGAAATCATAATATTTATTCGAAAGCCCTGAAAAAGAAAACACTATGTAGTCTTATCAAGCCATTGCAAGAAAACGTAAATATAATTAAATGTCAATTTCCAGGACGAAATGTATCTATCAGTCGGTCGGTCTTATCACCTTATGAATTTAAAAGGTCAAAATAATTCGTTGCTACGTGTAAGCTAGGCAAACAACCCAACAAAATATATACTATCACATAAATATTGTAAGATCTGAATATTAAAAAAATAAAATTATTGAAAAACGTACCTTAACGCACCTACAAATAAGATTGAAAATGGTCCTAATCAAAAGTGTGTATTTACGGGAGATACTATTGTTTACCCCTAAAAAGCTACTCGCTATGTTATAAAAGTAATAGAAAACTTCCTTACCATCTCCTGAAGTTTGGTCAACTTGTTCTTCAACAGTAGCTAGCTTACATAATAACTTTCCACGTGAAAACATGTCGATGAAACCATGTAAAATAATTTTAAAGCATTATTTGCATTGTGATTGCACGCACGATACGCAAGCACTGACAAGTTCACGGCAGACACGGCGCGCGGCGCGCGGCGCGGGCCCCACGCTGCGTTTAGTGGTAAAAGGCATTAAGTCCAATTAAAAGCATTATATTTGCGCGACGCTTATGGGTAAATAAACTTATGATCCTTTGAGATTCTATACCACGCTAGTATTTTTGGATTTAATATCATATACAAATGTTTATCTTTTAATATACTACTCGTAGGAGTTAATGCTTTATACCACTATGTAGAACTGATTTTAACTATTTTATTGGTACAAAAAACAAGATTTCGTAAAAAATGGAGTTACTATTGTATACCTCTGAGGTACAGAAATATTGGTAATGTGTAGTTATTTTAATCGACCATAAGTAATGATTTTCTGTTATAAATATAAAATTTTCTTAATAGGCCATAACCACGCAATGTAAAGTACAAATAATTTCTTTTTTTTTTCGAAAAAAAAAAATTTGATGTTCAAAAGTGTTCATTAGTGTATAAATATTAAAACATACCCAATTTAAACTATCCAATATATCTTTTCATCATAGCCTAGGCACCTAGATACAATACTTAAAAGAGTGTTAGCGTATATAAAACAGGACCAAGATGAGTACCTTGTGGAACACTTGGGATAGAAGTGTTCCACAAGGTACTAATCGTGGTTCTCTACCACAACATGTAACCAACTAACTCTATCGGATATGGCGCAAGCCATAAAATAGCTATTTTCCCACCAATATCATATCAACTATCCATCTTTTTCCATAGTACAGTATGGCTATTTTTGTCAAAAGCATTGACTGATTATTATTGATTTATTTTTTATGAAGAGTTTGACTATAAAATTATTAATTTACAGAACACGTTCTATCAATAATATCGTCAATGTTACAAAATTGTCAAGGCGGTCAGCGACATAGATTGCTAGCGAAGTTCACTGAAAACGATTTGGAGAAAGTTGATAGACTTTTGGAGTTACACTTCAAGTATATGGACAAAGTTGATCGGGTTGAAAAGGTAATTGAGGTGAGGAAAGATTAAAATAATCTGTGGAGTTATTTAACTATACTTTATTACCTTAATCAAAAACATACACATAACAAAAATATAAAAACAGATAAAAGTTATAAAGCAACGGGCGGCCTTATCGCTAACAAGCGATTTCTTCCAGGTAACCCTATTATGGAACAATAAAAAAAGAAACACCTACAGAGGGTAGAGTACAAGTAATGCAACAATTATTAACAAAAAACTCAAAATAACACGTTACTATAACTAAAATAAAATCTATAGATAAAATAACAATAATAATAAATAAAAATATGTAGAAACAAAAATTTAAAATACAATCAATAGGTTAACAGTCACAATAATTAATACATATCAGCAGAGCTAATTACCAGGCAGATAGAAAATGATCAAAAAGGAGCTTCTTAAATAAATTTAAGGACTGAGCTCGTCTAATGTCAATTGGAAGAGAATTCCATAGCAGAATACTTTGCACAGTAAAGGAGGAGTAATAGAATTCAGTTTTATGAGTAGGATTTTCATTATTAAGAATTAAATTATCACGAAACGGATACAGAAATCTGAGGCCGAGATCTAAAAGGTTGTGGCACCACTGGTTTTTTTAAATAGTTTTTGAAATTGGCATAACAATTCTTTCATCTACCTCTATATGGAAATGATAAACTATGACGTTGTGTGAAGAGGCTCGTAGCTACTGGATTAGCCAAGAAATTTTACAGCCTCAGTTTTGGTTCTAGCAAGAAGCAGAAGAACTGGATGATGATGCACAGTATTTGAAAAGATTGTCTGGTGGATTATTCACACTGCAGCTTATCGATAGGATAATATTGGAGGTAAGTTTGAAATGTACCATTATATTATAATCTCATTCGGTAATATTCTAATTATGAAATGAAATACAATCTTTTATTTATATGTATTAAATATTTTAAATAGATACTTCTTTAAGAAAATAAAAAAAATAAATTAAAGCATTATTCTCCTACTAACCTACTATTATTATTAAACTAGTAAAGAGGACTTCATATTAGCAGGTGATAGTGCACCATATATCACCATTTATATTTCTACTATATAGTCAAAGTCATGTCTGTTTGTGATCAAGTACCTATTTTAGATTTACATATATTATTTTTTCTAACTAAAAGACAAAGTAAAAAAAAAGGGGTGCGTGTACTTATGTACGCGCGTAAGAAGTTATACTTCTTTGGCATTATTAAAAATAGTTTTTGATTGCATGCAAGTAATTAATAATTACAATTAAATAATCAAAGACTGGAAAAGGAGTCATTATAGTCAATAATTAAAACTCCTTTATTTGTTTTAAAGGTAAATGACAAATGTCATTATGATCATTCAAAATTCTTGGCATACGAACTTCACGCATATTCTATTTCTTTTTACTTGTAGATTGTCTTATTCCTATCTCGCTCGCGCACGCTATAATCACACTCCCGATTTTGTGTCACAGGTGCGCGCGCATCGTAAAATTTTACTCTCATCAATTTTTCATAACGCGCCTAAAGAAGTATAACTTCAAAAACTAGGAAATACGATGACGTACAAAAAAAAGCCGTAGCATATACAAAAAGGCTAAAACGGAAATGGGCCGGTCACATTGGCCGTTGTACCTACTCATGTCAGAATATTATATTTGTACGAGAGTCTGACTTAGCGTCAGTTTGGTTTCCTTAGACTCTGTAGTCTTTAAAAAAATGTAGTGAACTTAATTTTAAAGCAGTGTTCAACGACTATCATCTTCGAGGTCGTAGCTTCGTACAATCATCGTCGGACTTTCTATGTGCGCATTTAAGGGTGCATACGGTGAATAAAAACATGAGGAAATCGGCATGCCTTAGATCCAAAAAGTCGACATTTGTCAGGCACTGATGACCTACCTACTTGGCTATTAAGAAAACATGATCACAAAACGGATACAGACATGTGAGACCAAGACAAAGGATTGTAGGATCACTGGTTTAAAAAAAAATGCGTGCGTACAAAGTACATGTCAGAAGTGAAACTTCTTTGGCAAACTAATTTTTAAGTCTTGTTCATATTTATACAAATCCAAAACTTTAGATTTCGGATACTAAGAGGGAGGGAAAAATGAAGATATGTTAGGAATCTAATGAATTTAATTGTCATTAAAATATTAAGTCTCGAAGTTTTTTTAAATTTATTTCTTCGATAATAAAAACACGTGGCATTTTAATTTACAATTCGTCATTCAGAAATTTCAATAAATAATTTTGCATTAAATATACTAATCTTTCATAAATTCTCTTTACGAATTTTAATATTAAAAATAGAATTTCTCTAAGGTGATTTGCCCTTCTCACTCTCTCTCAATCGCCCTCTCCCTTTTCTTCGAAAAAAACGCTGCACATCTTCGTGACGTTCCGTAAAAATTTTACCCCCTTGCGCCTAAAGAAGTTTCTTGCGTTTAAGGATTTCAATTCTTTTTGTATCTGATTTGACTTAACCAATTATTTTTCATTCCAGGTGTGTACAGCTGGTCCGGTGTCAATAAAACAGCGTGTGCAAAGAGTGTTATCACTACGCGGTGGCTCTTTGAAGATAATAAGACATGTTATGAGGGGTAAGATAACTTTTATGACCATACATGCATGGTATACTTATCACTAGGTTGACTCTGCGTGTTATCAATTTTTTTGAAGCCAAATAGTCCATTGAAATGTTACATTTTTTAGGCCTTACCTTGAGTTTTTAGAGGACGCAATTTTTTGTTTTTGTGTAGAGAAGGTCAGTGTAAAGCTAAAAACAAGTTTGTGGGGTCGCCACCCTTGTCCCACGGCCGCCATCTTGGAAAAAGGGGTCCAAAAAACACGTTTTTGGCTATATCTCCTAAACTATCCATCGTAGATAAAACTTGTAAAGACACATTTTGTAGCAAATCGCTGTGCCTACAATAATTATGTATATGTAACTTTTTATCATAAATCCAAAATTCAAAAAATGATAGCTAGCTACCATTCTAATAACTGATTGATAATATAATTATGTCGAAGATTACCATATCATCAAGTTGTCTGTGGAATAGGCCTACTAGGAATACCAATAAGTAAAATTCTAACTTAATTCTAAACTACGTGGTTTTTGGACCCCTTTATCCAAGATGGCGGCCGGGGGACAAGCACGCCAACCCCACAAACTTGGAGTTAAGCTTGTATTGACCCCCTCTACATATTCCATAAATAAAATTGCGTCCTCTAAAAAACGAAACCCCAAATGTAACTTTTCAATGGACTAAAAGGAATTCTGCTAATTTTTACGTCAAATAATTTATTTGACAAAATACAAGTTGGTATGGTTAGTTACATTATTCTAAATAATTAGTAGGTTAGGATTAGTAACAGTAAAATTACCTTCGCACATAACACAGAGCCACATACACTATTTTTGAAGTTATACTTCTTTTGGCGCGTTAGGGAGTTTCTGCGATGTATGCGTCACAAAACAGCGACACCCTGAAGTTAGCTATAGTCAACATTTTAGTTTTTTTGTGTGATTTAAATAAACTTTATTTAACTAGATTAAATGCCTTATGAAACCTTCAAGGTATCAAATACATTTTTTAAAATATTTTTATCCTGTTAAGCCAAAGAAGTATAACTTCTAACGCGTGTACATATTATGTACATACACGTTTTTTTATTATTTATACCGTGTAGGCACATGCAGTCCATTGAAATGACGCATCTGACTTTCCCGCTTTTACATTTATATTAGTTTCATAAATACTAATGAGTAGCTGTTCTCTGAACTCTTTTGTATTTGAGATATAAAGATGAATACTTTAGTTACAATATAATGTAATAATTAATAATAACTAGCAAACTCGGCGAACTCCGTTTCGCCACCAGATATGGCTTCGTTTTATGTAACATTTCGTTTGGTGATCCCGCTTATCTGTTGAAATTTTTCCTGAATTTTCTCACGGAGCCCGAGCCCCTTTCCAACGAATGCAAAACCGTGGAAATCGGTTCGTGCGTTCTGGAGTTATAGCGTCAGGAAGGAAAACCCGACTTATTTTTATATAGTTGATTACGCCTCATTTATTCCTTGAAAAATTTACAAAATAATAGTATAATGTAGGCATTAATAAATTATATTTTTTTAGAATACGCCGGCAACCTTGGCGACGCCGGTAGCGAAGAATGGAGACAGCAAGAACAACAACACATATTACAATTAGTTGATAAGTTTTAAATAAAAGATTTTTTTAATAATATAGTTTTATTTATAATAAACGTTTACATTGTTAAATGGTAACAGCAGTAACAATATTTAGTAGTTAACCCTTTAAAAATTCGTCTAATTGCACGCCAGCCAATGCACTCTTTCTCTCAAATTGTATTTACTTCACGATTAATAGGGGAACGTTCAAGTATTACGTAACAAAAAAAAAGGGGGGGGGGGTTCCCCTTTTGACTTTCGACTTTACAGTACTTTACACCACATAACGGTAACTTTTAGGTATAAAGTCACGAAACGTTTCATTATACTTGGGAAACGTAACAGCGCGTTACGTTTATGGGGGGGGGGGGGCGTTTCCAATAATCTCCAAAAATTTCGTGACGTAATACTCGAACGCGAGAGACAAGTACGTTGATACAGTGCAATTAGTACGAAAACAGCATTGTTTCGTATGATTACGAGTAATAAATTTAACTCAGTGTGAATCTAAATGCTGCAAGTGTACAAGAGCTCTAACGAAACCTTAACGCAACAAAATTAGATATCTATCTATCTAAAATATCTATATTCCGCCGTCGCGTGCGCACTTAAGATATACCGCCAACCGTACCGTATTTATTTCTATTCACCATGTTAAAGACCCAGTGCTTGGAGTGGGACACATAATCGGTGATGGTAAGTGCTAATCTTATTGATTATTGGATCCCTTTTTTTATACTGACATGCGACAGCCGGACCAGCGCATATTATTTTACCGAGTGAAGGGAGCATCCTGGATATACCTTCCAGGTAACCAGGCCCACACGTTTTTTGGAATTTAAAATCTATATAATGGATATGGGCAACGATTATGGCAGCGATACGACTATCCCAAGATTTGTTAGATTTCAATTAAAAATACATTCAAGTATAAAAAAGCTGTTATTTCGTTCTTGGAGAATTATAGAGTTTATATCTGATTGGGTTCTAGACTTATAAATGGTATAGAATCGTGCCGAACCTAATTAAAACCCCTTGGTCATCTTGATTACCCCTAAATTTGGGGGGATCACCCCACGTTGGCATCACTGATCAGAGACGTTACAAAATAGCTATATAAAAGGTGAGTTCAAATTAAAATAATTTTATGAGTCATGAAGCGACTCTTTGTAACCACAAAACCTGTGTATTTTTTAATATTAAGGAAAAAAGTTAATGTAACTGTAACAATAAAAGTTGTTCTAATCTATTATGTTCTTTCACACTATCTAATCTCAACATTTTTAATTAAGGTCAATGTAACGTGTAAAATGAAACGCGGGCGGCCATATTGCCATGGATTATAGAAATTTTGAGCTTCGTATTGGCGAGTGTTCTGCCTTGAATTTATTAGTATCAGTAGCCCTCCCACTAGAGATATCTAGCAATAAATAATGATGGAAACTCATTGCTGACAACTTCAAAGAAATGAATTTCTTTCAATGAATATTATAACATCTTCACTTTGATCAACTTAAATTGCGATATTCTGTAGTATATTTAAAAAAAAAATGGTACGTCTTGAACATTAACTGAATTTCAAAGAAAGTCTTATCAAATTTAGATAAGTTGCGTTAAGGTATTTCGTAAGAGTTGCATCAGTCTGTGACAAAAGATTGCCATAAAGATAACATTTATCACAGTCTTACACGTACTCAGAGTCGTTCATTAAATATTAAGCCATTTAAATGTCATATGTGTAACACACAATTTAATATTAAAATAAATCGAACCAGTGAAAAAATGTTTGATATTTTTTAAATCATATTCAAAGTAAATTAATAATCTTTATTTAATTAATGCATGACTCAGATGATCGCTGTTAAGTAAATAAATTCCTCACATAATCTAAATATAGTTTTGGGAGGGTTCAAGTATTACGTAACGAATTTTGAGGGGGGGGGTCCTTTTGTAAAACGTTACGGTGCGGGGCGGGGATAGAATTACGCGTTATTGTTAATATTATTTTCGTCTTTACAGTACTTTACACCACATAATGGTGGTGTAGGTGGTCACGAAACGTTTTACTATTGGGTACAGAAAAACGTTATGGCGCGTTTTGGGAGAAAGGGGGGGTCAAGAATCTCCAAAAATTGCGTGACGTCATACTTCAACGCTCCCTTACGATATAGGGACAATAAACCCAACACAGGCAGAAATCCGTGCTATAGTGTATTTCTTCTTGAATTAATTCAAAACTACACACGGTGTGCAAATTTGATTGAAATCGGTTCGGTAGTTTAGGAGTCCATAGCGGACAAACAACGTGACACGTAATTTATATATATTAAGATTAAATTTGATGATATACTTTTGAACACATACTTTACTAATAGGCATCACAAAGTTGAGTCTATATGACAGTATGACCCTTGTCAACAGTACTACAAAGCAAACGTACGCCGCATTCTCAAAATCTGTCAGCTGAGCTTCGCAAGGACGGAATTCCACTCTCCATCCGATGCGGGAGTTCGGTGGTGGTGGCTTAAATCGCATGGTCTGCCAATTGGTTGATTGGATGTTCTGTAATATTATTTACTCTTGTAAGAAAAGTGCGTGCGTACAAAGTACACGTGTCAGAAATGAAACTTCTTTGAAAAAACTATTGAGTTATTAAGCTGCCTAAATCCCATAATTAAATTTTACCGGTCTTTCTATATTAATGAATAAGGCTAATTAAAAACTAAAACCAAAAATAGCTGTTGTTATGTATATAGAAATAACAATAATAATATAACAAATTCTGTCCACATTTTCTTAAATAGACAACTAGGTCTTAACAAAAAAGGTCTTGGTTCTGTGCCCTTATAAAAATACAAAATAAATGATAATTTCGTTTCTTAATAAAATGATAATGATTTTGATATGTTAAATACATAACACCATCGGGGTTCAAGTATTGCACCACAATATTATACTATCACATCTTTATTTTAAAAAAAGCGGCACATCTTCGTGACGTTCCGTAAAAAAATTACCCTTATGCGCCTAAAGTTTCTTTTCACAAATAGAAAGATTTATTACATGCTAAATCACAAAATTCGCACGTAAATGAACGTACGTACGCACAGATTTGAGAAGAGTTTCAAGAGAATAGTCACGCACATAAAGAATAAGATTTAATTCGCCATCGCAATCTATTTATAGGTACTCTGATTTTTCATTCCGTAGAATTCTGACATTTCATAAGTGATGCTAGTAAAAACAAAATTTTTGATTTGGGGGCAAAAAAAAGGCTACGTATTATTTATTTTACTAACAAAAAGGTAAATCTTAATATTTACTTACTCAAGTGACCTAATCCAAAAATAACCAATAGTTCAATATCACGAACAAATTCAAATTCAAATTCAAAAATCATTTATTCACGTAGGTAACACAATGTACACTTGTGATTCGTCATTAAAGAAATAAATATTAATGCTTCTAATTTTACATTTACTGCCAGTTCTCAAATCAAGGGCGTAGAACGGAAGAGAAGAACTGGCAATAAACTCTCCGCCACTCTTTTTAATCGCCATGGTTTTTTTTTACACAACGTTTGTAAGGAGCTGCAACCATTACACCATGTTCCACATGACATTTTAAGTAATTAATAATAAGAACATAAATAAAAACAAAGACTTGTCCCCTATCAGCAGGAGGCATGGTGAAATAGGAGCACGCACTTACATTCTCGTGGGAACAACACGCAAACACATAGTCGAAATAATTAACATCACCGCATACACGAATTCAAGTACGACCAGTCACCACAAGCAGCACCCGTTCACGAGTATGACGCATGGCCAGCCATCGGCCCCCTCGCCATATTTTAGGGAGAGAGACAACCCGACGCATGGACGCCGCCACAAGCAATGACATTTAAGCGAGCATGACGATCCTTGAAATGTGGACTTGGACAATATATTGAATTAACTTTAATTACTTTATTTTATTCTTTAGCTGGCAGGACTGCCTACTAATTCCAGGTTTAGTAAACCTTTTTTTTTTTAAATAAAATGTTATCTTTACTTGTGCGTTTTGTACTATTTGTGATGAAAAGGGACCTTATTACCATTTGCCGTAAAATCACTTTTAATGTGGACCACCGCACTTAATAAAATGGTTACGTTCACTAACAAATAAAATATTGACTCGTATTGAAATTAAAAAATGTATCCGGCCAAAAAGGTTTGTAATCTCTGGTATATCAAAAAATGATAGCTATCAGAATTCTACGGAATTAAAAATCACGAGTATAGTGCTTCATGCGCCTAACACCCAACTTCCCAACCTTAGGGGCCTCATAGCCTAGCGGTCTTATTAAGTGGCAGCTAGGTGAGGAGTACCGGGTTCGATTCCCGGTTCGAGGGCAAGTTTTAATTTAATTTAAATTTGTTCTCGGCCTTTGGGAGGGTTGTGCGGTACCGGGCGAGTGCCTAAACCGTACATGGAGGACACGGTCGAATTTCTAAAGACAAGCACGAATTATAAAAAAAATCCTATACTTGACGCTGGCTAATGCACAAATCGTGCCAGAGCCATATAAAAAAAAAAAACTTCCCAACCACTTGAACCATTTTATGTATGGGATGTTGGCGTCGTCAAGAGTGTTATTTTGAAGGAAAAACATAAATACCTCAAAGTGATCGTGTCTGTGAAGTTAGCAAAGCACTTACCAGCAGAGCACAAAAAAATTAGAGTTCTGGCAGCACACTCAATAGTTCTATAGTTCCTGATAGTTTTTAGAAAGAGTTCTGGACTTTTTAGTCCAGAAAATATTTTTTTTTAAAATTGTAAAATGCTCTGCCAGCTTCCCGATCACAGCAGAGCATTTCTTACCGATTTCGATAAATAAGGTCTCATTAAAACAATAATTTCAATTGTAACAGTTCCCTATCATTTAAATCCAAAAATAAAAAGGTTTAATTATCAAAAAAAATAAAGAAGAGTGAGAGAAAACGAAATAATGAGCATTTTTGAAAGATTTTACTAAATGAAAAAAAAAACATATTGTACAGACATGGGAACTCCGCGGTTTCTATTAGATCTTTTAGATGTCTAGGCAACACAATTAAATCCTAGACCAGAACTCTCCGCTTTCTCTCAGCAGAGAATACCTCTATCATGAAAATTGGAATTTTTTTCACCAATTTTAGAAATATTAAAAAAAAAATTAACTTTTGGGTCTAGACATGGGAACTCCGCGGTTTCTATTATATCTTTTAGATGTCTAGGCATCACAATTAAATCCTAGGCCAGAACTCTTCGCTTTCTCTCAGTAGAGCATACCTCTATGATGAAAATTGGCAATTTTTTCACTTATTTTAGAAAAATTAAAAAAAAAATTAAATGTTGGGTCTAGACATGGGAACTCCGCGGTTCCTATTAGATCTATTAGATGTTTAGGCAACACAATTAAATCTTAGACCAGAACTCTTCGCTTTCTCTCAGCAGAGCATACCTCTATGATGAAAACAATATTAAAAAACCATATTGTACAGACATGGGAACTCCACGGTTTCTATTAGATCTTTTAGATGTCTAGGCATCACAATTAAATCCTAGGCCAGAACTCTCCGCTTTCTCTCAGCAGAGCATGCCTCTATGATGAAAATTGGCAATTTTTTCACTTATTTTTAGAAAAATTGGGTATGCTCTGCTGAGAAAAACAATTCTGGTCTAGGGCTATTGTGTTGCTGGGCTAATCTAATTCCCATCTAGGCCAAATATTTAGTATTTTTTTGAATTTTTCTAAAATAAGTGAAAAAGTTGCCAATTTTCATCATAGAGGTATGCTCTGCTGAGAAAAAGCGAAGTCCTGATCTAAAATTGCTAATAGATCTAATAGGAACACGAATTCCTCTAGACCCAACATTAATTTTTTTTTTATTCCTAAAATAAGTGAAAAAAAATTATATTTCATCATAGAAGGCAATAACCTTTGAAGAAAGAGTCTCCTGAATTTAATTGTGATGCCTAGACATCTAAAAGATATAATAGAAACCGCGGAGTTCCCATGTCTAGACCCAAAAGTTAATTTTTTTTTAATATTTCTAAAATAAGTGAAAAAAATTGCCAATTTTCATCATAGAGGTATGCTCTGCTGAGAGAAAGCGAAGAGTTCTGGTCTAGCATTTAATTGTGTTGCCTAGACATCTAATAGATCTAATAGGAACCGCGGAGTTCCCATGTCTAGACCCAACATTTAATTTTTTTTTGAATTTTTCTAAAATGAGTGAAAAAATTGCCAATTTTAATCATAGAGGTATGCTCTGCTGAGAGAAAGCGAAGAGTTCTGGTCTAGGATTTAATTGTGTTGCCTAGAAATCTAATAGATCTAATAGGAACCGCGGAGTTCCCATGTCTAGACCCAACATTTAATTTTTTGTTAATATTTCTAAAATAAGTGAAAAAAATTGCCAATTTTCATCATAGAGGTATGCTCTGCTGAGAGAAAGCGAAGAGTTCTGGTCTAGGATTTAAATGTGTTGCCTAGACATCTAATAGATCTAATAGGAACCGTGGAGTTCCCATGTCTAGACCCAACATTTAATTTTTTTTTGAATTTTTCTAAAATAAGTGAAAAAAATTGCCAATTTTCATCATAGAGGTATGCTCTGCTGAGAGAAAGCGAAGAGTTCTGGTTTAGGATTTAATTGTGTTGCCTAGACATTTAATAGGTCTAATAGGAACCGCGGAGTTCCCATGTCTGGACCCAACATTTAATTTTTTTTTTAATTTTTCTAAAATAAGTTAAAAAATTGCCAATTTTCATCATAGAGGTATGCTCTGCTGAGAGAAAGCGGAGTGTTCTGTCCTGGGATTTAATTGTGATGCCTAGACATCTAAAAGATCTAATAGAAACCGCGGAGTTCCCATGTCTAGACCCGAGATTTAATTTTTTTTTTAATTTTTCTAAAATAAGTGAAAAAAATTGCCAATTTTCATCATAGAGGTATGCTCTGCTGAGAGAAAGCGAAGAGTTCTGTCCTGGGATTTAATTGTGATGCCTAGACATCTAAAAGATCTAATAGAAACCGTGGAGTTCTCATGTCTAGACCCAACATTTAATTTTTTTTGAATTTTTCTAAAATGAGTGAAAAAATTGCCAATTTTCATCATAGAGGTATGCTCTGCTGGGAGAAAGCGAAGAGTTCTGGTCTAGGATTTAATTGTGTTGCCTAGACATCTAATAGGTCTAATAGGAACCGCGGAGTTCTCATGTCTAGACCCAACATTTAATTTTTTTTTAATTTTTCTAAAATGAGTGAAAAAATTTCCAATTTTCATGATAGAGGTATGCTCTGCTGAGAGAAAGCGGAGAGTTCTGGTCTAGGATTTTATTGTGTTGCCTAGACATCTAAAACATCTAATAGGAACCGCGGAGTTCCTATGTCTAGACCCAAAAGTTAATTTTTTTTTAATATTTCTAAAATTGGTGAAAAAATTTCCAATTTTCATGATAGAGGTATGCTCTGCTGAGAGAAAGCGGAGAGTTCTGTCCTGGGATTTAATTGTGATGCCTAGACATCTAAAAGATCTAATAGAAACCGCGGAGTTCCCATGTCTAGACCCAAGATTTAATTTTTTTTTTGAATTTTTCTAAAATAAGTGAAAAAAATTGCCAATTTTCATCATAGAGGTATGCTCTGCCGAGAGAAAGCGAAGAGTTCTGGTCTAGGATTTAATTGTGTTGCCTAGACATCTAATTGATCTAATAGGAACCGCGGAGTTCCCTTGTCTAGACCCAACATTTAATTTTTTTTTTAATTTTTCTAAAATAAGTAAAAAAATTGCCAATTTTCATCATAGAGGTACGCTCTGCTGAGAGAAAGCGGAGAGTTCTGGTCTAGGATTTAATTGTGTTGCCTAGACATCTAATTGATCTAATAGGAACCGCGGAGTTCCCATGTCTAGACCCAACATTTAATTTTTTTTTTAATTTTTCTAAAATAAGTAAAAAAATTGCCAATTTTCATCATAGAGGTATGCTCTGCTGAGAGAAAGCGAAGAGTTCTGGTCTAAGATTTAATTGTGTTGCCTAAACATCTAATAGATCTAATAGGAACCGCGGAGTTCCCATGTCTAGACCCAACATTTAATTTTTTTTTTTAATTTTTCTAAAATAAGTTAAAAAATTGCCAATTTTCATCATAGAGGTATGCTCTGCTGAGAGAAAGCGGAGAGTTCTGTCCTGGGATTTAATTGTGATGCCTAGACATCTAAAACACCTAATAGAAACCGCGGAGTTCCTATGTCTAGACCCAACATTTAATTTTTTTTTAATATTTCTAAAATAAGTGAAAAAAATTGCCAATTTTCATCATAGAGGTATGCTCTGCTGAGAGAAAGCGAAGAGTTCTGGTCTAGCATTTAATTGTGTTGCCTAGACATCTAATAGATCTAATAGGAACCGCGGAGTTCCCATGTCTAGACCCAACATTTAATTTTTTTTTGAATTTTTCTAAAATGAGTGAAAAAATTGCCAATTTTAATCATAGAGGTATGCTCTGCTGAGAGAAAGCGAAGAGTTCTGGTCTAGGATTTAATTGTGTTGCCTAGAAATCTAATAGATCTAATAGGAACCGCGGAGTTCCCATGTCTAGACCCAACATTTAATTTTTTGTTAATATTTCTAAAATAAGTGAAAAAAATTGCCAATTTTCATCATAGAGGTATGCTCTGCTGAGAGAAAGCGAAGAGTTCTGGTCTAGGATTTAAATGTGTTGCCTAGACATCTAATAGATCTAATAGGAACCGTGGAGTTCCCATGTCTAGACCCAAAATTTAATTTTTTTTTGAATTTTTCTAAAATAAGTGAAAAAAATTGCCAATTTTCATCATAGAGGTATGCTCTGCTGAGAGAAAGCGAAGAGTTCTGGTTTAGGATTTAATTGTGTTGCCTAGACATTTAATAGGTCTAATAGGAACCGCGGAGTTCCCATGTCTGGACCCAACATTTAATTTTTTTTTGAATTTTTCTAAAATAAGTTAAAAAATTGCCAATTTTCATCATAGAGGTATGCTCTGCTGAGAGAAAGCGGAGAGTTCTGTCCTGGGATTTAATTGTGTTGCCTAGACATCTAATAGATCTAATAGGAACCACTGAGTTCCCATGTCTAGACCCAACATTTAATTTTTTTTTGAATTTTTCTAAAATAAGTGAAAAAATGCTACCTCATCATAGAGGCACCTTGCTGAGAGGAAAGCGGAGAGTTCTGTCCTGGGATTTAATTGTGATGCCTAGAATGACATTCCAAAGATCTAATAGAAACCGTGAGTTCCCATGTCTAGACCTGCACTTTTTTGAATTTTTCTAAAATGAGTGAAAAATTGCCAATTTTCACCATAGAGGTATGTCTGCTGTGGGAGAAAGCGGGAAGAGTTCTGGTCTAGGATTTAATTGTGATGCCTAGAAATCTAAAAGATATAATAGAAACCGTGGAGTTTCTATGTCTACACCCAAAAGTTAATTTTTTTTTAATATTTCTAAAATTGGTGAAAAAATTTCCAATTTTCATGATAGAGGTATGCTCTGCTGAGAGAAAGCGGAGAGTTCTGGTCTAGGATTTTATTGTGTTGCCTAGACATCTAAAACATCTAATAGGAACCGCGGAGTTCCTATGTCTAGACCCAAAAGTTAATTTTTTTTTAATATTTCTAAAATTGGTGAAAAAATTTCCAATTTTCATGATAGAGGTATGCTCTGCTGAGAGAAAGCGGAGAGTTCTGTCCTGGGATTTAATTGTGATGCCTAGACATCTAAAAGATCTAATAGAAACCGCGGAGTTCCCATGTCTAGACCCAAGATTTAATTTTTTTTTTTTAATTTTTCTAAAATAAGTGAAAATATTGCTTTCAATTTTCACAGAGGTATGCTCTATTGAGAGAAAGCGGAGAGTTCTGTCCTGGGATTTAATTGTGATGCCTAGACATCTAATAGATCTAATAGGAACCGCGAGTTCCCATGCTTAGAATCTCAACATTTAATTTTAAATTTTTCTAAAATAAGTGAAAAAATTTGCCAATTTTCATCATAGAGGTATGCTCTGCTGAGAGAAAGCGAAGAGTTCTGGTCTAGGATTTAATTGTGTTGCTAGACATCTAATAGATCTAATAGGAACCGCGGAGTTCCCATGTCTAGACCCAACATTTAATTTTTTTTTTAATTTTTCTAAAATAAGTGAAAAAAATTGCCAATTTTCATAATAGAGGTATGCTCTGCTGAGAGAAAGCGAAGAGTTCTAGGTTTAGATTTAATTGTGTTGCCTAAACATCTAATAGATCTAATAGGAACCGTGGAGTTCCCATGTCTAGACCCAACATTTAATTTTTTTTTTAATTTTTCTAAAATGAGTGAAAAAATTGCCAATTTTCATCATAGAGGTATGCTCTGCTGAGAGAAAGCGAAGAGTTCTGGCCTAGGATTTTATTGTTATGCCTAGACATTTAAAAGACCTAATAGAAACCGCGGAGTTCCCATGTCTAGACCCTACATTTAATTTTTTTATAATGTTTCTAAAATAAGTGAAAAATTTGCCAATTTTCATCATAGAGGTATGCTCTGCTGAGAAAAAGCGAAGAGTTCTGGCCTAGGATTTAATTGTGATGCCTAGACATCTAAAAGATCTAATAGAAACCGCGAAGTTCCTATGTCTAGGCCGAATATTTAATATTTTTTTGAATTTTTCTAAAATAAGTGAAAAAATTGCCAATTTTCATCATAGAGGTATGCTCTGCTGAAAGAAAGCGAAGAGTTCTGGTCTAGGATTTAATTGTGTTGCCTACAAATCTAATAGATCTAATAGAAAACGCGGAGTTCCCATGTCTAGACCCAACATTTAATATTTTTTTAATTTTTCTAAAATAAGTTAAAAAATTGCCAATTTTCATCATAGAGGTATGCTCTGCTGAGAGAAAGCGAAGAGTTCTGGTCTAGGATTTAATTGTGTTGCCTAGACATCTACTAGATCTAATAGGAACCGTGGAGTTCCTATGTCTAGACCCAACATTTAATTTTTTTTTGAATTTTTCTAAAATAAGTGAAAAAAATTGCCAATTTTCATCATAGAGGTATGCTCTGCTGAGAGAAAGCGAAGAGTTCTGGTTTAGGATTTAATTGTGTTGCCTAGACATTTAATAGGTCTAATAGGAACCGCGGAGTTCCCATGTCTGGACCCAACATTTAATTTTTTTTTGAATTTTTCTAAAATAAGTTAAAAAATTGCCAATTTTCATCATAGAGGTATGCTCTGCTGAGAGAAAGCGGAGAGTTCTGTCCTGGGATTAATTGTGATGCCTAGGCATCTAAAAGATATAATAGAAACCGCGGAGTTCCCATGTCTAGACCCAACATCTTTATTTTTTTTTGAATTTTTCTAAAATAAGTGAAAAAAATTGCCAATTTTCATCATAGAGGTATGCTCTGCTGAGAGAAAGCGAAGAGTTCTGGTTTAGGATTTAATTGTGTTGCCTAGACATTTAATAGGTCTAATAGGAACCGCGGAGTTCCCATGTCTGGACCCAACATTTAATTTTTTTTTTAATTTTTCTAAAATAAGTTAAAAAATTGCCAATTTTCATCATAGAGGTATGCTCTGCTGAGAGAAAGCGAAGAGTTCTGGTCTAGGATTTAATTGTGTTGCCTAGACATCTAAAAGATCTAATAGGAACTGCGGAGTTCCCATGTCTAGACCCAACATTTAATATTTTTTTGAATTTTTCTAAAATGAGTGAAAAAATTGCCAATTTTCATCATAGAGGTATGCTCTGCTGAGAGAAAGCGAAGAGTTGTGGCCTAGAATTTAATTGTGATGCCTAGACATCTAAAAGATATAATAGAAACCGCGGAGTTTCCATGTCTAGACCCAACATTTAATATTTTTTTGAATTTTTCTAAAATGAGTGAAAAAATTGGCAATTTTCATCATAGAGGTATGCTCTGCTGAGAGAAAGCGGAGAGTTCTGGTCTAGGATTTAATTGTGTTGCCTAGACATCTAATAAATCTAATAGAAACCGCGGAGTTCCTATGTCTAGACCCAACATTTAATTTTTTTTTGAATTTTTCTAAAATAAGTTAAAAAATTGCCAATTTTCATCATAGAGGTATGCTCTGCTGAGAGAAAGCGGAGAGTTCTGGTCTAGGATTTAATTAAGTTGCCTAGACATCTAATAGATCTAATAGAAACCGCAGAGTTCCCATGTCTAGACCCAACATTTAATTTTTTTTTGAATTTTTCTAAAATGAGTGAAAAAATTGCCAATTTTCATCATAGAGGTATGCTCTGCTGAGAGAAAGCGAAGAGTTCTGCTCTGGGATTTAATTGTGTTGCCTAGACATTTAATAGATCTAATAGGAACTGCGGAGTTCCCATGTCTAGACCCAACATTTAATATTTTTTTGAATTTTTCTAAAATGAGTGAAAAAAATTGCCAATTTTCATCATAGAGGTATGCTCTGCTGAGAGAAAGCGAAGAGTTCTGGGTTTAGATTTAATTGTGTTGCCTAAACATCTAATAGATCTAATAGGAACTGCGGAGTTCCCTGTCTAGACCCAAACATTAATAATTGTTTGAAATTTGCTAAAATGATAGTGAAAAAAATTGCCAATTTTCATCATAGAGGTATTGCTCTGCTGAGAGAAAGCGAAGAGTTCTGGCTCCTAGAATTTAATGTGATTGCCTAGAAATCTAAAAGCTATAATAAAAAAACCGCGGAGTTGCCATGATGTCTAGACCCAAAAGTATTTTTTTTTTAATATTTCTAAAATAGTGAAAAAATTTCCAATTTTCATCATAGAGGTATGCTCTGCTGAGAGAAAGCGAAGAGTTCTGGTCTAGGATTTAATTGTGTTGCCTAGACATCTAATTGATCTAATAGGAACCGCGGAGTTATCATGTCTAGACCCAACATTTAATTTGTTTTTGAATTTTTCTAAAATGAGTGAAAAAATTGCCGATTTTCATCATAGAGGTATGCTCTGCTGAGAGAAAGCGAAGAGTTCTGGTCTAGGATTTAATTGTGTTGCCTAGACATCTAATACATCTAATAGGAACCGCGGAGTTCCCATGTCTAGACCCAACATTTATTTTTTTTCTATTTTTCTAAAATGAGTGAAAAAATTGCCGATTTTCATCATAGAGGTATGCTCTGCTGAGAGAAAGCGAAGAGTTCTGGTCTAGGATTTAATTGTGTTGCCTAGACATCTAAAAGATCTAATAGGAACCGCGGAGTTCCCATGTCTAGACCCAACATTTAATTTTTTTTTGAATTTTTCTAAAATGAGTGAAAAAATTGCCAATTTTCATCATAGAGGTATGCTCTGCTGAGAGAAAGCGAAGAGTTCTGGCCTAGGATTTAATTGTTTTGCCTAAACATCTAATAGATCTATTAGGAACCGCGGAGTTCCCATGTCTAGACCCAACATTTAATATTTTTTTGAATTTTTCTAAAATGAGTGAAAAAATTGCTAATTTTCATCATAGAGGTATGCTCTGCTGAGAGAAAGCGGAGAGTTCTGGTCTAGGATTTAATTGTGTTGCCTAGACATCTAATAGATCTAATAGAAACAGCGGAGTTCCTATGTCTAGACCCAACATTTAATTTTTTTTTGAATTTTTCTAAAATAAGTGAAAAAAATTGCAAATTTTCATCATAGAGGTATACTCTGCTGAGAGAAAGCGAAGAGTTCTGCTCTAAGATTTAATTGTGTTGCCTAGACATTTAATAGATCTAATAGGAACTGCGGAGTTCCCATGTCTAGACCCAACATTTAATATTTTTTTGAATTTTTCTAAAATGAGTGAAAAAATTGCCAATTTTCATCATAGAGGTATGCTCTGCTGAGAGAAAGCGAAGAGTTCTGGCCTAGGATTTAATTGTTTTGCCTAGACATCTAATAGATCTATTAGGAACCGCGGAGTTCCCATGTCTAGACCATACATTTAATATTTTTTTGAATTTTTCTAAAATTGGTGAAAAAATTTCCAATTTTCATGATAGAGGTATGCTCTGCTGAGAGAAAGCGAAGAGTTCTGGTCTAGGATTTAATTGTGTTGCCTAGACATCTAATATATCTAATTGGAACCGCGGAGTTCTTATGTCTAGACCCAAAAGTTAATTTTTTTTTGAATATTTCTAAAATTAGTGAAAAAATTTCCAATTTTCATGATAGAGGTATGCTCTGCTGAGAGAAAGCGGAGAGTTCTGGTCTAGAATTTAATTGTGTTGCCTAGACATCTAATAGATCTAATAGGAACCGCAGAGTTCCCATGTCTAGACACAACATTTAATTTTTTATTGAATTTTTCTAAAATAAGTTAAAAAATTGCCAATTTTCATCATAGAGGTATGCTCTGCTGAGAGAAAACGGAGAGTTCTGGTCTAGAATTTAATTGTGTTGCCTAGACATCTAATAGATCTAATAGGAACCGCGGAGTTCTCATGTCTAGACCCAACATTTAATTTTTTTTTTAATTTTTCTAAAATAAGTTAAAAAATTCGCCCATTTTATCATAGAGGTATGCTCTGGAGGAGAAAGCGAGAGTTGGTTCTAGGATTTAATTGTGTTGCCTAGACATCTAATAAATCTAAAAGGAACCGCGGAGTTCCCATGTTTAGACCCAACATTTAATTTTTTTTTTGAATTTTTCTAAAATAAGTGAAAAAAAATGCCAATTTTCATCATAGAGGTATGCTCTGCTGACAGAAAGCGAAGAGTTCTGGTCTAGGATTTAATTGTGTTGCCCAGACATCTAATAGATCTAATAGGAACCGCGGAGTTCTTATGTCTAGACCCAAAAGTTAATTTCTTTTTGAATATTTCTAAAATTGGTGAAAAAATTTCCAATTTTCATGATAGAGGTATGCTCTGCTGAGAGAAAACGGAGAGTTCTGGTCTAGAATTTAATTGTGTTGCCTAGACATCTAATAGATCTAATAGGAACCGCGGAGTTCTTATGTCTAGACCCAACATTTAATTTTTTTTTGAATTTTTCTAAAATAAGTGAAAAAAATTGCCAATTTTCATCATAGAGGTATGCTCTGCTGAGAGAAAGCGAAGAGTTCTGGTCTAGGATTTAATTGTGTTGCCTAGACATCTAATAGATCTAATAGGAACCGCGGAGTTCCCATGTCTAGACCCAACATTTAATTTTTTTTTGAATTTTTCTAAAATAAGTTAAAAAATTGCCAATTTTCATCATAGAGGTATGCTCTGCTGAGAGAAAGCGGAGAGTTCTGTCCTGGGATTAATTGTGATGCCTAGGCATCTAAAAGATATAATAGAAACCGCGGAGTTCCCATGTCTAGACCCAACATCTTTATTTTTTTTTGAATTTTTCTAAAATAAGTGAAAAAAATTGCCAATTTTCATCATAGAGGTATGCTCTGGTGAGAGAAAACGAAGAGTTCTGGCCTAGGATTTAATTTTGTTGCCTAGACATCTAATAGATCTAATAGGAACCGTGGAGTTCCCATGTCTGGACC
The DNA here is from genome assembly GCA_963693345.1 of Pieris melete. Taxonomy (NCBI): domain Eukaryota; kingdom Metazoa; phylum Arthropoda; class Insecta; order Lepidoptera; family Pieridae; genus Pieris; species Pieris melete. Next base: position 214,686 of record CAVNZK010000293.1, on the reverse strand, counting down.
CAAATGTTAATTTTTTTTTGAATTTTTCTAAATAAGTTAAAAAATTGCCAATTTTCATCATAGAGGTATGCTCTGCTGAGAGAAAGCGAAGAGTTCTGTCCTGGGATTTAATTGTGATGCCTAGACATCTAATAGATCTAATAGAAACCGCGAAGTTCCCATGTCTAGACCCAACATTTAATATTTTTTTGAATTTTTCTAAAATGAGTGAAAAAATTGCCAATTTTCATCATAGAGGTATGCTCTGCTGAGAGAAAGCGAAGAGTTCTGGACTAGGATTTAATTGTGTTGCCTAGAAATCTAAAAGATATAATAGAAACCGCGGAGTTCCCATGTCTAGACCCAAAAGTTAATTTTTTTTTTGAATATTTCTAAAATTGGTGAAAAAATTTTCAATTTTCATCATAGAGGTATGCTCTGCTGAAAGAAAGCGGAGAGTTCTGGTCTAGGATTTAATTGTGTTGCCTAGACATCTAAAAGATCTAATAGAAACCGCGGGAAGTTGGAGTCTAGTCTAGACCCAACATTTAATTTTTTTTTAATTGTTCTAAAATAAAGTGAAAAAATATTGCAAATTCTCATCATAGAGGTATGCTCTGCTGAGAAGAAAGCGTAAGAGTTCTGGTTCTGGATGTAATTGTTGTTGCCTAGACAATTACTAGATGAATAGGAAACCGCGGGAGTTCCATTGTTCTAGACCCAATATTTATTTTTTTTTAATTTTTCTAAAATAAGTTAAAAAATTGCCAATTTTCATCATAGAGGATGCCTGCTGAGAGAAAGCTGGAGAGTTCTGTCATGGATTTCATATGTGATGCCCTAGACATCTAAAAGATCTTAAGAAACCGCGGAGTTCCCATGCTGACCCACATTAATCTTTTTTTTGATTTTTCTAAAATAAGTGCAAAAAATTGCCAAATTTTACTCATAGAGGCATGCCGTGAGAGAAAGCGAAGAGTTCTGGTTTAGGATTTAATTGTGATGCCTAGACATCTAAAAGATATAATAGAAACCGCGGAGTTCTCATGTCTAGACCCAATATTTAATATTTTTTTGAATTTTTCTAAAATAAGTGAAAAAATTTGCCAATTTTCATCATAGAGGTATGCTCTGCTGAGAGAAAGCGAAGAGTTCTGGTCTAGGATTTAAATGTGTTGCCTAGACATTTAATAGATCTAATAGAAACCGTGGAGTTCCCATGTCTACACCCAACATTTAATATTTTTTTGAATTTTTCTAAAATGAGTGAAAAAATTGCCAATTTTCATCATAGAGGTATGCTCTGCTGAGAGAAAGCGGAGAGTTCTGGTCTAGGATTTAATTGTGTTGCCTAGACATTTAATAGATCTAATAGGAACCGAGGAGTTCCCATGTCTAGACCCATCATTTAATTTTTTTTTTAATTTTTCTAAAATGAGTGAAAAAATTGCCAATTTTCATCATAGAGGTATGCTCTGCTGAGAGAAAGCGAAGAGTTCTGGCCTAGGATTTAATTGTGATGCCTAGACATTTAAAATATATAATAGAAACCGCGGAGTTCCCATGTCTAGACCCAAAAGTAATGTTTTTTGAATATTTCTAAAATTGGTGAAAAATTTTTCAATTTTCATCATAGAGGTATGCTCTGCTGAAAGAAAGCGAAGAGTTCTGGTCTAGGATTTCATTGTGTTGCCTACACATCTAATAGATCTAAGAGAAACCGCGGAGTTCCTATGTCTAGACCCAACATTTAATATTTTTTTGAATTTTTCTAAAATGAGTGAAAAATTGCCAATTTTCATCATAGAGGTATGCTCTGCTGAGAGAAAGCGGAGAGTTCTGTCCTGGGATTTAATTGTGATGCCTAGACATCTAAAAGATATAATAGAAACCGCGGAGTTCCCATGTCTAGACCCAAAAGTTAATTTTTTTTTTGAATATTTCTAAAATTGGTGAAAAAATTTTCAATTTTCATCATAGAGGTATGCTCTGCTGAAAGAAAGCGGAGAGTTCTGGTCTAGGATTTAATTGTGTTGCCTAGACATCTAAAAGATCTAATAGAAACCGCGGAGTTCCTATGTCTAGACCCAACATTTAATTTTTTTTTTAATTTTTCTAAAATAAGTGAAAAAAATTGCAAATTTTCATCATAGAGGTATGCTCTGTTGAGAGAAAGCGAAGAGTTCTGGTCTAGGATTTTATTGTGTTGCCTAGACATTTAATAGATCTAATAGGAACCGCGGAGTTCCTATGTCTAGACCCAATATTTAATTTTTTTTTTAATTTTTCTAAAATAAGTTAAAAAATTGCCAATTTTCGTCATAGAGGTATGCTCTGCTGAGAGAAAGCGGAGAGTTCTGTCCTGGGATTTAATGTGATGCCTAGACATCTAAAAGATCTAATAGAAACCGCGGAGTTCCCATGTCTAGACCCAACATTTAATTTTTTTTTGAATTTTTCTAAAATAAGTTAAAAAATTGCCAATTTTCATCATAGAGGTATGCTCTGCTGAGAGAAAGCGAAGAGTTCTGGCCTAGGATTTATTGTGATGCCTAGACATCTAAAAGATCTAATAGGAACCGTGGAGTTCCCATGTCTAGACCCAAACATTTAATTTTTTTTTGAATTTTTCTAAAATAAGTTAAAAAATTGCCAATTTTCATCATAGAGGTATGCTCTGCTGAGAGAAAGCGGAGAGTTGTCCTGGGATTTAATTGTGATGCCTAGACATCTAAAGATCTAATAGGAACCGCGGAGTTCCCATGTCTAGACCCAACATTTAATTTTTTTTTGAATTTTTCTAAATAAGTGAAAAAAATTGCCAATTTTCATCATAGAGGTATGCTCTGCTGAGAGAAAGCGAAGAGTTCTGTCTGGGATTTAATTGTGTTGCCTAGACATCTAATAGATCTAATAGGAACCGCGGAGTTCCCATGTCTAGACCCAATATTTAATTTTTTTTTTAATTTTTCTAAAATAAGTTAAAAAATTGCCAATTTTCATCATAGAGGTATGCTCTGCTGAGAGAAAGCGGAGAGTTCTGTCCTGGGATTTAATTGTGATGCCTAGACATCTAAAAGATCTAATAGAAACCGCGGAGTTCCCATGTCTAGACCCAACATTTAATATTTTTTGAATTTTTCTAAAATAAGTGAAAAAAATTGCAAATTTTCATCATAGAGGTATGCTCTGCTGAGAGAAAGCGAAGAGTTCTGGCTAGGATTTAATTGTGTTGCCTAGACATCTAATAGATCTAATAGGAACCGCGGAGTTCCCATGTCTAGACCCAACATTTAATTTTTTTTTAATTTTTCTAAAATAAGTGAAAAAATTGCCAATTTTCATCATAGAGGTATGCTCTGCTGAGAGAAAGCGAAGAGTTCTGGTCTAGGATTTATTGTGTTGCCTAGACATTTAATAGATCTAATAGGAACCGCGGAGTTCCTATGTCTAGACCCAATATTTAATTTTTTTTTTAATTTTTCTAAAATAAGTTAAAAAATTGCCAATTTTCGTCATAGAGGTATGCTCTGCTGAGAGAAAGCGGAGAGTTCTGTCCTAGGATTTAATTGTGATGCCTAGACATCTAAAAGATATAATAGAAACCGCGGAGTTCCCATGTCTAGACCCAACATTTAATTTTTTTTGAATTTTTCTAAAATAAGTGAAAAAAATTGCCAATTTTCATCATAGAGGTATGCTCTGCTGAGAGAAAGCGAAGAGTTCTGGTCTAGGATTTAATTGTGTTGCCTAGACATCTAATAGATCTAATAGGAACCGCGGAGTTCTCATGTCTAGACCCAATATTTAATTTTTTTTTAATTTTTCTAAAATAAGTTAAAAAATTGCCAATTTTCATCATAGAGGTATGCTCTGCTGAGAGAAAGCGAAGAGTTCTGTCCTGGGATTTAATGTGATGCTAGACATCTAAAAGATCTAATAGAAACCGCGGAGTTCCCATGTCTAGACCCAACATTTAATTTTTTTTGAATTTTTCTAAAATAAGTGAAAAAAATTGCCAATTTTCATCATAGAGGTATGCTCTGCTGAGAGAAAGCGAAGAGTTCTGGTCTAGGATTTAATTGTGTTGCCTAGACATCTAATAGATCTAATAGGAACCGCGGAGTTCCCATGTCTAGACCCAAATGTTAATTTTTTTTTGAATTTTTCTAAATAAGTTAAAAAATTGCCAATTTTCATCATAGAGGTATGCTCTGCTGAGAGAAAGCGAAGAGTTCTGCTCTGGGATTTAATTGTGTTGCCTAGACATCTAATAGATCTAATAGGAACCGCTGAGTTCCCATATCTAGACCCAATATTTAATTTTTTTTTTTATTTTTCTAAAATAAGTTAAAAAATTGCCAATTTTCATCATAGAGGTATGCTCTGCTGAGAGAAAGCGGAGAGTTCTGTCCTGGGATTTAATTGTGATGCCTAGACATCTAAAAGATATAATAGAAACCGCGGAGTTCCCATGTCTAGACCCAAAAGTTAATTTTTTTTTTGAATATTTCTAAAATTGGTGAAAAAATTTTCAATTTTCATCATAGAGGTATGCTCTGCTGAAAGAAAGCGGAGAGTTCTGGTCTAGGATTTAATTGTGTTGCCTAGACATCTAATAGATCTAATAGGAACCGCGGAGTTCCCATGTCTAGACCCAACATTTAATTTTTTTTGAATTTTTCTAAAATAAGTTAAAAAATTGCCAATTTTCATCATAGAGGTATGCTCTGCTGAGAGAAAGCGAAGAGTTCTGGTCTAGGATTTAATTGTGTTGCCTAGACATTTAATAGATCTAATAGGAACCGCGGAGTTCCCATGTCTAGACCCAACATTTAGTTTTTTTTTTAATTTTTCTAAAATAAGTGAAAAAATTTGCCAATTTTCATCATAGAGGTATGCTCTGCTGAGAGAAAGCGAAGAGTTCTGGTCTAGGATTTAATTGTGTTGCCTAGATATTACTATACTGTTTTGTTGTCAATAACACTGTATTGGTAATTATCGTATTTGATTTTTATAATAATTTATGTAACACATTGGAATTGTCTTAGATTTTTCGTGACTTTTTATGCCATCTCTTCAACACAACAACAAATATTAGTTTGTTTTTTTTTATATTCTTAAACATATATTATCATTAATATTTTAATAGGAAATGTTTGGTTATTTTAAATTTAAGATAATTTAGGTGAATAAGTTTAATAGGTTTTGTCGTATTATTGTTATGGTAATCTTTCGGTATTCTTAATTAACCACATTTATTAAGTTTTGCGTTGTATATGTGATCATCAATGGGTTTTTGATTTTAGACTCCATATTTTAAAAATATCAACGTTTCTTGTTTATATATTTAATATATAATTTGAAGAAGGAAACAACCTTTGACTTTATTGAATCAAATCATTTAGTTTTATTTTGTGATAGAATTACTTAAAAATGTCGAATGTTTATAATAAATTAGCCCTTAAAGAAGTCTTATCGGACGAAAAATTTAGAACTATTAACGATGAAGGTCGTACGTATCCTCCGTCACATAAAGTATACACCACTATATCAGATTTAATGAAGAATAGTGGATCAGTTATTTCACCAAAACATATTTATACAATTATAAATAACAATCGCAATGGCTTTAAGGACATGATTATCAAAAAATTTGCAATCAATGTGCGTGAAAAAAGTGCATCACCAGAAAGTGACTTTGATTACGGTAAAGAAACAATGAAAAGTGGGAAACGATCAAACCCAGGGAAAAGTTATATGGGAAGCGAAACACTATTCTAGTGCGATCTCACTTTATCTCATGGCTCATGGCTACAAACACGTCACAAGTGATTATAAACATTTATTCAATCTTGGCTTTACTGCGAATATCTTATCCTAAGTAAATTATAATTTATCGAAGTGTACGGAAAGTATCTGGTTGCTCATTTATGGATAGTCAGACTACAATCATGTACGAATTAGATAACATACAAATAGCCCAATCTAATGTCCATACTATAAATGACTTTTCAAGACAGACAACCATACAAAAATCTGATTTCACGATAATATCACAAAATATAAGAAGCATTTACAATAATTTTGATGATCTTTTAATAACTTTATCTGAGTTCAAATTTCAAGCTGATGTAATAACACTGACCGAGGGATGGATCGATCCACACAAGCCTATACCCCAAATGGATAACTACACTCACTTCGTTACAAGCCGCCATCTAAATCGTAGTGATGGCGTAGTTGTCTACATAAAATGAAACCATAAAACTATCGTTCAAGAAATAAATCTAAAACATGCATCTTGCTTACAAGTCAAAGTTGGTAACTATACCATGTTGTGTATTTATCGCTCCCCGTCTAACCTTAACGCTGAAAATTTACTGATTCATTAAATAGTCACTTAGTAACTTTACAAACTCAGAATAACATTATAATAACAGGAGACATCAACATAAATCTAATACAAAAATCCAGTGAAACATCTCAGGAGCGCTCGAACCGATTACATTACCTCAATATGCTAGCCATGCATGGCCTGCTCCCGGGTCATACACTGCCTACTCGAGATAGCAATTGCATAGATCATTTCATACTAAAACTTGATAGGTGCATAGGTACGTGTGCGTCTATTACCGTTATTGATTCTACAGTTACTGATCACAAAATGTTATTCTTAAAACTATCCTACCTCGCTAAGTCGAATTACAATACCTCGAAAATTAAATCCTCAATCAACATGGAAGGCGCTTTAAGTTATTTAAAAAACAGCAACATAAATGATCTAATTTACTATAATAACCCTATAATCTTAACTAATAAATTAATATCTATTTTAAAGCAGTGTATTCAATCCAATACTATCACTAGAGCTATCCCGAATAAGGAACGCCTTATTAAACCATGGATTACCTTAGGAATTGTTAGATGTATTCGTAATAGAAATGCTATGCAAGCAAAACTCCGAGCTGATCCTCATAATGAAATTCTTAAAATTACATACAGGAGATATAGGAATTTCTGCAATAGTTTAATAAAGAAAGTCAAACGTAAATATGAAAAAGAAGACCTTGCTAAGAGTATAAAAAACCCGAAAACTTTGTGGAAGAAAATAAATACCCTCACTTATCGTAACCAACCTAAAACGCAAAATCTAGAATTACTAAATTTAAATGTTTCTCCTCAAAATTCGGTTAATTTGGTAAACGATTATTTTTCAAACATTGGTAAAAACTTAGCTAAAGAGATAATTCCAGTTACGACGTTATATAATAGAACAGATGTGATTAGACCCAACTGTTCCCAGGTCTCGTCTTTTGTGCTTCTAGAAACTGACCCTCATGAAGTATACCTGACTATTGTGAGTCTCAAAACTGACAGTGCTCCTGGCTGGGATTTATTTATTTATTTATTTATTTATTTATTTATTTAATAACAGCACAATGGCCAAACTTAGACTAAAAACAATAAACAATACAATAAATACAATTAAGATTTACAACACAGGGTAGCATTACCCTCTTATCCCCTCCAGGTACACTCTGAAAGCACAGTATACCACCCCCATAAGCTTCCCAAACAGGTCGCTCTCCGGTGAAGAGTCGAGAAACCCATTAAGCAGTGAGAGTAGCCGGGGAATGGGCGCTTGTTGTCGCTGGACAGTGCGAGCCGAACGCACAGCGAAAAGGTTATGTTTCCGGCAGCGGCAATATTTGTCCGGGACGTATAGCCTCATGATCTCTCCCAGCAAGTATGCGCTTTCCGTTTCATTCTTAATTACACTCAAACCAAACCTGACCACCGAAAAATCCCTACGAAGCTCTAATGAATTATACCCTAACACCCCCATCAAGAACTTTGTAGGGTAGAGGTAAGGAAAGAAATTGTATCTTCTTTTATACAGATTTCTCAGGAACTTCTTTTGAACTCGTTCAATCATATCCCCATAATACCTTTCATAAGGGGACCATATGACGCAGCTGGTTTCGAGAATTGGCCTTACTAATGATGAATATATCACCCTAGTGGCAGTGTCCGTCAGACCAACCGAATTTCGCAGGACAAACCCTAATCTTCTAAAAGCAGCATCCGTAATCGTCCGAATATGCTCCGCAAATGAAAGATCGGGCACGAAAAGGACACCCAAGTCGCGGACTCTGTCTACGCGCCTAATAACTTTCGATCCTATGCCATAGTCGCAGAGTATTTTATTCGGAGAGGCACTAAAGGTCATCACTTCACATTTGTCATAGTTGAATTGGAGTTTATTTAATTCACTCCAATGCAGCAGATCATCCAAATCAAGTTGCATACACAGACGATCATTGTCAGTCTCAATTATTTTAAAGACTTTAACGTCGTCAGCAAATAATAGTATTTTGGAATATTTGATAACGCTTGGAAGGTCGTTAATCATTATTAAAAATAGCAACGGTCCCAGGTTTGAACCCTGGCTAATACCAGAAATTGTTGGATAAGGCTGCGAGATATATTGTCCATATTTAACATATTGGTTACGATTTGCTAGGTAACTAGAAAAAAACTTAAGCAGAACAGGTCCACACCCAATTGCGGCCAACTTTTGGAGAAGAATGTCGTTGTCTACTCGATCAAACGCTTTGTGAAAATCCAAATATACTACATCCACCTGACACCGCCTATCAATTTCACGCGATACCATGTCAGCCAAAGTCAATAGATTAGTATTAACTGATCTGCGTGGAAGAAAGGCGTGCTGGCAAGGAGGATGTGGGGAATGCATTTAGGCAACATTAATGAGTGTAAGGACATTTCAAACACCTTCGCCAGCGTACACAGAATCGCGATAGGCCTGTAGTTTTCAGCTCTGCTTCTACAATCAGCTTTAGGAACTGGGGTCACGCGGGATGTCTTCCATAACGTTGGGTAGACCCCTGAATATAAAATAATATTGAAAATATGCGATATAGGCAATATTAAATATTCTGCCAGTCCTTTAATTATATAAGCCGGAATCATATCTGGACCCGGAGGTGTATTAGATTTTAGTTTATTTACACTACGCATAATAACTTCTGTTTCGAAATTTTTGATATCAAAATGATTAGAGTATGCTTTTGGATTATGATTGGCAGTTTCTGGAATTAGTTTCGGGTGATCTGCCAGAAATACCGATTTAAAGTGACTAGCAAATGCCTCTGCCGCGTCACAACCATAATATTCAACATCATTATAAGAAATTGCAGACTCTTTAGCTTTTGGGTTTCTAAGAGAACGAATATATTGCCAAAATTGCGTAGGTTTATTAACCAAATTTAATGAGATGGTATGTAAATAGTTAATGTTAGCTTTGCGAATGTCGTTCTTAATGATTGACCTAAGACGTTTAAATTCTAAACACGCGTTATTATCATTAAGAAATTTCCACTGCCAATGGAGCTGCGCTTTAGTTCTTAATTTAGCGATGATTTCATTATTAAAATATACAGGGTAGACCCTTTGTTTAGTTAACTTTCGAATTTTTCTAGGAAAACATTGATCAAAAGAGCTATATAGAATGCTATTAAAATGTTCCACCGCTTCATCGACATCATCAATAGCAAGTAATTCTCTCCAGTCTACGTCCTGTAGAATATAAAATAATGACAGAAAATTTCCTTTATTAAAGTTCCATTCATTTACGTTAGTAATATTCGATGGTTCACGGGTTTGCGCAGGCTGGTAAAAATTGTAATTAAGAGTTACTTTTAAGGGTGGATGATGAGCGTCAATTCGGGATAACTCATCACCTGAATCTACCGCTACCACATTCACACTGCTGTAACTCGACTCTTCACCGGTAAGGACTGCATCTAATACCCTGCCGTTCTTATTCAATATTTTATTGAACTGAGTTAAGCCCATTTCAGCAAGGAAACAGTTAAAATTCATTATACAACTTTCACTACAGCTATAAAAATTGAAATCTCCTAATATTAAAATCTTATTGCTATTACTAACTACCTTTACAATATTACTTACATGATCAAACCAGTTTATATACAATTTTTCAGAAGTTGAAGGTGGTAAATAGACAACACAAACGTATACGTACTGGCCCATAAAATTAAACCTAGCCCAAATATCTTCAACATCGCTGCTTTCAAATTCAGGTAAACGCGTCAAATGTAAGGGTGATTTTGACAAAAGCATAACACCTCCTCCACGACGCCCACGGTCTCTGCGAATAACAGACCAGTCGCCATCCATGACTTCGGCGTCACATACAGTTCCATCCATGGTATAAGCACCAAGTTTCTTAAATATACTAGGGAGCTAGTTGTGCCCATAATTACTCATTTGGTTAATCTCTGCTTCCGACAGGGAGTGTTTCCACCTGCGCTAAAACAAGCAATTATTACACCTGTGTACAAGAATGGTAACAGAGAAGATGTTTCAAATTATCGCCCAATCTCCGTTCTCACTGCCATATCAAAAGTACTTGAAAAATTAATTAATAAAAGACTAATTACCTACCTCCAGAAGTATAGTCTACTTTCAGACTCACAATTCGGTTTTAGACAGGGTCTGTCAACCGAAGATGCAGTTACCTCACTATCTTGTCATATTGTTAATGAAGTTGATAAAGGTAATAAATGTATCACAGTTTTTATCGACTTAAAAAAGGCATTTGATACGGTTTCTATCCCTATTCTGGTGCAGAGACTAGAGAACATTGGTATTAGGGGTATTCCACTCACATTGTTCGCTGATTACCTCAGTGAACGAAAGCAAGCAGTTAAAATAGGTCAATACATCAGCGAACAATCTGACGTCACATATGGGGTCCCACAAGGTAGTGTTCTGGGGCCGACCTTATTCTTAATCTACATAAACAGCTTATGCGATTTAAGAATTGATAGTGGGAAAGTCTACTCCTACGCGGATGACACTGCTGTTGTCTTCACTGGGAAAACTATTGACTCGGTGCGTCGACATACAGAAATAGGGCTTTCCAAAATAGATAACTGGTTAAGAGAAAACTTATTATCATTAAACGTAAGTAAAACTAACTACATTTTCTTCACTAAATACAATAGCGCCCAACCCCAAACAGATCTAGAAATAAAAATACATAACTGTAGCACCAGAGTAAACTGTACATGTAAAACTATAAATAAAGTTCATCACACTAAATATCTAGGAGTGGTAGTTGATCAAAGAATGTCATGGCATGAGCACCTAGAACAAGTTATAAGTAGGATTCGAAAGCTTATTTGGACATTTAAAACTCTAAGGCACATCGCTGACAAACATCTACTAATACAGATATACACATCGCTGGCTCAGTCAATTTTAGTGTACTGTATCCCAGTTTGGGGGGGGTGCTACAAAGATGAAGTTCCTGGAACTGGAGAGGGCACAAAGAATTTTACTAAAAGTAATGATGTTTAAGCCTTATAGATTTTCCACCTCTGATCTTTATGCCTCTTGTGGTGTCTTATCGGTCAGGCAACTGTACATTTTTTGCACTACCTTAAGATTGCACAAGTCTCTTAAATATGATGGTCGCAAACTGAGCAAAAGACGCAAATATACTGTTGCTCCTGTTGAGAGATCTAAATCAGTTTTTGCTATGAGACAATTTCAATGCCAAGCTGCTAAACTTTATAATAAATTAAATAAAATATTAAATATATACACATTGAATAAACATGAATGTAAAACGTCGCTACTTAACATCCTAGAAACATTTAGCTATGAAGACACTGAAGCCTTTGTAGGTAATCATGAATCATAATACACTAGTAAATAGTCAACTTCTACAATCAGTCATGAAAATTCATTCTCATAAACACACAAACACACACACACACATACACATACACACATATATCATTATTCACATTTTAACCTTAGATTATGTTTAGTAAATTGTAAAATTGTAATACTTAGCTTAGCTATACGTGTTAAATTAAATTATAATTAGTTAGTACACCTATGTAATGGAAGAGCGGGTTCTCCTAACACAAGTGCTTATGCGCTTAAAAGGAGGTCCCAATCACTTATCAGCTATTGTAAAATCTTTGAGAAAACGAATAAATTTTTATTATTTTTTTTTATTATTAATTTTGACGAGCTTACAAATTTTATAGAGTCAATTTTAATAGTTGCACTGAGTAAGTATATAGGTGAAGATGATAATAATAAATGTTTACCGTCATCCAATAGATTAAAATTTCTTAATGAACATATAAAAGGTTTTGCTTTCCAACTCGAAAAGAGTGATGACGATAGTGAACTAGAAGACATGATAGAAGACTCCGATAATTTCTGTGTTGATACAGAAACGGAAATTCATGGGATTGGTTGGATCACGTGGCGAGATAATATTTATGTTAAAGCATTAGATATCAGCAATTTGTGTTTAACTGGTGATACAATTAATGCGTGCTACAGTCCAAACTTCGCAAGAAATCTAATAAGATATCTATTACCATATGTACCTCTTTGGACAGCTATAATGGTACCAATATTTAAAAAGGGTTATATAAAAGCTACGTCAGCAGCTGTAGAGTCTGAATTTGCAGACCTTAAATGTCGAGAATTTCGAGGAGAACTTCCTATGCGAATAGATAGGTTTGTATTAGAGCATATAGAACGATTGCATTGTAAAATAACCAAGCGTTCCAATGCCGGTGACTGTTTACCGGAAATACCGATTCTGCATTCAGAAAACGATAGTGATTTAACTGAAATGCCGACAAAATTAACTTTAACCAATTTTGTTAATGATGATAATATGCCAGGTCAAAACATTTGGACTATACAAGAAGAGTGGGAGGGCTTACATACCAACAAAAGAAAGTCTCCTGAAGTGAAATCATCTTCATCTAAAGCAAAGCGATCCCAAGTAACGTGCTTGGATGATTGCCCCGAATGGGATCTGATTAAGTATTCAACGCGGCAGCGGTTACCGATTCTTTTAAACGGCAATATTGCCGGCCCATTGCATTTAAAAAATAGAATTATACTAAATTTAACATCCACATGTGCATTTGACTCAATTTTTCAGGCAATATTAAGTAGTTTAGCTGCAAACAAAACGTATTATGATATGACTTCAAACTCACACTGTAAAATAATTTTCATGGCACACAGCGTTCACGAAAAAAGAAAAATTTTAAAAGAACATTACGTACAACGTGCCGAAATTTTACAATCGATACCAATATTTAAAACACATAAAAACAAATTTGAAAGAAATATACAAAACTTAGACACTAATTCAAATGTCGCCCACTTAAGTCAGTATATTCTTGAAGATGAGCCAAGCTACGTTTGCAGCTCCATGTGCATATGTGGTTACAGTAATAATATAAAATATACGTTTTTACCAATTAATATAGTTTTATTAATTTCTCATGGTCTCCAGTTTATTGAAAAAGCAGCTAAAAATTGTCTATCACCGACTAGAAGCTGTTATAAGTGCAAAATTAAAACTAACTGCACATTAGAGTACGGACCTCATTTACTGATCGATACAAGTGCATTTACAGACCCAATTTTTCAGAAATCGTTAAACACAGAAGACAGCAAAACTAAAGAAACCGTTCCACGATTAGGTTCAGTTCGAAAAACCATAAAACTTGACAACAAACAATATGCTTTAACGGCAATAATAGACTTCAATGGTGAAATAAAACATTACGTGACAAACGCACTTTCCGGAAAAAATTGGTCTAAATATGATGACTTACTAAAAACTACACAAACCACAAACGACCGCACAAAAATAAACCCTCATTTAATTATATACACACAAAGCGACCAAATCTAAATTCAATGATTCTTACTGATTGTTAAAATAAATTCAAAATCTGCACTGAAAAAAAGGAAAAACGAAGAGAATAGAGATATTGCCATTTTTTAGCCTCAGCCAAGTTCAGCCCTAGGCTTCAACTGATTGTAAATATGTAAATAGATCTAGACTTAGAATTAGACTTAGAATTTTTTTTTTAATTTTTCTAAAATAAGTTAAAAAATTGCCAATTTTCATCATAGAGGTATGCTCTGCTGAAAAAAAGCGAAGAGTTCTGGTCTAGGATTTAATTGTGTTGCCTACACATCTAATAGATCTAATAGGAACCGCGGAGTTCCCATGTCTAGACCCAACATTTAATTTTTTTTTGAATTTTTCTAAAATAAGTTAAAAAATTGCCAATTTTCATCATAGAGGTATGCTCTGCTGAAAGAAAGCGAAGAGTTCTGGTCTAGGATTTAATTGTGTTGCCTACACATCTAATAGATCTAATAGGAACCGCGGAGTTCCCATGTCTAGACCCAACATTTAATTTTTTTTTAATTTTTCTAAAATAAGTTAAAAAATTGCCAATTTTCATCATAGAGGTATGCTCTGCTGAGAGAAAGCGGAGATTTCTGTCCTGGGATTTAATTGTGATGCCTAGACATCTAAAAGATCTAATAGAAACCGCGGAGTTCCCATGTCTAGACCCAACAATTAATTTTTTTTTTAATTTTTCTAAAATAAGTGAAAAAATTTGCCAATCATAGAGGTATGCTCTGCTGAGAGAAAGCGAAGAGTTCTGGTCTAGGATTTAATTGTGTTGCCTAGACATCTAATAGATCTAATAGGAACCGCGGAGTTCCCATGTCTAGACCCAACATTTAATTTTTTTTTAAATTTTTCTAAAATTGGTGAAAAAATTTCCAATTTTCATGATAGAGGTATGCTCTGCTGAGAGAAAGCGGAGAGTGCTGGTCTAGAATTTAATTGTGTTGCCTAGACATCTAATAGATCTAAAAGGAACCGCGGAGTTCCCATGTCTAGACCCAAAAGTTTTTTTTTTTTAATATTTCTAAAATTGGTGAAAAAATTTCCAATTTTCATGATAGAGGTATGCTCTGCTGAGAGAAAGCGGAGAGTTCTGGTTTAGGATTTAATTGTGTTGCCTAGACATCTAAAAGATCTAATAGAAACCGCGGAGTTCCCATGTCTAGACCCAACAATTAATTTTTTTTTTAATTTTTCTAAAATAAGTGAAAAAATTTGCCAATCATAGAGGTTTTAATTTTTCTAAAATAAGTGAAAAAATTGCCAATTTTCATCATAGAGGTATGCTCTGCTGAGAGAAAGCGAAGAGTTCTGGCCTAGGATTTAATTGTGATGCCTAGACATCTAAAAGATATAATAGAAACCGCGGAGTTCCCATGTCTAGACCCAAAAGTTTTTTTTTTTTAATTTTTCTAAAATAAGTTAAAAAATTGCCAATTTTCATCATAGAGGTATGCTCTGCTGAAAGAAAGCGAAGAGTTCTGGTCTAGGATTTAATTGTGTTGCCTACACATCTAATAGATCTAATAGGAACCGCGGAGTTCCCATGTCTAGACCCAACATTTAATATTTTTTTGAATTTTTCTAAAATGAGTGAAAAAATTGCCAATTTTCATCATAGAGGTATGCTCTGCTGAGAGAAAGCGGAGAGTTCTGTCCTGGGATTTAATTGTGTTGCCTAGACATCTAATAGATCTAATAGGAACCGCGGAGTTCCCATGTCTAGACCCAACATTTAATTTTTTTTTGAATTTTTCTAAAATTGGTGAAAAAATTTCCAATTTTCATGATAGAGGTATGCTCTGCTGAGAGAAAGCGGAGAGTTCTGGTCTAGAATTTAATTGTGTTGCCTAGACATCTAAAAGATCTAATAGAAACCGCGGAGTTCCCATGTCTAGACCCAAAAGTTAATTTTTTTTTTAATATTTCTAAAATTGGTGAAAAAATTTCCAATTTTCATGATAGAGGTATGCTCTGCTGAGAGAAAGCGGAGAGTTCTGGTCTAGGATTTAATTGTGTTGCCTAGACATCTAATAGATCTAATAGGAACCGCGGAGTTCCCATGTCTAGACCCAACATTTAATTTTTTTTTTAATTTTTCTAAAATAAGTTAAAAAATTGCCAATTTTCATCATAGAGGTATGCTCTGCTGAGAGAAAGCGGAGAGTTCTGTCCTGGGATTTAATTGTGATGCCTAGACATCTAAAAGATATAATAGAAACCGCGGAGTTCCCATGTCTAGACCCAAAAGTTAATTTTTTTTTTAATATTTCTAAAATTGGTGAAAAAATTTCCAATTTTCATGTATTATCAGGTGTAGAACGCACTTGAACATAAGGTTTAGCAACATTGATATCTGACTTGTTATGTCGATTTAAAGATTCTAATATATCGGCACGATCTATTAAAAATTTATAAAATTGATCCAGATTGGGTACATCACCATCTAAGCTACTGCGAACCTCTTCCCATTTCAATAAAGTGTTGTTATCCAATTTTGAAGATAACATAAACACTATTAATGTATCGCATGTATGCGTAGGTTGCCCTAAACTTGCCAAGGCACGCAAATCCTTTGTTACTTGATCTACCAGAAATCGCAAAGCACGCTCTGATTCTCGAGGAAGCTACTTAATATTAAATATTGAATTTAAGTGATGATTAATAAGAATACGTTTATTATTATAGCGGCTACACAATAAATCCCATGCGCTGACATAATTGTTAGCAGACACCTCGAAGTTAGAAATAACCCTAGCCGCGTCACCTTGTAAATAAGAAATTAAGTAATGAAATTTATTAATTGGTGGTATACGGTCATTGTTGTGAATTAAATTCTCAAATGTGTCTTTAAATTCTAGCCAACGGAAATATGCACCGTCAAATTTATTAATTTGTATCTGTGGCAATTTTAATCCCAGGTCAGCACAAGAATTAGATTCATCAACGCAACATGAAACGTTATGCATTGAATTTCGCTTATGTTCACACTCAAATACCTTTGAAAACCTTTCAACTAAAGTTTTGGCGGTTGCAATGCTTATTATAATATCCTGTTCGATATTATCACGCTCATCAATTTCGGTTGAAATGCTTTCAGGACTTAAAACTTCTATTTCACCTTGCAAATCGTCAACCCTAACCGACAAAGCTTCAAATTTAGCCAATTTTAATTTTAACTCGGTAAACTCTATATTATTTAATTACAGCTTATCATTAATATCAGTTAAATAATTTTTAAATTTTGTTATTTGTCCCTTAGCAGACGACCTCTTTATAATTAATTCTTTTAATCTTAACTTTGCTTCGATAGACATGATAAACTAGTATCAAAATAATAACAAACACTTAAAATATTTAAATTAAACAAAATTAGCTCACTCTCCTCATTCGGTGGTACCTGTCACGCAATGCTTTAGTTGCTTACTCACGGCTCCCGGCCGGTGCAACGCAACTGCCGCGTGGACGCGACAAAAAAGAAAATCTGAAAAAATCGGCAAATGCGCTTGAATCTAACTACCTAAACATGGAATTAGCCAGAGAGCAATTAGATACCTAATTAGTGTTTACGAAGTCTAAGACGAAATACTACAAAAAAATACATATATATATGCGAAAATATAAAAAATAATATTGTATATCTCCGTGTCTTTGGTATCTAATTAAATGTTATATAACGAAATCAAAAGATGAAAACAACAATAAAATTTACATCAATTTTTTCCTTAATGTAGGTCGTAGATGTAGGTGCCTACGTGCTATGAAAAATTAAATTTTGTAACCAATTACTTGATCTCACTACTTTAAAAAAGGATTATCAATAAAATACTTATTTGCACAATTAATTGAATTAAGGACACAGTATGGAACACAAAAAGAAAAGGACAAGGAACACTTAACTTTTGGTTAAATCTCTCGATGTGGCACTTTAGCTGTACTACTGCTCGATTGATTATTTCTTGATTAATATTCTTGATTAATCTTCTATTTCTTCTTTGTTCCCCTCATGGGCCACCATGTTCATTCTTTAGGGAATGACTGGGCCGGTAAATGAAACTCTTTAGACTTCTTGTACAAACTTGTTTAATTATCGTTTAATATGACCTTTCGCCAGTCAAGTACGAAGAGAAGTGATGGCGCACGTCGCCCCACCTTACAATTATTATAACGCGAAAATGCGCCTGATATAAATATTGCGCAATGTCGCAACAACATTGATGCAGTGATCATCAGATAGACTTCTAGGGAGAGTACGAACCATTGAAACTATAGACACAGGAACATTAATTATTTGTCCATAAATACCGTACTGACCGTTAACGTGTCTTAATCTCCTAATCTGCATCATTAAATTTGTATATAATAATAGTATTCCTGTGATGGCATCTTATAATGGATTTAAATTTCCGAAGAAACCCGATTATTTACCGCCATTAGACTTAATATCTGAACGATTGATTTCTCCACGTATCCCATTCATGCAGATTTTACTACAGCTCCAAGATATTACTGATCCTGACAAAACAAAACAATACCCAGAATATGATTTCCTATCATTGATATCATTACTCCAGTCTGCATCTACATATCCTACAATGTTATTATTGTTGCCTTTACAATATTTTAAGCCTAAATCTTTTGTTTTCTTTAAATATCTTAACACTCTCTTTGCATACTGCCAATGTTCTTCAGTATTACAATTATTAAATTGGCTTAAATAAGACACTGCATATGCTATGTCGGGTCGTGTTAGAACAACTAAATACATTAAGCCTCCTACAAGCTGCTGATAAGGATTTTGGGTACTACCAGTAGTCTCCTTTTTACATTTTAAATTGACCTCCATAGGAGTATTTACTGGCTTCCAATCAGTCAGAAAATTTAGACAATAATGTAACTATATATTTCTTCTGATCTAATGTAACAGTGCCTTTTTCCTTATTAAAACTTACAGACATTCCTAAACATTCCTTAACAATACCTAAGTCTTTTAACTGGAAATTTTTACTTAACATGGTTTTAAGGTGTTTATTTTCAGCTCTATTGTGAGAAAAAACAAACATGTCATCGACATACAGAGCTACAATAGTTTTTCTATTACCAACAATTTTAATATACAAACATGGCTCCATTTTTGACTTTATATAACCATCAACTAACATACAAAAATCTACCTTCTTATGCCAAGCCCGGGATGCCTGCTTGAGACCATATATAGCCTTTTTTAATTTAAGCACCTTACTATTATCTGAACAGGCATAACCAGCCGGTTTCTGCATATATATTGTCTCAGCCAGGTCCCCATTCAGGAAAGCGGTTTTTACATCAAGGTGAGTAACTTCTAGATTCAACTGTACTGACAATGCAAAAAGTAATCTAAGTGTTGTATGCCGCACAACAGGGGAAAAAGTTTCACTGTAGTCCACACCGTACTTTTGAGAACACCCCTTAGCTACAAGCCTAGCTCTATAACGCACATTATTTTCTGAATCACACTTCTTTTTAAGAACCCACTTGCACTTCACTATAGTTTCACCATTCGTAGGCCTATTTACCAACTCCCAAGCATCGTTGTCCTTAAAAAACTGAAGTTCTTCTTTTACTGCTGACAACCACTGATCCTTTACTTCTCCTTGTAAAGCCTCTTCTATTGACAAACCATTGGCATCATCAAACTCCTCAGAGACACACATATTAGTCACTTTGTACTTTTCTGGTTTCATCTGATAAACCTAGTGTTTCATCAGTTATTGTGGTTCCATCCGCACTGGTGACTTTTTCTAAGGTTGATGCCTCCTTATATTCTATGTCTCCCACTGAACATGAGTTTTCCATTCTCTCACTCTCAATAATTGGGATAGTGATATCTGGATGTTTATCCTTTTCCATGACAATGACCTCTCGACTAGTTGTGATACACTTTGTCGTTGGATTATATATCCTGTATCCTTTGATACCATCAGGATATCCGACAAGAATGTGTTTTTCAGCTTTCTTGTCCCATTTCTGACGTCTTGCCTTTGCCACATGTACCATCACACTGCTACCGAAGATCCTGAGATGGCTCACATTTGGTTTATGACCAAACCAGATTTCATATGGAGTCTTATCATTCAATGATGGAAGTACTGTTCTATTCTGTAGGTACACAGCAGTATGTGTCGCCTCTGCCCAGAACTCTTTCCCTAACTTCGCATCAAACAATAAGCATCTTGCTTTTTCCACCACAGTACGATTAATTCGTTCTGATACACCATTCTGCTCAGGTGTGTACGGATTACTTCTTTGGTGTATAATACCTTCCTTCTTGAGAAGTGAGTCAAATTCTTTATTGCAGTACTCACACCCATTATCGCTTCTCAAGATTTTAATTTTCTTGCTCGTTTGCTTCTCCACTTTGGCTTTATATTCTGCAAAACATCTGAGCGCTTCACTTTTATGCTTTAAGAAGTACACTGCTATCATTCGGCTGAAGTCGTCAATGAACAAGATAAAATACCTCGAGCCTCCCAACGATTCATGCTCCATTGGTCCACAAATGTCAGTGTGTACAAAACCTAGCAACTCATTGCATCTAGAACCACTTGGGAATGGCAGACGACACTGTTTGCCCTCACAGCATACAGGACAAGATGACTTATTTATGTCAACTTTTTCTTGGAGATCCATTCCTTCCACAGCAATTGACATTTTATTTAAATAAGTGCTATTGACATGGCCTAGTCTTCTGTGCCAGACATCTCCTGACACTGCTAAACTTGTCACTTCACTGTCAGCAAGTCTCACCTTGTACACTCCGTTACTGAGCACAGCCATAGCCACCATTTCATTATTTCTGTTGAACACGTTACAGCCTTCTGACGTAAATTGAACTCTGTTACCAGTCTCGATCAATTGGCTCACTGACAATAAATTTGTTGTCAATCCTGGAGCACACATAACATCTTTCACTGGTATCTCATATTCACATTGATCAGTTTTCGTCACAATATTTACGTCGCTGGAACATAATACTTGAAGTTTCTCGTTGTTTGCAACACATATCTCCCGCATATCGTGGTATGTTGCATCCTTTATCCACTTTTCATTGGCCGTCAAGTGCATATTCGCGCCAGAGTCGATGTACCAGTCGTACTTGTTGAATTGGCCACTCAAAAACATTGCACTGAATGCATTAGTCTGTTTACGTTGCAATTCTTTCGAATGTTTACTTGAATTATCATTATTTGGGCATTGATTCTTGTAGTGACCCGTTTGTTTCACTTCACTTCACTTTATTTATAATGGCGACATCTGTGTAAATCACAATTCCGCCAATGTCACGTTCTAAGTATTCACACAGTGAGGATATATTTGATAATTTTGATAGATTTAATTTTATCTAAGCAGAGTTACCCAAAACAAAAATGACATCACAATAAATACAACACACACAGACATCTAATAATATATACAAGAGGTTAACATTTTACTACAAGGTATGAAGGGGAGAATCTTATTTATAACTTTAATTTATTAATAGAAATAAATTTCCCTAAAATTTTGACGATCGAGCTGGATGGGAGGGAAAGTAGGGAGTTAAGGTTACATGGACGAGGGAAATCTGGAGAAAGATAGTCAAATAACGAGTCATTAATTAAAGAACAGTTAAAAAATATATGGTCTGTCGAGCCCTCGTCCATACCACACTCACAGAGAGAACTGTCTTTAATTTTAATTTTGGCTAGATGAACAGGAGTACAAGCGTGCCCTATACGAAGACGGCAGATTATAGACGTGACCTTTTTGTTTAAAAACTTATATTTAAAAAACCACGGCGAAGAAGGGATTGAATACTGAATATTAGCATAGTGCCTGCCAGTTTTTTCTTTAGAAGATTGCCAATCAATAGTCCAGGATTTTAAAAGGTGGGAGTACGCAAGAGCTGATAGGTCGTGGGCCGAGATGTTGGGATGCTGACAAGATCCGCAGAAAATAGCACCTTTTGCACAAGAGTCAGCAGTTTCATTACCCGCTATACCACAATGACTAGGTATCCACAAAAGTACAATATGAATATCTTTTTTACTACACCTAAACAAAGCTTCTCTTATTTTTAGAATCGTATTATGTTTTTTTTTAGACCTGAATGGATTGGAAAGAATTGCCTGTAAACAGCTGCGAGAATCGGAAAAAATTGTAACTTTATTTAGGTTGTGGGACTCAGCATACAAAACCGCTTCTAGGATTGCAAAAGCTTCACCTGAAAAAACGGAGGTCAATGGAGGAAGTTTAAAGCTCAATACTGTTTTGAATGAAGGGACCCATACAGCCGCACCGATGCACTCATTATTGGGAATCTTGGAAGCATCAGTATACATCGGTAACCAACCCTGCCAGTCTTTTGAAATTTTTTCCAGAAAACAAGTGGAAGCTTGGGTGGATTTTTTTTCAATTCCAAAGTTTAAAATTATTTTAGGATCAAAAATGAGGGATTCATAACTATTTAAAAACAAGGGATTACTAGAGAAACTTTCAACAGGATTAGGAAGACGAGAAAGTTTATTAAAACTGAGTAACAGGCATGGAACATTACCTGTACTAGATGGCATCGTGAGATTAGATAAGCGACGTAATTTGGACAAGATGGAATGTGAGGAGTATTGAAGGACTTTGATGAAGAAGCGGTCACTTAAAAATTGTCTACGTAAATACAGGGGGGGGTCAACACATTCTATTTGGAGAGCATTGATGGGAGAGGATTTCATAGCACCAAGGATGATGCGTAAAGATTTCGATTGAATTTTGGAAATTTTATCAAGGGCTTGCTTGTTGCCAGGATCTAAAAGGAAGGTGCCATAATCAAAATGACTTCGTACCACAGCATTGTATAAAAGCTTTTGCGAGTAGGGGTGTGCTCCCCACCTCACACCAGATAATGAACGGAGAACATTAACACCTTTCTCACTTTTTTTAATCACATGGTTAAAATGAGGAACACCGTTTAACTTTGAGTCTAAAATAAGGCCTAAAAATTTTACTTGCTTACAACACGATACCAAGGACCCTTTATATGAAATGTTACACCGTGGAACCTTGTATTTTGTAGTAAACGTGACCGCCGAACATTTGGGCACAGAAATAGAGAGACCATGATCATTTAACCAATCACCCAAATAATCCAAAGCCGAATTTAGGCGTGATGATGCCTCTTCAATAGAATTTGATGAAAAGTATAAGGCTACATCGTCCGCGTATTGAAGAATCTGACAGAAGGAATTCACAACAAGCTCCAGGTCATAGGTGTAAATGTTGTACAGAAGAGGACTCAAAACAGAACCTTGAGGTAAGCCCCTCCAAATAGATCTAGGAGACAGCTCCGTATTTTGAGATCTTATAATAATATAACGATTCGAAACTGCATTGCAAACAAAACGTACCAACTTCTCAGGAATACTCAGCTGAAGCATTTTTTGCCTGAGCACCGGAACCAGCACGTGGTCATACGCAGATGCGATATCCAAGAAAACACCCACCAGGAACTGTTTCTTTTTAAAAGCAATGCGAATGTCGGTCGTTATTATACTTAGGCTATCAATCGTACTTAAGCCTTTCCTGAAACCAAACTGGGATTTTGCAAAGATATTGTTACTTTCACAAAACCATTCTAAACGAAATTTAATTAAATGTTCCATAATTTTTAAAAGGGTAGAAGACAAAGCAATAGGTCTGTATGAAGAGAAATCTGATGGATCTTTGCCAGGTTTTAGAAGCGGAATGACGATTTGTCTGTTCCACGATTCAGGAATAATTCCAAGATCGAAAAAACAGTTTACTAAATCAAGAAAGTACCTCTTAGTGTCTAATGAAGAATTTATGAGGAATGAATAAGGGATTCCATCTTCTCCAGGGGAAGAGTCAGAGAGACCATTTAATGCTTTGTTAAGTTCTTCCAAGGAGAATTGACAATCTAGACTGTTTGAAGAGGGGATGTAAGAATTATACTTATAAGGAAGACAATCATAAAAAGGGACAGATGGAGGAGCCAATTTGTCGGCAAAGGAGGTAATCCAGCTAGACGGATCATTAAAAGGGACATCATAAGAATTGAGGGAACAACGGAATCTTCTGATCTGCCTCCAAACAACAGACGAAGGGGTACCAGGGCACATGCTCTCACAGAACTTATGCCAACCAAGACGTTTCTTATTATTAAGTAGTCTGCGAGCAGCTGCAGAAGCTTGTTGGTAGACTAAAAAATTTTCCAAGGTCATGCAAAGACTGTATGACCTTTCTGCCGTTTTTCTTTTTCGAATCATCTCAGTACATTCGGAATCCCACCAAGGAGGGGAAATTTTCCTTTGTGTAGAAGATTTGAGTGGAATATGTAAACTGGCAGATGAGGTGAGGGAGTTGACAAAATCATTGTATGAAGATAAGCAGTTTTCAGCAGAGACTACGGGGAGCGCAGCTATCTTAGAGTCAATAGAAGAAGAAAAGTCTGACCAATTGGCCTGATGCAGTTTAAATTTTAAAAGAGGGGAAGGGCGAGTAACGCTCCTTAAATTGGTTGGGAGATCAATTAAAATGGGGAAGTGGTCACTCCCACAAGTGCTCTTAAAAACACGCCAGGATAGAAAAGGGAAAAGATCAGGAGAGCAAAGTGATAAATCCACTGCGTTAGCGGGATTCTGAGATGGAAGACTCCTTCTCGTAGGACAACCATTATTCAAGACACTTATGTTTATATCATCGAGTAAATCTAGTAGAAGGGACCCAAAAGAATCTGAGGAATGACAACCCCAAGAAACATGGTGGGCATTGAAATCACCCAACATGACAACAGGAGGAGGAACCGAAAGGATAATTGAACGTATATCAGAAATGAGGTCGATGTGGGGGTGGGGAATATAAACAGAAATAAACGAGATATTAAAAGCTCTCATAGCAACAGCATTAATACCATCACAATGAGGAAGAGATAATGAGTGGAAGGTGAGGGATCGGCTGACCAAAAAGGCACAGCCAGCATAGCCATCATCCCTGTCATCTCGGAGACATCGATACCCAGAAACCCTAAAGCGGGAACCCGGCAATAACCAAGTCTCCGAAATGGCTAGAATAGATGGAGCGAATTTATTGATAAGAAAGGTTAATTCTGATTTTTTACTGCGAACACTGTTACAGTTCCACTGAATTACTAAATTCGCCATTTTTGGTGACGAATGAGTGGAGCAAATTAATTTTTTGGGCAACGTGGGACGGTATGGGGATGTCATCATACTTGGATAGCATGTTACAAATGACTGCCCATAAGCAGTCGAGAAGATTTTCATTTGGGGATACTTCATTGTTGATAAGGGAAGGGGAGCTTACGGCACAACCATTGGGTAAAGAGGAGGGTAAATTGGAAGTAATGGCCTCATGGGCCGCCTTATCAAAGGATTTTCCTGATGTTGGTCTAGAGCGAGGAGGGAGAAATACAGTTTTCCTGTAAGATGTAGTCTGACGGGAATCTTGGGAAGGTAAAGTAATGGGCTGGGATAAAGAGGAGGGGGTTGTTTTAACAGAATCTGCAAAAGTTTTGCCACTGATAGGTCTAAACCGAGCCGATGCTTCGATATAAGAAATGCTCTCTTGAGACATACAACTCTTTATATTTTTTTGTCGATTATGTTCAGGGCAAGCTTTGTTGGTCGCAAAGTGTGAGGCAGTACAAAATAAACATAATGACTCTGTTTCAGGGATATTACACTCATCACCAGAATGGGCTAGACTACAACGAAAACACCTAGGCTTCGATCGGCATTGTGACTTTACGTGACCAAATCTACAACAGTTAAGGCACTGAATTGTAGGGAGTTGGTACGTTTCAACACGGAGGGAACTATGACAAGAGAATATTCTCTCAGGAAGGGTTTGACCTTGAAAGGTTAGAACCACAGTTTGCGTTGGTATCCAATTAATTTGACCATCGGAGTTTGTCTTGCGGTTAAGGCGTCTGGCCTTGAGGACTATACCAGTACCTTCGGGAACTTCCAAAGTTTCGACAAATTCCTGCATCGACCAATCAGCTGGGACACCTCTCACAAGGCCCATACGGGAAACAATATAATTAGGAATCGTAACAGAATAGTTGCTGGAAGGTACAATGGGATTAGACACAAAATTATTAGCATCTAAGCCCGACTTAAACTCAACAGATATTCTATTACGTCCCACTCTCTTAACACCATCTCCAACAATGTTGGGTATTTTATTTTTTACCAAGAAATGACCAAATTTAATTGGGCGGATTGATGTACCAGCGGATGGGTCAGATTCAGGGCAAGAAACATGGACTAAAAAAGGGCCCTTGTCATTGACAAGGTATGACTTGGGAGAGCCAGTGAGTGATGGATGGGAGTAAAATCCTGGGTTGACGTCATCAGCAGATGACCGGACATCAGTCATTGGTTTTTTGGAAGGTTCCACTAAACTTTCATGGACAGTATCGAGTCTGCGCTTGACACCAGGTTGGGGAAGCGGTGGGGTGGATAAATCCATTGATTCCACCGGAGAAGAGACCCTATCCGGAGGATCAGGGGGGTCTGGAGGGCGTTTCTCCATTATAGACTACCAAAAATATATATATACCAAAGTAAAGGGAGAAATATAACAAATAAATAAAAATAACTTACGTAATTAGTTGATGTTATTAATTAACCACCACCAATAGGATAAGTCAACTTATATTCATTAAACTACGAGAAAAAATAGAAAATGCTAAATAATGATATCCGAAACACGTGTAAACACTTATACCCGCAACGACGGAATCCGACCCGTTTGTTTACACCGGTAACATTTGACATGACTTTTGGCACCACCACTGACACTGACATTTGACTTAACTTGACTTTGCGCACCGGCTGACACATTTTTATTTTTCTTAGGTTGTCACTTCTGCGCGCAACTTGCAAATGTCCCACCAATTTCACTAGATTGAGCGATTGGCGTCCGTTGTAATTTGGATACCTGAATGCTCAATGGGCATGAATTTTTCCGTCAATCCAGCTAGTAAAAGACAGCCGATCCACTCGTCACTGATTTTAAAACCTGTCCCGCTCAACTTTTGACCTGTCTCGACGATCTGCGTGACGTACGCCTGCATGGAAGCACAGTTTTCCAACCGTATTGAAATAAGGTTTCGCAAAAGAGATATTCTTCGCGAAAATCCGGAATCATCAAATAATGACTTAAGCTTGTTCCAAAGTTCTGACGATGTTTTGACTTCCTTGATATGCACGTACAAGACGCTGTCTATAGTCATGATAAGCTTTGTCTTTGTTTTCGCATCTTCTGCAGCTTCTATCATCTTCCCAGGTATTGGCCTGATGCAATGCACCATATCCTCTAGGACTAGAAAATTCTCTGCAGCGAAAACCCATTCTGAGTAATTTTCTCTGCCTTTCAGTTTGGGCACGTTGACTAGATAATTCGATGCCTAGTTAGTTAACTTACTGGATAACACGATCGATACAATTATAACTTCAACAAGTCCGAAACTTACTTCTCGACACAAAATTACTACATTTAACAAAAGTATAGAGGTGCGCTGGGCACATAACCTAAAATGAAACGCAATCACTTGCAGTGACAAAGAACGACGAACGACTAAATTATTAACACATCACAGATACAATAGACCACAGTAATACATTTTTACATAACTGTCATTAGATGGCGTTACTTGTACCATTTCTATATTTTGATACTTTTAACAATTATAATACCATTATAAACCCCGATAAAGAAGTTTCACTTCAAAAAGACGCGCGTAACTGTCAAATGTGACGCGTAACCGAAACATGTGACGCGTAACGAAGAAATGTTACACAAAAATTTTTCCAACCCCGATAAAGATGTTTCACTTCAAAAATATCTTTCAGAACTACTTAACATATCTAAAATGTATCGCCTATACAAGACCTGGTTCATACAAGAAAGTTTTGATTTTCCGATGGCTACAAAACGGCAGTATCAGACAATTTTCAATACCAGATTTAATTATTCTTTCTATAAGCCAAACTAGACTAGCCAGACTATTGTTGGACCAATATTATGGCGAAATCTTAAAATTTTATGAACTAGACCAAGTTATGCGTCAAGCAAATCAACAGTTCTCGTCAATACTTACAAAAATCGGGAACGGTGAACGTCTTAATGAAAGTGAAGTATCTATCATTGAATCTCGTTTTTATTCCGTAGAAGAAGGTGCAACTAAGTGTCCTCAAGGTATTCGATTATTTAATACAAATTACGCAGTCACTGATTATAATAATCGAATATTAAACTCTTATTTAGAAAAAATAATTTCAACTGCTAATGATGTTTATATTGGATGTACTACCAAGGATCAGGAGACTTTTGTGCACCAAAAACTACATAAAATGTCCTTGATTGATACAAGTGGGTTGCCTTACCAAACAACATTTGAAATAAATATTTATTACATGATTACTACAAACATTTATATATCTGACGGATTAGCAAATGGAGCTGTTGGGAAGTTAGTTCATGTAAAAACCGATATCGAAGGAGTAGTTAAAATAGCTTGGCTTGAGTTTCCAGAATTACCTCGAATTGGTGAAAAATTGAGACGTAAAGCAGCAGGTCACGCAGCAGAAAATAATATCAGTCGAATGGCTGTACCACTTGTACAAAGATCCTCTACAATTCCGCTCAATAATAACAAAACTATAGTTGTTAAACGTACTCATATTCCGTTAGTTTGTGCTTGTGCTACTACCATTCATAAATCACAAGGTAGCACATTTCCGGAAATTGTTTATGAATATGAGAAACGTCACAGCCAATCCTTGTTATATGTTGCTTTATCCCGGGTAACGAGTATTGAAGGATTGTATATAACTACTCTAAATAATTATAAAACATTTTATCATGGCCGAAAAACGTCAACGTACACCATCGATTTACAAGCAGAATTTAAACGATTGTCTCTGAATAAAGTAGAGACTATAAAATATGAACAATTGTTTCAGTTTATAAATAACAGGAAAGGTTTATCACTTATTACTTTCAATTGTCAAAGTCTTAGAGCTCATGTAGCTGACCTGCATGATTCAATTGTGAAAAATTCGAATGTTTTAGTTCTGTCTGAAACATGGCTAAACAATGACAGTGAAATAAACATTACTGATTTCAATTGCATTGCACAATTTAAACGGCTGAACACAAGAGCAGGAGGTGTAGGAATATATTATCATAATTCTAAAGATGTTGCTAACATTGTAACTTCATCGATAGATTTTTCTGTTCTTTCTCCTGACTTTCCTGGTTCACTAACTTCAGCAATTGGTGATTTATGTATGGCTCAATGCACAATGGTAAATGGGATAAAAAATTTAATTGTTGCAATATTATCTCCTAATCAGAAGGTGGACGATATTATTGATAGGTGCCTCTTTACTCGGCAACAATAATGATAAAATACCGATGATATTAAGTGGAGATTTTAATATCAATTTTTCATCAGAAAAATCTTTGAAACTAATTGAATTTTTGAAAGATAAACTGAATTTATCCATGATAAACAATCCTCAAACGTCGACAACGAGATCCGGCACTACAATTGATGGAGTTTTTGCTCGGTTATTAAATTTTGTGGAATGTAAACAATATATTTCGTATTTCAGTTACCATAAGCCATTAATAACACAAATATATAATAACGACATCAATGATAGTCATAATTATATTACAATTAATGAAATTCTGTAATAATCTTAATAAGTACAGTAATAAGTTAAATTGAAATAATTGTATTTGTATTCATGTCTATGATAATAAAAGCCTTTTGTTAAACTTTATCTAATTTAACTTTATTTAACCAATTTCTGTAAAGTTGCCTAACGTAGATCATTTTTCGAAAAATAAGGTCATAAAGAAGTTTCACTTCTTACGTGTTTACACCTAGTACACGCACATTTTTTACACTAACTAATTCTTTAATGAACACATTCAAATACTTCAGTGTTTGTGGCTTACATTATTTTGACACCTTTAAATATTTCAAATATGAATTCAGGATAAAATGTTGGAAATACTAAAGTCATTCAATCATCAATATTTGTTTATGAGACTTTTTTAATTCTATTTAATGTACAAATTGAATTGTTTTCTGTATGTTATGTCATGTGCTCAGTTTTTTTTTGTAAATATGTAAGTTATGTTATTGAAGTATATTACATACTTATCTCGATTTCAAAAACAATATTTTTTAACTAAATGTTATAAAATTAGAATATAATACAGTATGTATTGATAGTAATACTTGTAATATATTAATATTAGTACAGACTTTTTGATAACAAATATATTATTATTATGTTTTCAAATCTTATATTTGTCTACAACATAATTTTATAATTAAAGTAGTTTTTCTTATTCATACATTTAAAATATATAAGAATAAATACCATTGAATTTCATTTTTAATCTGACATGATTTTTAAATATTTGTTGAAATAGTGACTATACTAGTAGATTCTTAAGATTTATACATTCCTATGTAAGATTAAGAAGTAATAGTATCCATCATAAATTTAAAAAGAATAAATAATGGTCAATAAATCAATTTTCGTTATTACATTCTTAAGTTTAATCAAGTTAGCTTATTGGCAAACTAATTAAACAACAAAATAATAAATAAGAGTTTTATTCGTTGATTTAAAACATTTTCACTTAAAACCTACAAAAATGCACTAACACTTTGATTTTAATTATTTTTTTCCCAGTTTTCACGTTCTTGCTTTTCCTTTTTAACTTGGTCAACAATTGGTGTTAGATAGAGTTTGTCCTCTTCAAATTTTGTCCACTCCTCCTTTGGTAAAATTGTTTTAGTAACGGACAATTGGACAGCTCTAACTAAACGATAATTGCGTTCATCAACTACATGTTGAGTTAAACGGCGAAGTGCCTCAGTAACTTCTTCAGTTTCGTGAAGGCAATCGTCCCTTAGTAAACCTGTTTATGATTAAAAATTCATATACGTATAAAGAACACACCACAAAATCCTTTTTAAAAAAAAGACGCGCGTAACGGTCAAATGTGACGCGTAACCGAAACATGTGACGCGTAACGTGAGGAGGGTAGTTTGCGCCTCAAGTGTAAACAGCTGTTTTGAAAGTTCTGTAGGAAAAATAAGTTTTTTATAGTTCTTTTGTTGTTGGACAGTGTGAAATTAATGTGTACTTGCTATTTAACCATAATAGCATTGATACTGAGAGCAGGTTTGAATATAACTGTATAAATATTAACTTTTCAAAATGAACTGTGCTGCGTGTAATAAGCCTGTGAAAAATGAAGACCTATTGGTCTGCACAAAATGCAAGGCCGCGTATCATTACAAGTGCATTAACATGACTTCAATACATTTAAAAAAAAAAAAGTGCGTGCGTACAAAGTACACTTGTCAGAAGTGAAACTTCTTTGTCAAAGTAATTTTTAACTCTTGTTCATATTTATACAAATCTAAAACTTTAGATTTCCGAGACTTAGAGGGAGGGAAAAAGGAAGATGTGTTAGGAATTTAATGAATTTAATTGTCATTAAAATATTATGTGTCGAAAATGAATACAAATTATAAATATAATTTCTTTAATTTATTTCTTCGATAATAAAAACACGTGGCATTTTAATTTACAATTGGTTAAGAAATTATATTGGACAAAATATAAAATGCCTATATTTCATAAATTCTCTTAACGAAATTTTATAAAAAAATTTAAATAATTAATTTTATAAAAAATATAATTTTATAAGGTCATTCGCCCTTTTCACTCTCTCCCTTTTCTTCGATAAAAACGCTGCACATCTTCGTGACGCTAATATTATTATTATTGCGTTTCGTCCGTAAAAAATTACCCTCATGCGCCTAAAGAAGTTTCACTTCTAAAACACAGAACATTTAAAAAATAATGTATGTAAATGTAAAACTCAGCGACAGCTTTGATTCCAATCATGTTACGGCCATTCGAAATGATTAACAAATACTTCATAGTCTTACATACTATATTCTATGTCAAATATAGGCGTAAAATCTGCTCCAATTTATTATATAATATATTAATATCGTGTCTTGCTATAATAATTAATTTTGTTGTGATATAAGAATAGTGTGCTAGATTTTATATTTGAAAAGAGTTAACGGTCACTACGCTTCAACAGTTTGTGTCTAAACAAATTGTTCTGGTTTAGATAGTTATTTATTTGAAAATGTACTGCTAATTCTTGCGTCTTATTAAAATAACATCACGGATTAATGAAAGCGCGTACTTAAATCTGTAATGTTAATCTGAAAACTATGATAGTTCTGATAGTTCTCAAGTCTACGGGAACATATTTGTAACTAGTTAAAAACCTTTTTATTGTTTTTATAGATAAAAAGATTACATAAATTAGATTTCAATAAATAAAATCTAAAATATCATAATAATTCTCTCCACTATTCAGATAATACTATTTGAGAATATTCTTAAAGTATTTGGGGAATGTACACTTTCTTTTGTTTATAGCTAAATAATTTCCTGCACAGAACATAAGTGTTATTATTAATACAAAAAAGTATTTATATCCTTGAAAAAGGTTCTCTATTGTCGAGTTAGTGTCAGCTCTTTTCAGTTATATAAAAATAGTATTAGCAGTACAATATGTGTATCTATTATTAAAATGTGGAATTCAAAAAAATAGTTAAGTAGTAACGATCACTGCCATGATCCAGTTACCAGAGCATCAGTGCTCGACGGACGGACGTCCATAGTCAAACTAGTGTTAGTACATGTTACCTTATGTAAAAATAGGTATAAGTTTAATAAAAATCGAATTTTTATATTGTCTTTTATTCTTTGTAGTATAAAATTCACCCGATTCGACCAAGGCCGTTACTCTGTTGAGATTGGACATTAATGTAGCTATACATATATAGTGCACAGAGCTTTTTAAAATCAAGCCTGTATGTGTGTGTGTATATAAACTCAAAAACTATACGTACACTACAGACATACACTATAATAATAATAATTTTTATTAAAAATGTATAAAAAGAAAATTAAAACAAATTTAAAAGTTTGTTCCATGTGGCCGTGTACCTTTACCGGCAGCATTTCCTAGCTGTATTGCGATACTTTTTAGTTACGCGAGAAAAGCACCAGCCCTGCGATTCTGTAACTCACTTTTCGAACTCACACAGCGGTTTTCGCATCGGCGGTCGCTCTCAAATAAGTCGTGAAGCAGTCATTTTATGATTTGGCTTTCTGAAAAGGTGGGAGCTTGTAGATTGTTGTTTATTAGAATGCTATAGCATTCTAATAAACTATATCGCTAATTGAGAGCGACCGCCGATGCGAAAACCGCTGTGTGAGTTCGAAAAGTGAGTTACAGAATCGCAGGGCTGCTCTGGGGTCACTGATACAATCTACTTGGCGCCAACTTAAATCTTTAATTAGTGCCTGTGCACTTGAACCCCACGAAAAAAAAACGAAGTTTGAGGAAAGACTGAGCCGTTTATTATTTTCCGCCTGCTTTTTTGCTCGTCCGAGGGATCCTTCTATTTATATTTGTAGTATAGAAGAACTTGATTTGAAATTGCAAGTTTTCTTAGGCCGAAAAATGACAAAAAAAACGCTTTCATACTGAAATTACAAAATGTGTATTCTATACAATTTCAATGTGATTTTAAATATAGAATAAGAATATGAATTAAAAGAATTGTTTAATTCACTGTACTTTAATTACTCACTTTAATAGTCCATGTTCATTTCCAAGATCCTATTCCTTCTTCGCATTAAAACGTAGCAACAATGTGTTCATTCCTATGTAACGACACGCTATGGGTATTGTAAAACGACAAAAGACTTGACTTGAGGATACCTGACACTGTGTACCGCGACTACACTGTTCAGTGTACACACAAACATTTATGTTGCTATTTAGTCAGTGCAACTATGTCAGCTAGCATCCTTTAATAAATACCCACAATACTACAACTCCCTAGTGTATTTGGTCCCCTTTTATATTTTCGATAGACTCCTTTTTCTATCCAAGCAGTCAGATGAACGTCAATAAACAATTGCCAGAGAAAAATCGTTGCCTAAGTCTGACTTCGGTACGAATTCGTACAGTTCGACTTCTTACGCGAATTTCCCAACTATAGAATAAAAACCTGAAGGAACTGAAAAAATCTGTTTGTCGTGTGATACGTTTTAAAGTTTAAAAAATTCAATTGTTTTATTATCTTAAGGATCTATCTGGTCGCACATCTCCAAAAAGGTCATTGTTTCTTTCCATTTTTCGTCATCGTTTCTTAAAGTAGAAAGAAAAAATATATGGTGGAGTTGAGTAGTTTATGTATCCATTTTAAAAGATCGATACACGATTTAAATAACTTCGCTTGATAGAAAAAAAATCCGAACATAGCCAATTTTTGACACTTTGAATTCAATTTATGACGAAAATGTATAAAGATAATGATTTTGAAATTAACACGACATATTTTAACGCAAGCCAAGTAATCCATTTCAGAAAAAAAATTGATAAAATTACTAAATTTAATGTTTTACATCTAATTGTTATTACGGCCTCAGTGCACCAGCTCTCAACTGCGCCACGCAGTCCACTCCGAGACACTGACACAGCAATTCGTGCTGGGATGCTAAAGCCTGGTACTTAAATTATTACGGATATTACAGGTTTGCTAAATAAATAACTAGTCATTTAACATAACTAGTTTGAAAAGGGAAGTACCTGTTTAGATTGAAGCCGCCTCATTTCCGGTGGCGTCTAAGTAAATTACTACGGTTTCATTTTCCATTTGTTGCGGAGTCTCTGAGTGGAGAGCTTTATGTAATTACAGCTTGAAATTAACTTTAAAATGCTCTAGTTTTAATTAGCCTCGTTAGTTTTAAGGACATACTTAACGTTAGGTGATGTTTTGTTCAGGATAAAGTTAAAATATGAAATAGAAACACTTTTTTGTTTTGACCCCGTAACTTCCCATAGGAAAACATTGATTTGTAAGGCAAGAAGGTAGGAAGGAAGGATCTGCCTTTGTGCTTACTGATCTATCTATTGGCTTGAATCAAAGTCAAGGGTAAAATCAAAACAACATTGTTTTATTTTTGTCTTACTGATTAGTTGATTTAATGTCTGGATGGGGCAGAGGACGTTCATCGCGTTCCGTTTTGAGCTTCGCATTTTATTTTATCTGCAACCGTACGTCGCGTCGCCATGTTTGTTTGTGATGGCCCTGCTTCCGCTTTATCTGTGGGTTCCAATCAAGCTTGCTTAGGCATATGATTGGCATCTCTTTGGAGTGTATCCTATCCAGTTCCACTTGCGACGCTTGATCTGCGGGCTAATTAAGAGATATTAAAATAGTATTGAATATTTTCAGTACATTTTAAACTATAAAGTACTGCATAAATTCAATACTATTTTAAACTATTAAGTACTGAAACAATTCAATACTATTTTAATATCTAGTAACTTTATCTTTCTTTTTTCTTTTTTTGAAGCCTCTCCATTACAACCCATGGAGGATGGCCGTCAGTCTCGTGAAGCGTGTCTTATGTCAGATGCAGAAACTCTTTCGCAGCTTGTCCATTCCCTGATAATAGAAATTAAAGATAACGAATATCTTTCTTTAAGTAATCCTAATTATTGTAACCTTTAATAGATTTATTTATACATTATAAACAGAATTTTTAAAGGCAAGGTGCCTTTATAGCATAAGCGAGTATTTAGACCATACTAAGTTTGACAACAATTATAAATAACTTATTATTATGACATTATGAAAATTAATATGAAATTTGCATGCCTGTATTTGACTGATTGGGTGCCATTTTTTTAAATCTAAATGTTCCTCTTCATTTGCAAATAAATGATTTATTTATTATTTTTAATAGAACTGCTTTGTTATTTCGTCTTGCGTGACGATAATGTTTATTTTATTTATTATAAAACGACGGTTTTTTCATTAATTCGTAATACGCAATAAGATATTTTTGCATGTTGTACCATTTAATAGATGTTCTTTTCCATAGTAAATCACTTTTCTGTATAACAATTTCGGGACTAAAATAGAAGCATGTAATTTTGAATATTAATTTTTGCAATGAAAAGAGCTGACTAGCGTTCAAGGGCCGTGTTTAATATCGTCACCCCTCGTCTTTTGTTTAAGAACGAACCTCATATAGGGGTCTTTGATATAAGTGGAAAATACATTGAGTTTTCAAGGTAGAACTTGTAGTTTGGAGGAGTAATTTCCGCCCTTAGCATTAAATTCTTAACCTGTCGTGGGTTCGAACTCCGACTGTGCAATGATTTTTCTTAGTTCATTAACGTTCGTAGTGGGATAGGAATCGAGGCGGGTTGGGCATAAAATGGGTAAGAGTTTCTGTGAGAATTTTCTTTGCAGTACCGCGAATTCGAATCCGTAATCCAGTGGTTTACGGTTGTTTCCTACTAGCCTGTAGATAATTTATTTATTAACTAAAGCATTCCAAAGCTTGGCATTCATACATTGGTACATAAGAAAAATAAAATACACGATTTAACAAGCACTTGTAGGCAAACAACAAACACGAAAAGAAAAAATACATCGATTCAGTTCGACGGCAAACGAAGCAACTATGGATATCCTGACCTCGCTCGTTTATCAGAATGCTCAATCTAGATATAGTTTTGTCCAAAAAGCCTTCTTCTGAAAGGCGGGACAAATGGGATGAAATTCAAATTCAGTTTAAAGGTTGGGGCAAACAACCAGATTTTTAAATAGCTTAAACGCAAACGATAAATCAATATTTTTTTTACGATTTTCCAATGACAACATCTTAAAGCCTTGGCAGCTCTATAGAAAAAAATATATGCAAGGAATACGAACCTGGCTTAAGATTAAAGAACAGCGACATTCACAATAGGAATACAAGAAATAAGGCCGTCCAGCCGTCTTACAGGTTGCAGAAAATAAATACTTCATTTATGGGCCTAAGTATACGGTGCTATAACATGATTCCTAGTGAAATATTGGAACTGCCTTTAAACAGATTCAAAACATATATCAAAAAAACCTTAATGTGTAAAGTTTACTACACAGTCAATGACTACCTGGAAGATAAAAACGCTTGGCAATAGTTCTAATTATATTCTTATAATTTGATTGTTATCTTTGAAAATCTTTCCATTACACACACATTGTGTGTAATGGTGAATGTGGTAAATCACAGAACAGATTTTTTATTTTTTTTACTTATGTAACTTTAATGACGTTGTGGTTTATGAAATTTTCCTTTGAATAATTGTAATGTAAAGGGAGGGCAAAACTTGCTGAGTTTCTTGCCCGTTCTTCTCAGAACAAGGCCTACTGGTAGTGTTGCGAACGGATGGCGTAGTCTTGCTTTTTCGTGAATTTTGTAAACGTTGTTGACATTCATTAGCATGCTCTAAGAAGCATCTAAATTGAATAAACGAATTTTGATTTGATTTAATTTGATTGTGACGCTGCAGCAGCGGTTGGGTTTTCAACGTCCATGACGTTGACTCATGGCCTTATAATTGTCAATGTTATCGCTGATTTATTTATTCTTTAAAATAACATAAAGGCTATCAAACTCAAAATAACTTTATTCATAAAGGTAACCTAGTAACCTTATGAACGTCAACAGAAACGATGTTAAATTGATTCTAAATTTACAATTACAACCAGTTCGCAATTTAAGGGCGTAGAGCGGGCTAAATCACTTTACCGACAATATTAATCGATCACTCAATCATTCAAATGTGATTAATACCATTCCCAATTTATTCAATGCAATAATGACAACTAAACTAACATCCCAAGCAAAATTATATATATCTTGCTAATGGATCCTAGTGTGTACTATAGGTGCACGGACTACGCACGTACGTTTTCATTCGTAATGGATTGCTACGAACCAACGAATCGCACAAACAAAGCACTATAAAAGTAAATTTCTACCCCAATATCGAAATATTGGCTGCGCTTTGCACAAATGGAGCCAAACTCGCTATAATTTCCTGAGCTCATGCAATCTGCCTACCGGCTAAACTACGAACCAATTGTTTTGGACAGGGCAAGACAAAAGCCTATTTCACACGCAACCTACAAGAGTCACGTGATCATTTTAGATACATAATACATATACTGTTTGTTCACTAATTATTCTTAATTTTATTTTTTTTTATTTACTTTTACACACAAATCCTCCAAGACATCTACGTACACTGTTAATTTTACTATAATTATTTTTTCTACTTCTATTATTATTATTACATTTTTTTTTCTTTTTTTGCGTCTTAGGAGCAAACTAACTGAATGTCTCTGGCAGATTGACCAGCGCTGTGGAACACGTCTGCTCCACAGCTTAATGCTGAGTCAGGGCCACACTAACACAACACACACACATTATACACTTAAATTTTTATTTATTTCGATTATCATTATTTTGTGTGTGTGTTTCGTTAGTAATAACTGTTTTGTCTGTCTGTAATGATTAAATTTTTGTATCTACTTAACAAGCTCGAGGAAGAGGTTTATTATCAGTAAAAAATTAAGGATAGCTAATACAGGCTGGCCATGGGTATAATAGAACACGCAGGGTGAGATTCTGTGCATTTTTCAATAACTACAAAATAAGAAAATGTCTATACTATCTGCTTATCTGGATAAATATTTTGAAATCATTGGTTGAACAAAACATTCTATTATTTATTAATTTAGTTTATGTATGGCCAAATTTTAACTAAAATATTATAAAACTAATATACAGTTGAGTGATTTTTATATAATTACCAGAAAACCTTTAGCTATTAATCTATTCTAAAAAAAAAATTGCGACTTGACGATTTTATTTTCCAATCCAATATTTTATAATTTACAGCGACACAAAAATATCAGGTGTATTTTGACTCGGGATGCTGAGTTCACAACGTCCGATTTGATATCTTTCGTCTGGCTCCCGTTTAAATAGAATTAGCAGGGGTTGCGACAAATTGATATTGCTCTAACAAAATTTACAGGCAAAATATTCTTTATTTATCGCTGGTTTTGGTTGATTTTCTAGAATAATGCGTTTTGTGTAACAATAATTTTAAGAATGTACATATAAAAATGCAACTTAGGAGAAATGCTCAAATTGAATGTTCTTCATACCTCGATCAACCAGGTCGGTTCATGTTTAATTGGTAACCTTCGGGTTTTTTGCGGGCCTCAACACCTAGCGGTCTTATTAAGTCGCAGCTAGGTGAGGGGTACCGGGTTCGATTCCCGGTTCGAAGGCAAGTTTTAATTTAATTTAAAATTGTTCGCGGCCTTTGGGAGGGTTGTGCGGTACCGGGCGAGTGCCTAAACCGTACATGGAGGACATGGTCGAATTTCTAAGGCAAAAAGCACGAATTATAAAAATCTTATACTTGACGCTGGCTAATGCACAAACCGTACCAGAGCCATAAAAAAAACCTTTGGGTTTTTGACGTCAGTTAATAACGTATAAGATTTCGATTTCAATATCTTTTATATATAATTCTTCTGTGAGTGTATATGTCACTGAACTTCTCTCAAACGACTGGACCGATTTTGATGAAATTTTTTGTGTGTGTTCAAGGGGAATGGTTTAGATTCACAAATCAGCCCGACAGATGTCGCTGCAGTCGGTACTTTGATGCTTTAATATCCTAATCGCTTGAAATATCATGCAGGACAACGTCTGTTGGGTCCACTAGTCTATCTTTAATACATCACAAAGCATCATCGTCTATTTAGTTTCAACCAAAACGTAAAAGACAAGCTTTTTCGTGAAATATAAAACGAATTTTATAGCAACAGTAATTATATTCAAGTTTCTGCGTTATTTTTGTATTTCACCTACATTGTAATTATTTCTGTCGCCATTAACGGAACCCGCTTTTCTCTAACAATGGAGCCCTTGTGTTTGACCTTTAGAATTCAAATCACCCCAGGGCCAAAATGTTTCAGAATACGAAATAATCGCATTTTTGAACATTATACTATATAAAAACTCTCAGCCACTATCTCAAATACAGAGTTTTTATACCCATATATACATTCAAGCATACTTAGTTTTTTTATATCAAACGGGAAAACGGTTTTTTGAGAATAATTCGCTTATAAAATAATAGTTAAAAGGTATGATGGACTTATAATAATTCTTCCCTGGATAGTTTAGATTCACAAATCAGCCCGGCAGATGGCGCTGCAGGTGGTATCTAGGGCATTTGTCTATACAGCTGATATATATGACGGCGAATTCCTAGCGCCATCTGTTTAGAAATACTGGAATTATTGGAACGAGATTTGACTATGGTCAGTCTGGCGGAGCGTCGTGTCGATGGTCAGCGCGAACATGTTGAATTTCGTTTAGTTTTAAAACGTCAACGGCGAGCGCACCACGTCTGCGACGAATCGCTTTTTGTTCCAAATAATCTTGTGTCTTTTTGTAACAAAACTAATTAAAAGTGATTGATTAAGTGATTCCCTAATTACGAGTGAATAGATTTTAGTGAATTGCTGTAAGGGAGATACTTTTTGTGATTCTATTGTTCCTACCTACATAACAACGTATTGAAGACATGGCTTATTCTTATGATAAAGGGCATCCGCCCATATCAGAAGTGGGATCCCATGCGCTACTGACCGTGCAAAAACAACCACCTGACTAAAATAGCGCCTTGAAGTTGTTAAGTAATATGGAAATTTTACTTACTCGGATGTTAGCGACAACGCAACCACCGGTGGCAACTGCTAACGCCCAGTATAGTGCAGTGAAATTCGTAGTTTAATCGGGTAGACGCAGACGCGGATATAGAAGGTTGGTCTTAATTACTGAGCTTAAAGTACTGACTAAACATTTAGAGGGCGTAGATTTCTCTAGCTCTTAGCAGTGTACTGAAAGGGTGCGCAGCTTGCTTGAGCAAGTTAAATTTGTATGAGCTGATATGGGAGAATGTAAAACAAAGTTTAATGGCTAGATTTTGTAAACCAAAATTATTTCAAGACTTCTTTGATGAAATATTGCGTTTTCAAATTGGAACAAAAGAAACTGCAGCAGAGTGGCCTACGCTTATGGAATATGATCGAAACTATACCTAAAACCCGAATCTCAAGATTTTATAACTGGATACGTCATATCGGTCTTATGTCAGAAGGTTGATTTGATATGCCGTGAGCTAAACGCATATACTGTCACTATTAAACCTCCGCTGTTTAGAATCTTAAAAGACATTTCCCTAAAGCGAAGATCGGGTGTTACTGAAATCCAAGAGCCTGATTTCAAGCGACCTAGAATTGTGGACGCAAGATTTCCTAGTAAATGTAAAATCCTCGGACACCGGCAAGCCGACTGTAAAAAGCGTCTTCGAGAAGATTCTTCTAGGATGACTAAGCAGCAAGATCTGTCAACTGCAACACGTGCCCCCGAGAAAACTTCTAACGTAACCTGTTATATATGCGGTCAAGTTGGACACATAGCAACAATTTGTAAAGAAAAGAAAAAAAAAAAGGTGGTGGATCTACTGCAAGGTAATAGGTCAATATCTGCGAACAGTGGCTGTCGAGGGGCACCTTGGGGATGTCATCTGGTGAGTCAGTCTCCTTTTTTTGTTTTTTTTGTTTAATAGCGGATCGTCTTGCTCGTTGAGAAAAGAGGGCTATTCTACTAAGTTCCCAAGTACTGTGCGCAATGATCTTGAGAATCTTGCGGGCATTGGTGGTGTTGAAATAAAATCTACGTCACAGATTTCAAGTGAGGTTAATCTTGAAAATTTTATAAAACTCTTGACATTTCATGTAGTACCAGACTCATGTCTTACCCTGTTATAATAGGTAGGGACATTTTAGAAAACGGTTTGAGCGTCAAAATTAATAATGATAATTTGATTTTATTTTTCAATTTGAGGAACAAGTTAATGTTTGAAGTCTAAAGCTGACCTGACCCCACGTGTTCATCGTTGGTGGGCATTTTTACAAGCCTACGATTTTGATATCATATATCGCGAGGGTCGTGGCATGGAGCACGCGGATTGCCTTTCTAGAAATCTGCTGCCGGACCCCAATAGCTTAGTTTCCGAGTCAAACTCAAACTCAAAATATCTTTATTCGAGTGGGTAACCAAGTACACTTTTGAATCGTCAAGTTAAATTAATCGTAAATTTACATTTACTACCAGTTCGCAAGTCAAGGGCGTAGAGCGGGTAAGAAGAACTGGCAAGAAACTTTCCGCCACTCTTTTTAATCGCCAGGTATTGTCATACAAATTCTTTGAACTGGAGCAATTCAATCCCAGGGATTGGGATCATTTGGGTAGTCCTCAAATTTATAAAAAGCTTTGTTGATTAGTTTCCGTTTAACGACGGCTTTGAATTTATTTAGTTATAATACTCTAACACAAGTCAGTCACAAGTCTCTTCAAAACCTACAATTTTGTAGAAATACATCGGCGCTGGCTTTCTGTGGAACGGAAACGTGATGCAGAGGTCCAAGACTTGATCGACAAGCACAATAATGGCGATTTTCCTAAACCGGTTGGTCAGACATGTGACGTTAGGAATGGAGTTCTTTATAGGAGGCAACAAGATTATATCATGGCTGCCAGTCGTCCCACGTTCCCTAATATGGACTTTGATCAGTCACGTTCATAACGAGTTGCAGCGTCTGGGTGGTGACGGAACACTGGACAGACTGTACGAACAGTGTTAGTTCCCTCAGATGTCCGAGTGAGTTAGAAAAATTGTTGACTCTTGCATTGTCTGCAAGTCATCGAAGGGTCCCGCAGGTGCTCAGCCTGTGCAGCTACATTCTATTCCAAAAGCTCCGGTACCGTGGCAGACGATTTATATCGACTTCACCCGCAAACTAAGGAGAAAAAGTGACCGTAAGGAGTATTGTTCGGTACTTGTTGATGCTTTCACTAAATGCGTATTATTAGAGCACATTAGACGCAGCTAGCGCGGTTCAAGCCGTTAAAAATGCCGTTTGCTTTATTTTTTTTGAAGCACCTAAGCGCATAGTAGCCGATCAAGGCAGGTGTTGCGTTGGCCAGGATTTCAGGAGCTTTTGTCCGGAGCGTAACATTGGGCTGCATTTTATAGCAATTGGCTCCAGCTGGGCAAACGGGCAAGTCAAGCGTGTGATGCGCGCTTTGAAAAGTTTTGCTAGCGATTATCGAAAGCGATCCCAATAGGCGTGACGCGTTGGGTAATGTGCAATTAGCGCTTAATAGTACTGGGTCTACAGTTCGGTATCCGTTCTCAATCTCTAGGTATGTCGAGAATTAGGTGTTCAAGTCCAGATTCAGAACAAGAACAGCGAATTGACGTAGAGTCAGCTAGGCAAGATGCGTCTCCTAACATACAAAGGGCAGCCGCATCTGATACTTTACGATTTGACCAAGGTCGAGCTACTATCAAGCCATTTTCTAAGGGCGATTTCGTATTCATCAAAAGTTGCGAGCGCAACCAAACTGAGTTAGATAGGAAGTTTCTTCTTATTCTTATAGTGCCATCTCCTTGCGAAGGTTGGCGATCATCTTGACTATTTTAATTTTGGATGCCGCGCTTCTAAACAATGACTTGGTGCTTTGACCAAACCATTGTCTCAAGTTTTTCAACCAGGACGTGCGTCTGCGGCCAGGTCTCCTTCTACCTGCCACTTTGCCTTGTATGATTAATTGAAGGAGCTCATATTTTTTGGAGTTGCGTAAAACGTGTCCGAAATACTCAAATTTCCTTTTCTTAACCGTCATAAGCACTTCTTTGTTCTTCTGCATTCTGTCCAGCACGGTTGTATTTCGTATGCAGTCTGTCCAAGATATTTTAAGCATACGTTGATAAACCCAGATCTCAAACGCTTCCAGTTTTTTTTAGACATAGTCTCTGTCAGCGTCCAAGATTCTACGCCGTAGAGCAGCACAAAAGACGTAACATCGCGCAATACGACTTCTAAGTTGTAAATTTAGGCGCTTGTCACAAAGTACTTTTTTTTTAGTTTTGAAAAGGCGTTCCGAGCTTAATCAATACTGCAGCGGATTTCGATGCTATGGTCACCTCGACAGACCGAATGTTTGTGATATATTGACTGCAGGCTCCGATACACTGTCCGCAGGATCAGACACGCTTACAGCGGAGTCTGATACCCTAAGTAACATTTCAGATCGCGAAATCTTTGAGCATGAGGTCCGAATTCACGCAGAGCAAGACAGTCCGTAACTTATAGGTATGTGTAATCTGTAAGCACTGAAGTCTACTTAACTATGTTGGCACGATTAGTGAGAAGAGTCATTGAATAACGTGGTGTGTGTGTGTGTGTGTGTGAAGGTGGTCGAAAGGATAATGTCGTCCGGGCCATGCAGCTGATAGCGGCTGGTCGTAGGGACACATTCATCCGGTCCAACCTTAAGTGTTCGTTGGTCGAAAGGATAATGTCGTCCGGGCCATGCAGCTGATAGCGGCTGGTCGAAGGGACACATTCATCCGGTCCAACCGTAAGTGTTCATTGGTCGAAAGGATAATGTCGTCCGGGCCACGCAGCTGATAGCGGCTGGTCGAAGGGACACATTCATCCGGTCCAATCTTAAGTGTTCATTGGTCGAAGGGACAGTGTCGTCCGGGCCATGCACGTGTGGCTGGTCGAAAGGACACACCCGTCCGGTCCAATCTTAAGTGTTAATTGGTCGAAGGGACAGTGTCGTCCGGTCCATGCACAAGTGGCTGGTCGAAAGGACACACCCGTCCGGTCCAATCTTAAGTGTTAATTGGTCGAAGGGACAGTGTCGTCCGGTCCATGCACGAGTGGCTGGTCGAAAGGACACACTCGTCCGGTCCAAATTGATACTGTGAGAATGTTTGTTAGATAAAGAGTGTAATGTTTGTTAAGTGATTAGAA
The DNA here is from genome assembly GCA_963693345.1 of Pieris melete. Lineage (NCBI taxonomy): Eukaryota > Metazoa > Arthropoda > Insecta > Lepidoptera > Pieridae > Pieris > Pieris melete. The sequence goes on along the minus strand of CAVNZK010000293.1, from coordinate 169,936 downwards.
AAAGGTGCCGTCCGGTCCATGAGTGGTCGAAAGGACACACGCTTTTTTTATTCTGATAGTTATAGTTGTATGACAGTAGCATTACGTCTAGTAGTCATAGCTTGTCAGGTTGGGCGAGCGGGTAGATTTACTGACACCTGTCCGATTGATTGTGTCACTGTTACAGGACTGCAATCTGATGCGCCCGAGGACGGTCGAAAGTCAGTCCGGCCGTGACGGCGAATTCCTAGCGCCATCTGTTTAGAAATACTGGAATTATTGGAACGAGATTTGACTATGGTCAGTCTGGCGGAGCGTCGTGTCGATGGTCAGCGCGAACATGTTGAATTTCGTTTAGTTTTAAAACGTCAACGGCGAGCGCACCACGTCTGCGACGAATCGCTTTTTGTTCCAAATAATCTTGTGTCTTTTTGTAACAAAACTAATTAAAAGTGATTGATTAAGTGATTCCCTAATTACGAGTGAATAGATTTTAGTGAATTGCTGTAAGGGAGATACTTTTTGTGATTCTATTGTTCCTACCTACATAACAACGTATTGAAGACATGGCTTATTCTTATGATAAAGGGCATCCGCCCATATATATATAAATCTTACGTGCATGTGTTTGTAATTAAACTCGTAAACGGCTGAACATATTTTGTTAATTTTTGTTTGTTCAAGTGAAGTCTTGAATGATTTACATTATTAGATAGATACTTTTTTTTATGTAAGACGTGTGTACAGGTCAACGTGCGTTGGATCCGCAAGTATTGACATAGTTTTTGTTTTGCGCGGTCTTAAGGTTGCGACATTAGCGCTACAGACATTGAGAGAACTAAATCGAACTTGCATACACAAACGTAAGGATTTGTTGCTGTCATGTTAAGTCAAGTTATGGGCGCGGCATCTCACTATGTTTATCATACATAGAAAGAGCTCGAGGCTCGCCTATCTGCTACTTTGAATGGTCCAGTGAATAGGCTGTCTCGCTCTTATAACTTTATTACTAACATCGATGAAAATATGGATGTGTTTCACAACAGTCAAGTTACCGTAACCATGTTTATCACGCTCTTAATGAGGTTTAAGTTTTCATTTAGTTAAGGTTATTGTTATTTTTTTATTTATTATTAGTTTTTAATTTACCTATAGTTTTCATTTTTGTGTTTGTTTGTTTTAATTTTTTTCCTTTGATAGATTACTTATGTTCTAATATAAATGTGATGTCATATATCCTTGTATTTTTTAGGCATACACACTGTTTTAGAACGTATAAATTGTTATTAAAGGGCACAAACTAAAAGCCACTTCGTAGGTACTATCTTTGTATAATTCGTAATTACATATTCATTACAAAGCCTCCATACATAAGCGTTCTGTGTCACCTTTTCCATTTATAGATCCGCTATTAGAATAGGTTTAGTTCCATATCGCTTGCATCTAAAAACTTTCGCTCCTAGACATCCAAATATGTCCTCGAAATAATCCAAACAATCGTTCAAAATAGCACCGTAACCATAACAAAATAAAGTTCAAAATACGCCTTGCACGCGACAGTTCACAAGCGGCCCCGTAAGCCTTCAATAAAAATCCTGACGCTAGTAATCACAGGCTTAACCTAAAAAGGCAAACCGAGCTGTGCACATACATAATGCACAATATACTGTACAAGAGGACTAGAACAAGCTCTTTACACGTTCTTTTCAATGCTTAGGGAGCTTAGAAAAACGGTACAAATGACTTAGGCTCAACCTTATATATTGTTTATTGCCAGGACTAAATTGTGTGTCACTCATTTTCTGCTTTATACACACACATACCATATTTAAATGCGATATATAATCTACGTTTTATTAAACATTTAAGACTTTACACTTTAGTAATTTATTGGTACGAAATTGGTGTTTATTTTAACTATAATGTAATCTTCCGTATACTTAATGGTGAAACTAAGGTTGAGATTTTAGGGTGACGTTCAGGAGTCAGACTCGTTTCTGAATGTTACCCTAAAAATATCGTGTCAGTTTTCAACATTATTAATTCGGTAAATTTAATTCGTTCAAAACTTTTCAGCTAATCAATATAGAATCGCATTACCATTTGTAATTGCATTATCGTTTTAGTAAATGGTACTTAAAAAAAAACTATGTCTAACTTGTGTGGTAGCTGTGGTGTGGAGATCAGGGACGGAGCTTCCTGCTCTGTCTGCAAGTTGGAATTTCACTTTCAGTGTGGAGGCATTACTGAGGTAGGATATCGGAGACTAGGCGATAGAAGATTCACTTGGTGCTGTGCCAATTGTAAAATCTCTGCGCAACCTCAAGCAGTTTCGACATCCGCCTCTACATCACCTCTAGTGAAGTTGCCTGTTGAATCGACTATTCTGGAGGAAATCAGAGCTGTCTCAAAACTCGCCCCTTTAGAATCTTTGGTAGAAGATGTCAAATCACTCAGAAAGGAATTATCGTAGCTGAAGTCCTCTTTCAGTGAAATCAATGGAGTCGTCGGCGAGTTCAAAACTAAAATAGAGAATTTTGAATCCCGTCTGTCCAAGGTTGAATCTGACAATCAGAACATCGTAGAACAGTATAGTACTATCCAAACTAGACTGGATAAGCTGGAGAGCGAAGCGGACGATAACGAGCAATGGTCACGAATTAATAATGTCGAAATTAAAGGAGTTCCTCAGAGGGATAAGGAAAACTTACACGATATAGTTAATTCTATTGGGCAATTAATTAACTACACGGTCCAAAAAAATCAAATTAACTTTGTTACTCGCGTGCCAGTGCGAGATAGTAATCAACCAAAGCCAATTATATTGTGCTTCTTAAACCGTTACGCCAAGGAAGATTTCATCGCGGCAGCAAGAACCAAAGTCAAGGACCTAGCCAGATCGAAATCGTCTATAACATGTACCAATCTGGGCCTTAATGGCAATCATAAAATATTTATAAACAACCACCTCACTCCCAAAAACAAAGATCTGCTGAACAAAGCTCGCAAGGTGGCCAAAGATCATAATTTTCAATACATTTGGGTGAAGAGAGCTGTAATTCATATACGGAAGGACAACACCTCACCAATCCCTACTAATATTATAAATGCGAAAGTAACTCTGTCTGTCTGTCTGTCTGTTACCTTTTCACGCCTAAACCGCTGAACCGATTTTGATGAATTTTGGTATAGAGATAGATGGAACCTTGGAAAAGGACAAAGGCAACCTTTTATCCCGATCCCGATCCTGATCCCGTAATTATGCGAGTGATAGATAACGCAGGGTGCAGTTATGTATCGTATATGCCTACTAAATGAATTTTGGTATAGAGATAGATGGAACCTTGGGGAAAGACATAGACAGTCTGTCTGTTTCGTTTTCACGCCTAAACCGCTGAACTGATTTTGATGAATTTTGGTATAGAGATAGATGGAACCTTGGGAAAGGACATCTTTACTTTTTATCCCGATCCCGGAATTATGCGGGTGAAAACGCGGGGTGCAGTTATGTATCGCATAATTCAAATACTCCTAGCCAGCTTTTAGAATACTTTCTGCCTGACATGTCCATCAGGCCCATCGGCCTATACACTATGAATGTGTGAGTGTGACGATGCATGGTGTGGTGTGGCGGGGCTGGTATTCGCTTTCTTTACGTTTTCATTGGTGTTTAGGGTTTCTTGGATAAGCATTTTGTGTTATTTACTTAGTTGTTTTGGTTGTTATTATTAGTTTAGCATAAGTTAGTAGTAGGTAGAATTATAGTTAATAGGTAAAATAAATACTTTAATTCATTTTTTAGGATAGGTATAAAATTGTAGTAGATTAGTAGGCAGGTTTTTTTAAGTTTTTTCACATTTAGTAAGTAGTTACGGTACCTAAGAAGGTCAGCATAGTTTTTATTGAGTATTAATAGGTAAGTAATGTTGTTTTGTGAATAAAATAGTTCCAGTAGTTTCGCATATAATTTTATCGATTCATTTTGTTTTTATTCCATGTGGATAGTATATTTTTTTTAACATTTAGTTTTAGTTTAGCAATTCGTTTTGTTTTTGTTTTATTTCATGTGTATAAGTACCTACCTTAAGTATAGTTTCGTACTCAGTACCTTTAACTTAATTTTTTTGTCAGCTAAAGATTTTTTTTTTGCATAAGTACTTACCTGTTTTTATTACTTTAGGTAGGTAACTGGTTAAGTAATATGCCTCGCAAGCGTAAATCTAATTTAGCGCGTAGCTCTAAAAGAGCTCGAACTGCGCAAGTAGCTAGATCCCAAGAATCTGAGGAGCAGACTCAGGCCCGGCAGATTTTAGATGCTGAGCGACACGCAACGCAAAGAGCTGCCGAGACCTATGAACAAACTCAGGCCCGGCAGATTTTAGATGCTGAGCGACACGCAACGCAAAGAGCTGCCGAGATCTATGAACAAACTCAGGCCCGGCAGATTTTAGATGCTGAGCGACACGCAACGCAAAGAGCTGCCGAGACCTATGAACAGACTCAGGCCCGGCAGATTTTAGATGCTGAGCGACACGCAACGCAAAGAGCTGCCGAAACCTATGAACAGACTCAGGCCCGGCAGATTATAGATGCTGAGCGACACGCAACGCAAAGAGCTGCCGAGACCTATGAACAGACTCAGGCCCGGCAGATTTTAGATGCTGAGCGACACGCATCATTGATAGCTGCAGAGATGCCAGAAGAATCCCAAAGACGACGTGTGTTAAATGCTGAATGGCAGTCAGAAAGGAGAAATGCGTTTACAATGTATACATGGGGAGCATTCCACAATGCTGCTTTTGATTATGACCCATCGATTGAGTATAATAACCATCGATTACTTCTCATAGGTGGAATGGATAAAAAATGTATACATTGTGAAGCACTCAAGTGGAAAGAAGAAACTCCGGGTATGTGTTGTTCTGGTGGCAAGGTTTCAATTCCAATACTTGGAGAACCAGAGGAACCATTGAAGTCTTTACTTTTAGGTGATAACAACGAATCGCGGCGTTTTTTAATCAAAATAAGGAAATATAATTCATGCTTTCAAATAACGTTATTTGGTGTAGAAAATGAGGTGGTTATGCCTGGGTTTTCATCTACTTTTACAATCCAAGGTCAAATCTATCATAGGATTGGTTCTTTGCTTCCTACAAATAATGAGCAACCAAAATTTTTACAGATTTATTTTATGGGAAATGAAAACGACGAGGTTGACCGCAGGTGTCAAAACATTCAATTAGTAGAAAAGGATATTGTCTTAAAGATTCAGAGAATGTTGCATGAACATAACCGCCTAATAAACACTTTCACAACAGCCTTAGAAAGAATGCCGGGAGATGATTATAAGTTGGTGATTCACCCAGATCGTACACCAAGTGGGGAACACGAAAGACGATATAATGCACCTTTAATAAATGAAGTCGCAGCCATGGTTTGTGGTGAACAGTTTGCTTCCCGTGATATAGTTTTACATGCCCGTGATAACACATTAACTAGGGTGCCGGATACACATAAATTTTACGATGCGTTACAATATCCGCTAATATTTAGCAAAGGGCAAGAAGGGTATCACTTTCAAATTCCACAAGTCGATCCTGTAACTGGCCTGCCCTTGCCTAACAAAAAGGTATCATGTATGGACTTTTATGCCTTTCATATCATGATTAGAGAAAATGATTTTAATATTATATCACGATGCAGGCAACTGGCCAATCAGTTTTATGTTGATATGTACGTTAAGGTAGAAAGTGAACGATTACGATACATAACATTAAATCAAACTAAATTAAGAGCAGAAAATTATATCCACCTTCAAGACGCAGTAGCGAATGACGCTAATCTAAATCCAAATGATATTGGTAGAATGATAATTTTACCGTCTTCATTTGTAAATAGTCCGAGGTACTTACACGAATATACTCAGGATGTGTTTGCTTATGTACGTACATATGGTCGCCCTGACTTATTCGTTACGTTTACTTGCAACCCAGCATGGCCGGAAATAGTAAATGAATTAATGCCGGGTCAAAGCGCGATTGATAGGCATGATGTAGTCGCAAGAGTTTTTAGGTTGAAAGTTAAAAAACTTATGTCTGTTATTTCCAAAGGCAGAATATTTGGAGAAGTGATCTGCTTTATGTATTCCATAGAGTGGCAGAAGCGTGGCCTACCACATGCCCACATATTATTGTGGTTAAAAGACAAGTTGAGACCCGATCAAATTGATAATATTATCAGCGCAGAAATACCCGATCCAAGCACTGACAAGACACTTCATGATATTATAGTTAAAAACATGATTCATGGTTCATGTGGACCTGAAAATCCTCAGTGCCCTTGCATGAAAGATGGAAAATGCACAAAGAAATTTCCTCGCAAATTACACAAAGACACTGTCCACAGTGAAAACGGATACCCACTCTATCGTAGAAGAGCACCAGCAGACGGAGGTCGAACGGCATCTGTGAAACTACGAAATGGGAGTTACGTCACTATTGATAATAGTTGGGTGGTCCCTTATTCCGCTATTCTATTAAAAATATTTAACGCCCATATAAATGTTGAGGCTTGCAGTTCAGTGCGCGCTATCAAATATATCTGCAAATATATTAACAAAGGCAGTGACCAAGCTATTTTCAATTTTAGGAGCACAGAGCTTGCAAATCGCGTAAATGAAGTACATACATATCAATCTGGTCGTTATGTTAGCAGCAACGAAGCCGTGTGGCGGTTATTAGGGTTCCCGTTGCACGAAAGGCACCCCACCGTTACACATCTAAGTGTACACTTAGAGAACGGTGAACGAGTTTATTTTACAGAAGATAATTTCCACGAGCGACTATCTACTCGACCCTTACAGCTTTTTTTGAACTTTGCATAAGATATGAGTTTGCAAGAACTCTTATGTATGCTGAGGTACCGAGATATTACACATGGGACGCAACCAGAAAAAAATTGAAAACGCCGAATTCAAGGAACTTCGGTTCAGAACTGGCCTGGTGTCAAATCTGGAGATGCCTTAGGACGGGTTTACACAGTCCATGTTACTAACATGGAATGTTTTTGTTTAAGGATGCTTCTACACCATGTGCGTGGGCCAACCTCTTTCAATGATCTCAAAAAATACAACAATCAAGAATTTTTAACATTTCGAGAGGCATGTGAGGCAGGAGGATTATTGGAGGATGACAATCATTGGAATATAACACTGGAAGAGGCTGCACAATGTAGATCAGCGGCCAAGGTGAGAATGCTTTTTGCTATACTAATAGCGACATGTGGGCTTTCAAACCCTCAACAACTGTGGGAAAGGTACAAAATTCAAATGGCCGACGATATTTTACACAGAGTACAACATCATAATCCAAACGTTACATACAATGATTTCATTTTTAATGAAGCCCTAACAAAGATAGAAGACCAAGTCATAACTATAACTGGGAAAGATTTGTCAGATTTTGGGTTGAGCATGCCGCAAAGAACTGGGGAAGTTTGCAGTGATATAATAAGAGAATTGAGTTACGATGCTGCTTCTTTACAACAACAAATAACTGAGTCTGTTCCGCGTCTAAACCCAGAACAAAGATTAGTTTTTGAGAATGTTGTGCAAAAAATCGAAAGTGGCGAAGGTGGTTTATTCTTTTGGGATGCGCCAGGAGGCACGGGTAAAACATTTCTTTTAAATTTACTTTTAGCCCAAATTCGTAAAGATAAAGGAGTTGCTGTTGCTGTAGCTTCTTCTGGAATAGCAGCTACGTTACTTAATGGTGGCCGAACGGCACATTCAGTACTTAAACTGCCATTGAACTTAGCTCATGAGGAAATGCCAGTTTGTAACATTACTAAAAATAGTGACCGTGGACGAATGTTACAGCAATGTAAGCTGTTGGTTTGGGATGAATGTACCATGTCCCACAAAAGAGCGATAGAAGCACTAGATCGGACCATAAAAGATATTAAGAGTAACCAAAGTATCATGGGTGGTATGGTGGTACTTTTAGCTGGCGATTTTAGACAGACTCTGCCGGTAATTACTAGAGGCACGCCGGCAGATGAAATAAATGCATGTTTAAAAGCGTCTCCATTATGGGTGCATGTAAAAAATTTTTGTCTGACTACAAATATGCGAGTACAACTGCACAGTGATACACAATTGGTGCAATATGCGGATGCTCTTCTGAAAATCGGAGAAGACCGTATGGAAACAAATAGTGACGGAATGATTACATTGAATCGTGAATTTTGTAATGTTGTCTGTAACATGGATGACTTAAAGAACAACGTCTATCCCGATCTTGTAACCAATATGAAGAACAGACAATGGCTGTGCGAAAGGGCAATTTTAGCACCGACAAACGAAGTAGTGGGGCAGATCAACGAACAAATCATGTCAGATGTGGAAGGTGATTTTGTTGAGTATCTGTCCGTAGACAATGTCATGGACACTGAGCAAGTGACATCGTTCCCTGTAGAATTTCTTAACTCCTTAGAATTATCGGGGGTGCCTTCCCATAAGTTGAGGCTAAAAGTAGGTGTACCGGTCCTGTTGATGCGAAATCTTGACGCACCAAGAATGTGTAATGGCACACGTCTACAAATTACACACCTGGGACGCAATATTGTGAGAGCAATAATTATGACAGGAACAGCAAAGGGAGAAGAAGTGTTAATTCCCCGTATTCCAATAATCCCTACCGATTTGCCATTCCAATTCAAAAGAGTACAATTTCCCCTGAAAGCAGCATTCGCTATGACGATAAACAAAGCTCAAGGACAGACACTCAAAGTAGCTGGTGTTCATTTAGAAAAAAACTGTTTCTCCCATGGGCAACTGTATGTGGCGTGCTCACGAGTATCGAGTCCACAAAACCTACATGTTTTGACCAAAGAAGGAAAAACAAAAAATGTCGTATACAAAAACGTATTAAACTAAGTTAAGTCAGGGATCAGGGTCAGGAAAAGTCTACCTATGTTAATCTCAATAATTCAATGTGCCGGCTTCATTAGAATCGTTTCATTATAGTTTCAGAGCCTATTCAGTCCAAACAAATTTACACGAAGTAGTAGTTCTACGCAGACGAAGTCGCGGGTAACAGCTAGTAATTTATATCCGCAATGTAAAAGACATATCCAAAATAATATAATCATTATTATTTATATTGTTATTCATAAGGTCTTATTACATTTATTTTTCTCTGCACTTAACATGTTGAGAACAGCTGGCGGTGAGTGTGTGATGGTACGGCATGGTACGGTTTTTTTCTCATTCATTGTTCTGTGTTGTGGGTTGACTATCGAAACAGGTTTGAATTGCTTTTGCTTATTTGCTAATGGAGTGCATACCAATAATGATTCTAACGCTAATTATATAAGATCGATTATTTGTTATTTCAAGACGTTGCTTACGGCATTTAAGTATACCTATTGTCTCGCTTACGTAAAATATTTATTGAATAGAATTGTACTTATTTTAGTTTGTTTGAATGGCGAGTCGGTGTATTTATTGGTTATATTGCTTTGTCTATCCTATATGAAGGCTTTGATATGTATAGGTAAATATATTGTTTTTATTGTCTGTTTCTTCAATGATTAAGTACAAAAGTCTTATTGGTTACTATCAGAATGCTCGGGGGCTGCGCACTAAAACGAACGTATTTCTAGCTAACTTATTGTTAAATAATTATGATTTTATTGCAATCACTGAAACATGGCTTCTTGACAGTATTTTAAGCAGTGAATTATTTGATTCTCGTTACATAATATGGAGACGAGATCGTGATTATGCGCGGACAGCGCAGAAACTAGGTGGAGGAGTATTGTTAGCGGTGCGGAAAGATTTTATGGTTGTTGAGCGGTCGGAGTGGAGGAGCTCAGCAGAGGACATTTGGGTGACAATCACTTTGAAACGTAGGAACCCTTCTATAAACTATAATATACATTTATGTACGGTTTATTTGTGTAATGAAGGAAGCGGCAATTCTTATAAAACACAGTTGTTAAATTTTTCGAATAAATTAGGTGAACTAGTATTGAGCCACCCCTCGGACGTATTTCTTGTAACAGGTGATTTTAATTTCAAGGATGACATCAATTGGGTTAGGTCTGAGGGGTCTACTGAAATGATACCTATCGAATACAAATTTGATTATCTGAAAAAATTTCTTGATATTATTAATACTTGTAATTTTTGTCAATATAACGCACAATCAAATATTAATCAAAGAATACTGGATCTTATATTCTCTAACTCACCTGTGAATGTTCAAGCGTGTATGTCACCCTTGGTTTCAGAAGATGAACATCATAAATCATTAATTTTAGATATAGAATTTGTTGTAATACATACTCTAGAACAAGTTAAAACCTTAAAATTTTTATATAACCGCGCCGACTTTAATTCTATAACATCAGTTCTCAATTCGATAGACTGGCATTCTTGTTTGTTTAACTGTACTGTAGACGAAGCACTGACTTTATTATATGATAAACTTTATGAGCTACGTGATAAGTTTATTCCGTCCAAATTTGTGTCAAAATGTTTGTATCCACCATGGTATAGTTCTGCTCTGATCAAAATACTAAAGGAAAAATATAAATATCACAGTAAGTACAAAACTTATGGTAACATTGCGGATTACTTATCATTCTCAACTCTGCGTGAAAGGGCAATCACAGTAGAAAAGAAGTGCTTTGAGGTATATATAGACAGAATTGAGGCTTCTATAGTTCGCGATCCTCGTACCTTTTGGTCGTATGTGAAATCCAAAAAAATGTCCAACTCTTATCCCAATTTTATGTTCTACAAAACAACTGGTGCTACTGCAGATTCTGGATTAGGTATTTCTAACCTGTTTTCAAGTTATTTTGAGTCTAATTTTCTTAAACCTAATGACACTGTTAATGTTAATAATAGTCCTGTTCGTTGTACTAGTGCCGTTAGCATCTCTACTGTGTCAGTTACACATGCGAAGGTCGAGAAACTGATTCGTAATTTAGATTTAAGTAAGGGTGGTGGTCCTGATCTCTTGCCCCCAGTCTTTATAGTCTATTGTGCGTCTGGCTTGGTAGTACCTTTGACCATTATATTTCAGCGTTCGCTCTCAGAAGGCATAGTCCCGAAGATATGGAAGAGAGCGTATATAACACCTGTATTTAAGAAGGGCGATAGATCTAATGTTGAGAATTACCGCCCTATTTCTAAATTATGTTTATTCGCTAAAATTCTTGAAAAACTTGTTCACAATGATCTATATGCGGCGCTTAAACCTTCTTTCGGGGTAGAACAACATGGTTTTCTCAGAAGCAGATCAACCGTCTCGAACCTAATAATAGCGAATGATTTTATTACTGAGGGAATGGACAGTGGTGGTCAAGTTGAAGTGATATACACGGACTATACTAAATGTTTTGATAGAATTGATCACAGTGTTCTCTTATGCAAATTATTGGCTGCAGGTATCCATGGTGACCTTTTCAGATGGTTCGCATCCTACATAGATAATCGCTGTCAGGCTGTTGTACTGCAAGGATTTTTGTCTAAGTGGGTCTCCATTCCTTCAGGAGTTCCTCAGGGATCGATCTTGGGCCCTTTAATGTTTATTCTGTTCACACTGGATGTGGGTGATTGTTTCCTCAATTCTAAAATATTACTGTTTGCAGATGATATGAAAATCTTTAAGTTTGTGCATAACACGGATGACATTAACCTACTGCAAGCCGATTTGAATAGATTTGAGCATTATTGTGTCCTAAACAAGTTGGAACTCAATGTGTCTAAATGTCATCACATTAGTTTTAGCCGTAAACCTAGTCCATTGATAGGTAATTTCACCTTCTATAATCAGTCAATTTCTAGACTAGTAGAAGTTAAGGATCTTGGGGTCATCCATGACAATAAATTGCTATTTGATAGACACATTGATAGTGTAGTTTCCCAAGCCTCTAAATCCTTGGGTTTTATCATTAGAACATCAGCTGTCTTTAAACATTTAAAAACTATTAAAATATTATATTGTTCTTTTGTGCGTAGTCACCTAGAGTACGCCTCACAAGTCTGGAATCCTCAATACCAGGAATACAAGGCTCGTCTCGAAAATATCCAGCGACGGTTCCTTCGTTTTCTTGACTTTAAGGCCCACCAGCATTCTGATGGTTACCATCACCGTTGTCAACGGTACCATTTTTTGCCCCTTGAAATTCGAAGGAATATATCTGATGTATGTTATTTATTACAGATTGTTAGGGGATTCGTTGATTGTCCGGAGATGTTAGCAAAGTTCAACTCCCGAACTGACTTATTATGGTTCAGACACCGCCCTCTTTTCAAAATTCCTCTACTTAATACCAACTATAGAAAAAATACATTTATGATTCGAAGTGTACAGACCTACAACCAATATTCAACCCAGTTTGACATCGATCTTTTCTGTTCTTCCATCGACTCTGTGAGACGCACACTCACATCCAGCTATTTCCATTAGTATTTCCATTAGAATTTCCATTAGAATAGTCATATTTAATTTTTTTTTTAATTTACTAAAGTTCTTTAATTGTTTCATAGTATTATAAATTCATAAATGTTAACTTTATTCCTCCTATCTCCTTAAGGTATTTATGGATTATCTATAGGTGGAGATTTGTAATTAGTACTGACTTTATTTTATTGTAATCATAATTTACCTTCTGTTAAAATACTGTAAATCTTCCTAAAATGCAATAAATAAATAAATAAATAAATAAATAAATAGCTATGCGCTTTTGATAATGCGACGATCAATGATTGTCTTACCGCGGGATCCAAAGGTTGTATTATCAGCGCTACTGATATAAGATATTGCTAGAACGACATAAAAATGCATAAAATACCATCGCTATCGCTCCTGCTAGTAACAGAGTACACGCTCTTGTTTTAATTTGTAGAATTTCTCAATTTCTGATTACCCTACGCGGGCAAGTACAGAAGTTTCTATTAAAAGACTAGCAAACTCGGCGAACTCCGTTTCGCCACCAGATGGCTTCGTTTTATGCAACATTTCGTTTGGTGATCCCGCTTTTCTGTTGCTATAAACCTCACGGAGCCCGAGACCTTTCCAACGAATGCAAAACCGTGGAAATCGGTTCGTGCGTTCTGGAGTTATAGCGTCCGGAAGGAAAACCCGACTTATTTTTATATAGTAGATAGTATGAAGTTTTATGTAATACTTCTGACAAACATGTCATTTATTAAAAATTCTTTAAAATCGAATACAATTTTACAAGCTAAATTTATTAACATTGAATAGACATTAGACAACCCTCTATTTATTATGTGAGCCCTGTCTGCAGTTATATAAGTAGATGTTACTACAGAGGCGGTTAACACCCATCTACGCATTTCCAGTATTGGCAGATAAGGTCAAAGTTCACGTTTCTCTAAATATAGAATCAGATAGGTACGATCTGAAAATAGACGTTTGCGTCATTAAAGCTTTCCCAAACGAATTTATTTAGTGCACGCAGAATCAGATTATATTTTTTATTCATTATCTATTGTTTTATTATTCATACACGTGTAGGTACTGTGTTACAGAGAAATTGAGGTATAAATTATACACTTTATTATGGCAGTAGCACGTTGATGAAATGTTCCCGAAAACAATGTTATACTATTATAAAATATAACTTTATTTCAAATTCAAATTCTAAAATTATTTAATCATATGGGTAACACATTGTACACTTATGACTTGTCACTAAAGAAATACATAATATTAATGCTTCTAATTTTACATTTAGTGCCAGTTCTCAAATCAAGGGCGTGGAACGGAACAACACAAAAAAATAATAATATAAACAATATCTAACCTTAAAATATAATAACTAAATTTTATTATTAAAAGGTGTCCCTTTAGGCAAGGTTCAGAAGATACTGGCAGCTCCTTTGAATAGTTAGACTAATTCTTTGTCCGAGGTAGCTGCCAGCTTTTCGGTCTCCTGTGATGTCGACTATTTCCTTAAAAAGCCTTAAAACCTTAGGACCCCACGGACCAAGGGTCTCGACACCGAATGGGACTATTATATTATGAATGTTCTACTTTCCATTTCATGCTTCTTTCGAAAGTTTTTTACGAAAATTTAAATAAACTTTGATGGTGTCACTTATAGTACTTTTACGCTAACAAACTCATGGGTCTTGTCATAAACCATGCCCCATTAAAATACTCCTGTTACAACGGTATAAGTGAAGCTAACGACCTTATAATGAGAATGAAGCCTCGCAATTACCTGAATGCTTCCATTAAGGTGACCTATATCGCTTAATGATGTCAATTATTAACTTAAAAGGTATAAAATCCTGATAAAAGTATACTAAGAAATGAACAGTAGTCTAGTGGTGTATGTGTAAAATCGCAGCAATGGAATTTGAAATTGCCGTGCCGCCGGCAACTCAGGCAAAAAGAGCCGTAGGTACCGTCTTCTCGAAGAAGTCCGTTTTCGCCCCCATATCACTTCGTTGAGGATAAAATTAGAAGCCTGAATGTATAGTCTAGCCAAGTCAATCTATATATTTCAACATTAAACATTTGTAATGTTAATATGGTCTGTATAAGATGTTGTTAGGTCAGTTATTTACGTAATAACTTGAGACAGAAGATCCCTTAAGTGGGGACTGATTAAATTACCGGACTTGGTCTTACATGGATCTCACAACTTTACGGTAGAGGAACTGAGTTGCGAGACTTGTTTTTTTACAAGTTTTTTTTTAATACTAGTGTCTTTCTAAGACATCATGGAACTTTAAAATTTAGCCTAACTTAAGACTAATAAGTAATTTAAGTCTAACCTAGTTTACTAATAAGGATTTTTACATAAGAAAGTGTCCTATAACACTACTTACAGTCTCTATTAAAGGGAAGATACTCTGTTCTTGTGTTCTATTTTTTTCTTTCACTCACTGTGTATTTAAGACTGACGTGCACTAACACTAATTCACTAGTTCAAATGGTTTTGTCCTTTTAAGTCTTCTCACTGGGCCCGTGGAGTCAAGGAGTTGAATAGCCTCGACATTCACGTGATGGTGGAGCCTATGATCGTGAGCTCCGGCAGTCTTTATTACTACTGTGGCGACGTCCTCTATATTAAGATCCATATGGAGATCGTTATTGCGAATATACCATTTCTTTGAAGATTTGATTTTCTTTACATTTGCGCTATTAAAACTGTAAGTTAAACATGAAACCAGAACTTTCCTTTCAATATAGCAAGCGATACGTTATGTTACTTACTTATTTCCGTCCCTGTTCAATAATCGGACTGATGTCTGAACCATGGAATCACGCGGAACAAAACCTCAATATCAGGATGACTCTCGGTAGCGCTATAGGTTATAGAGTAATGGGCTCGGGTATAAGACATAATATATAACAGATTCGTGCTTGCCTTTAAAAATGAATTATCAACAGAAATCCCTAGGATTTATACTCAAAAGACAGTTATAATATCTGTATAGTAAAAATTTTCTTCAATTTTTAAGTAATAATTCAACCATCTTGCTACAGCTAGTGTAGCAGAGCAGTGTTGGCCTAGTAGTTTAAGTGTGCGACTCTCATCCCCGTGTTCTTAGGTTCGAGCACCGATGACACTTTCTAAGTGCACATTTAACACTCGCTATACAGTGAAGGAAAACATAGTGAGGAAACTTTGTTTCCTACTCTTCTCTTTGTCCTAGACGGCGTCATGCACAAAAGGCGGCTTTTGAAATAGCCTACTTGCCTATTAGAAAAAAACACACATCTTAAAGGCTAGAAAGTTGTTGCGCCATTGTTTTTGAAGTTATACTTCTTTAGGCGCGTTATGAAAAATTTATGAGAGTGAAATTTTAGGATGCGCGCGCACCGTGACACAAAATTCAGTATGGGCGCCGAAAAAAGAAATAGAATATGCGTGACCATAATGACATTTTTAGTACCTTTTAAACAAATAAAGCAGTTTTAATTATTTTTTCAAAGAAATTTAGCAATCTTTTTCATAAAGACCTATTGTTGCTTAGTTAAAAGGTTATGAAACATACCTAGTTATTATATTAAATTAATAATATAATAAAATAATAAATAATAATTTTTATTAATATTAATTAATAATTGAACAATTTACTAAATATTAAATATTGTTAAATTATTAACGCTAAATATCTATTATTAGTTATTTAATATTTCAAAAAAAATAAAGAAAGCCAAAGAAGTATAACTTCTTACGCGCGTACATAAGTACACGCACCATTTTTTTTTCCAAAGAATTCAAAGTCGAGATTTAGCTGTGTGACAAAAGCGATTTGATATACGGCCAATGCTATAGGTACTAGCTATTTTAGTATATAGTTAGTGACCTATATAAAAAGCTACACATCCATATATACCGGGCTGCCGCAGTGACTTTCACAAAAGCTTTATTGCTCGGCGAAGACACCTCTTGACATTTCGTTTAATAACAATCAACAATGGCGCATGAACTTTCCAGTTGAAGCTATGGCAAAATATCAAATGATTTTGATATTCACTTTCAGTATTTGAATTTCAGTAGGGTCGTGTTTTAACAGACATTGACCAACGTGTAGAGATTTACAACTCGAAGTATATATTTATTATTAATAATTATATTTTAAGGTCTGCACTAATTAAGCAACGTAAAAATAACATTCTTTGAATCTAAAACAAAGAAAATTAATATATTATTATCTAATATATATATAATTAAAACGAGTCCCGAATGCACGCAATGTTCCGAAGATACTCAGCGTTCCCCCTTTGAATGGCTAGACTAATTCTTTGTCTGAGGTAATAATATTAATAATTCATTTACAATTTATAACAATAATTATAATCATATATTATCAAAAGTTACGAATTCTATGCTTTTTTAAAGAAATTCTTATATTCTAAAACGGGTCTAGTTACTAAAATTGATAGTATGTGTTGTGATGATCAAATACAGGCTCAATAGGTCAAGTTTCAGTTTAGCTTTAACGTGTTGCTTGGTATAAAATCCCGATCTGAAAATTCCATAGACCGCATGTTATATATGATCCGGACGCAATACCAAACTTCATAAAGATTAAAATTATCCCTCAGAAGAGGTCTAAGGTCATTGTTGAAAAGGTACGCCCTCTGACCTTTAGCTCGTGTGACGTGTTCGCGTTGCCAACACCTGTCTAGGTGAGCCAGCAACACGGACTGCTGCAATCCAAATCTGCCGCGACGGCGCGAGCCGGACGCATGCGTCGTACGTTCCAAAAAATAAATTCTCCCGCATGCAGATACAGGATGCAGTGATCGCTAGGAGAATGTGTCCAGGGCTGCGTCCGGGCCCGGCCTAGCTAGCGGCGGCGGCATGGCGCCCCGCGCCACCCGCGCCTGTCACCCCTATTACGCACCATGACCGACCTGCAGGCAACCTTCGAGTTTTCCGTTGAACTGTACAAGTTCTACAATGTCGATCTCTTCCAACGAGGGTAAGTAAGAGTAGCATGGGTCTTCTGTGACAGAAGGAAATTTCAGCGGAGAACGTATTTGATAAGTCCACGAGTGATAACAGGTGATAAGGATCGTGACAAAAATTGCATAGACACAAGAGAACTTTAATTAGTCGCATGATTTCAAAGCATTAAAAGCTTCTGACATATATTTCTTGCGAGTCTTCAGAATTAGGGCAATAGACATTCGCACAAATCAAGTGCCACATCGCTTCGTGTACTAGATAAGACACTTCATATAAGGACTATTATGCAACGTGCTTTTTATTATGTTACATGTATAAAAAAAGGAATACCAATGCCATACTAATAAATCGTGGTATTGAATTATAGTTTTTTATTCTAAGTTATATCATAAAAGTAGTTATTTCTGACTACGTAAAATTCTCTGTATAAAGAGAAAACCGAGAATAAAATGGATTGAACTGAACCATGGAAAATAATATTCAGACGTTTTCAAATATAATGCATATAAAATAATATTTAAATATAATAGTGAGAGACTCAAGATGTCTATTTTATCGACATGTTTAGGATCAATTCCAGCCAATAAACAATTGTTCGGTAATCGAAACCAAGATTTCACACACTGTACGTAACCAACCACAGACATACATGTGGGTATTACACACACAAATGTAAAATTTTAATTATAATGTCGTGAAATAGGAGTTATATCCTTTGGGAGAGCACCGAGACAGATGGATGGATTTTTAAGTTGATTAGTATAAATTCCAGTAATGGGACACGGGGCAGACAAATTTCTGTACCGTATCACTGATATTCCTTCTGTTCCTGGTACATGATATGGAGTTTTCCTTATCAGGTTTTGATTAACCGTACCTACGAGCAAGTGTATTTCCAACATAGCAATGGAGAGTCGATGCTCGTTTTTAATATTTCCAGTGTTAAACACTTTCGTTGTTTCGAGCAGAGGTTAGCTTTCAGAAGTTGTAAAAAACGCATTAAAAATTAATAATAATAATGATAATAATAATAATAATCTTTATTTCTTCTCTCACATATACATACAAGGTTATAATGATTAAACTAAGATGATAAGAGAGACTGGCTCTGTAACAGGAGACCTGAGTGACAGATAGCCTCTCCACCTCTGTACCGGACCACGTACAATCAGGTCATTGTCATTAGATACAATAGAAGAAAAATAATAACGAAACTCGGACCAAAATTGTGAGTTGACAATTATTCTATAAGGGGTGATTTTTTTCTATTCTGTAGAAAACCTACTTGTACGACTATTATTTTGAATTTAGAATGGTGCTCATGTCTTTATGTAACTATTTTTTGAAACTAAAAACATAATCCCATTCCTACATCTGCAAATAGATTTACGGAGCGTAACAATTCAAGGCTTAAATTTTATTGAATCGCAGCTTGACGTAATGACGTTATTACGTTAACTGTCTCAAAATGAGATACTCCTGTAAGTGCATTTAAAGCGGGAAATTTTATGGCCGAATGGTTTTAAGCCTTCATTCTGTCGACATAAGTAAGAAAATTGCAAAGCTGGAGATGTAATTAGTTTTAAAATACTTAACTATCTCCATGGTCCAGTGTTGGCTAATATTTAAAATCCCTTGCGGAATGTATTATATGTAGATTATAGAAGCGGCGTGGCCTGGCAAAAACTGTATTATACAGGGCGTCCCAAAACTATGGGACATCAAGGGAAATTACCTTATATCGTAGATAGGATATTTTGCTGAAATAAGACTTTATTTTATTATAAAAGTAAGAATTACTGCATTGAATGATTTTCTAAAAATTACTTGTCTCGTCTGGGAAAAAAACACATTCTTTATGCCAATCGAAAGAATGGACAAAAGTCACATAGGATTTTAAAAGAAAGGAACAACGTAAAATGTTTGAGTCAAATTTCAATAAAATTATCAATCTGTGTGAATTGTCCCGACATATTTAGTAGTGTAGTTTAGTTTAAAAAATCTTTTTATGTAAATACGTGTTTTTTGGTTTGAATAAGTCGAATATTAATAGGAAATATTTTGGTTCAAAGTAACAAGGGAAAAATTCAGTTTCTCACACCGTGTCTTTATCGCCTACGCATAGATCTATTCTTAGTTTCGTTTGGACATCTTTAACAACACGAAGTACCATTGATTTTAAATGCTTGTAATAATTATTATACATAACAAATATCTACCTGTTCCAAATCAAACCCTGCAATGTAAATTTGTATGGAAAAACTTTTTTTGTCGCTACTCCTCTTTTCGAAAACACTCTTCTTAAAGCCACAGCCAGCATTGGAATACTTGGCGTTGACATATCGAACGACGTTCAGTTTCGCGGTCACTTGGAGGGAAAGGCTAAATTAGCCTCCAAAAAGCTTGGTGTGCTCAGCAAGGCGAGGCGGTACTTTACTCCGGGCCACCGCATGCAACTATATAAAGCGCAAATTCGGCCCCACATGGAGTACTGCTCTCACCTATGGGCGGGGGCTCCCCAGTATCATCTCCTTCCACTTGACCGTATACAACGCAGAGCGGTTCGAATCGTCGACGACCAATCCCTCTCCGAGCGGCTTGACCCTTTGGCGTTGCGTAGAGATGTGGGGTCACTCTGCATCTTCTACCGCATTTACCATGGAGAGTGTTCAGAGGAGTTGTTCGGATTAATACCTGCAGCTGAATTTCATTATCGGACGTCGAGACAGAATACGAAATTCCACCCGTATCACCTCGACGTCCGCCGTTCCACAACTGAGCGTTTTTCATGGCAGTTTTTGCCGCGCACCACCACTATGTGGAACCAGCTGCCCACTGAAGTATTTCTGAACCAATTCGACTTAGGGTCCTTCAAGAAAAGAGCGTACCAATTCTTAAAAGGCCGGCAACGCACTCGCGAGCCCTCTGGCATTGAGAGTGTCCATGGGCGGCGGTATCACTTAACATCAGGTGAGCCTCCTACCCGTTTGCCCCCCGATCTATAAAAAAAAAAAAAAAAAAAAAAACCTAGCGGCGCCAAAACTTATTTATATAGCTAGTAGATACTGGTTGGTTGAATCATTATCAATTTCAAATAAATAATAATTTTATATCAATATCATCTCTTAAATAATTAGTAGGTTGTGGGCGTGTGTTTGTAATAGTAACAATGAAAAATGGATAAAAAAATTAAAATGGGCTTTAAAAGTTTTTCCCATGTATGCGTCAACCTTTAAGTCACCGAGGTTGTAATAACAATATATAATCTGTTTATTGCCTTGGCTCAATATTTATGTCGAATAAAACTTGACCGTTAACACCTTCCCGTAGCAATAACCTAATTATTGGCACCTCGCCAAAATACCGTAAATGTTTTGAGAGTCTATTGCTAGTTACAGCTGTAACGTGTGTTATATTAAACAAATTCACGAAAGCACTTCGTACCACGAAACATTTATTTTTGTTACACTAGTCCAAAGAATCAATCCTGAACCTGTCGTTTTTGTTACCATTTAAACAATTACAAGGAATAAGTATGAATGAACTTGGATACATAATTAAAGGAACATAAGACAGTTTCTGTAAACACAGATTTTTTAAATTCATAAATCTCAGCCTAGCGATTCTGTAACTCACTTTTCGAACTCACACAGCGGTTTTCGCAGCGGCGGTTGCGCTCAAATCAGTCGTAAAGCAGTCATTTTACGATTTGGCATTCTGATAAACAATAAACTACAAGGAGGGACCTTATCAGAATGCCAAATCGTAAAATGACTGATATTTTGGGAATTTATTAAGTAAGGGCCGATAGTTCCTGGCGCTGACATCGCAGCCCATATGATACAGTCACTATAGGCGAATAAAGGGGTCTCTGATGTTTGCGTTTCGGATTCGTTACACTCTCTCGAGCCTCTGACTGGCATCTTGGGGCTTTAATTCTTGCACCATTTGAATTTTGTAGGGGTGTTTAGGTCTTTCGTAAAATGCGGTGTAATGTAGGTACGCACATTTAAAGCACTAGCGTAAATAAAGCATAAATGTAAACTTTCGTATGAGACACCTGGTATTTGCGCGTAGGATTTAATAGTTATAATATGATCTCCTAATTTACAATTCCAAAGAATAGTGGATGTTGGTACTCATAAACCGAAGTACCGCATAGAACTGAAAAAAAGCAAAAAGTGAATGACCTCTATTCAAACAATGCTTCCAACTTGCACGATACAGCTAATATTTACCTAGTATTTCTTGACATGACCCATTTCTATCCAACAACACATAGACAAACTGTTTGCTACTAATATGTTTATAGACAATCCTGCATAGCTATTTTCTAGAAGGTTTTTAAATTGATGTTGCGTGAAATGTGTTAATATTGTATCGTAATGTGGGCTGCGGGAGATATTATATTGATTGAGGAAAGATAAAACAGTTGAACGGATGACTTTTTGTGAATGAACAAAGTTAAGTTTTAGTTATGTTTAATTGAGAGTAATTTATAAGTAAACGGTGTAAATTTTGTGCAATGTAATCTCAACCGCGCATTTAATGTTTTCAGAACTACTTCAATATTTAACACTGCTAGCTAATGCTAGTACATACTAATGTACAGAAAGCGATTAAAGAATTGAAGCGAGTATATTATTATTTATTTATTTACACTTCGTTGCATTAACATAATAAAATTAAACATAATTAAATGAAAACTGGCGGCCTTATCGCTTTCAAGCGATCTCTTCCGGGCAACCACTGTGAAAAAGAAAACAAATGTATTAAAGTAGATAAGGTAAGCAAGAATTGCAAAATATTAATTTAATAAATATTCCATATTCTTACAGAGTTATAGGCATTAGTGCTACTTAACAAAGAACATGCTTACTCAGTAATTTCCAATAGCAATACTGACAAAAACCTCACCAAACTCAATGACATCAGCGCTACGGACATCAAAAGAACTACATCGAAATTGAATTGATCGTTAAATTACAACAGCGCAATTGTAGCTTTCGTAGCGGCAGCGAACTTTCGTACCAATACTGACGCTTTTGAATAAAGTTCTCTCAATATCCGTAGCTGATATCCCAACCTGGGTTCGTGCCTACAAAAACTCATTATTGAGATCGGGTACCCAATCAATATCGCTATTGGACGTTACAGAGTAAGCATGTTCTTTGTTAGGTAGTACTAATTCTAGCAAAGTGTTAACAATTATTGAATCAGTTCTAAACAAACTGCATCAACTGCGCCGCTTGAAGTTATATAGTACAAGATTTTATATTGACTACTAATAAATTACTCTCAATTTAACGTTACTGATAACCGAACTTTTATATTCAAACAAATTCAGTGCGGCAGTTCTAAACTAACTGCAAAAACTTGATATCCTATAAGTAATGTTGTAGGAATATCGAATTTTTATTAAAATTAATAGACTCGGTTCAATTCGTTAATAGCTGTCGAACTTTGTGTCGGTTTCGTTTGTTACTTAGATTTTGGTTGATATTTGTTATTGTCATTAATTCGTAATAGGCACGAGTGTTACTTCTCAAGACGTTACATTTTGTATAGAATCAAAGCTATACTGGGTTTAGGACTACTTTGGGTCACCTACAATTCATTTATTCATATTTTTTAAGACGTAGAACCAAATTTAAAAAGTAAAATGTAATATATTAAACAACCAAAAATTTTAATAATTAAGTTCTATCTTAGTTTAAATATTAAATAGCCTTTATGAAACTTGACTTTATTAAGTGTTAAAGAGTAGAGATCCTTCATCTTATCTTTGATCCTTCAAGCACATTGTTTAAGCTTTTGAAGCTTTCAAAGTGAATATAAGCCTCTGAGGACAGTACTTATGAAACTTGATAATATAATTGTGTACGCACACAGAAAAAGAGACATACCAAACATAATATACACTAGATAGTGCGAAAAGACGAATAAACCAACATTTAGATTTAATATATCCTTGGGTTTTTTTCTAATGTATTAATTTGCGGCACACAAATATACAGTATTTACAATAACCTAAAGATTACAATTAAAAACCCCAATCCAAACCTAACCAATCTTAAGCTAGTGATAATAAGTATAAACTGATATATAGAAAACTGAAACAAATTAAAAGAGTTTGGTAACTGTGGCAGTGTACCTTTTAACGCTGGCAGCATTTCCTGGCTATATTGTTATACTTATTCGTTGACCTAGGAAAACTTGCTCTAGGGTCACAGGTACTCTATCACCGGGTCAGCTTATATATTTAATTAACACCTGTGCACTTTAACAAGTTGGAGGAAAGACTCATATTTTAGCCATTTATTATTCTTCGCCTGCTTTGGGGCCGCGCCACTGTTTGTGTTTGTCGGAGGGAAGTGAGATGGGGCTAGCTTGTCCACAGAAGTAGCAGCCCATACCTAAGCCCTCCCCTCCTTCAAGGGATCAAGGGATGACATTGTAACTAACTTAATTTCTACAGGGATTTTCTATCAAAAAAATTCGCTTCACTCAACGAGATGAAAAAACAGTGCTACAAAATGAGACAAGTTGTGTAGCACCACATATGAGATAAAGAAATGATGCCTAATAGCTTCTGCGTCTACAGCTTAGACCACGACCAAT
Organism: Pieris melete; assembly: GCA_963693345.1. NCBI lineage: Eukaryota > Metazoa > Arthropoda > Insecta > Lepidoptera > Pieridae > Pieris > Pieris melete. Next base: position 145,861 of record CAVNZK010000293.1, on the reverse strand, counting down.
ATAATTGTATATGATTTATTCGAAAACCTACTTCTGCATTTCCTAGCCTTTTTGAGCACAAAACCCTAAAACAAACCAAAATTAAAGTTTATAAGTGTTGTTGTAGGTCTAGGACTATCTAGAAAAATCTTTTTACTTTTATCAAATTAATAATTTATGAGATCGGTTAATAAGAAGCCTAGATTTCTAAGTTTCATAATCTCTCGGTATCAGGATTTTGAAGGACATTTTTAACGCTATAAAATTTAAAAGTTAGTCTTACTTTGAAGCTAATAAATCGGCGCTGCTTACGTAGAAATATTATCCCTAACTTTCGTACTCACTGGTTTGAAACTGATCTAAAATGATCGTGATTCATGTGCAGTTTTTCTTTATGTGTCCTTTTTTTAATATTGTTATACAGTTTACATAAGTATTAATTGTTTTGTTTTGTTCCATTTGTTTTGTCTGAATAACAATATATATTATGTATTTTTGCACTTCTATCACCTTATCTAATTAAATACTTTTTTCACAATTGTTGCCTGGAAGAGATTGCTCGAAAGCGATGAGGCCGCCAGTCCTCCTTTTCATTTAATTGTGTCAATTGTATTATTTCTGCAACGAAGTGTTAATAAATAAATAAATAAAAAGAAATATTAATCGAATCTTGCATAGATACTAAAGAATAATAGTCAAGATTGGCTTTGTACCAATATGTTCCCATGATAACATAATCAGCATGTTGTACATTTCACATGACAAAATAGTGTAGCAGATTTGGTTCAGTTGGCTTGATCATATCAGCTCTAATCTCGGTGCTAGCTAGCCAAATATTTCAAAACCGCTTGGCTAGGTAGTACTACCCATGCAGGTAGCATAGGTAGTGTTAGCAACAATCTTCTAATATCACAGACTGTTTTAAATACAAAATCTGAACAAGACATTTAGAATTCTGTGCTTATATAATAACCCAATAATAAATCAGTGGCGTCTGACACACGCCGTCGACTTTTTTGGGTCTAAGGCAAGCCGTTTTCCTCACGATATTTTCCTTCACCGTTCGAGCGTATGTAAAATGCGCACATAGAAAGAAAGTCGATTGGTGCACAGCCGGGGATCGAACCTACAATCACAGGGATGAGAGACGCACACTGAAATCACTAGGTCAACACTGCTATACCCGATAATTGAAGAAATTAAATCAAACAACACACAAACTTTACCAATACTAAGCCTTTTTTTTTCGTGGAGAAATGCGTTACGCATACCAACCCGCGGCATGGTTGGCCTGGTGGGGAAGGGTTATGTGGGACTCGCTTCGCTGTTGTGCATACCCACTAAAACCCCACGGCACCACCAGCAATCGCCCGGGGCAGGACACGGTAACAGCGTAGCCTTGTCCGCATCCAGCCACGCGATCAGCCACCAATACTAACCCTGTTCCAGGTTCTACCAAGTTCGCATCGGTTTACGAGTCTCGCCGAAAGTACCGGTGCAGATTGAAGCTACTGTATCGAGCGGCAATGGAGCGGCGAGGACGGGGAGGCCGGCAGCCGCCGCCTCTCTCATTGGAGGCCTGGCTGCCTCTAGAACCTTCCAGATTATGTACAGAAATGAAGAGATCACTTTGCGGGACATTGTACACTTCAGAGCGCATTTGCTAGGTAAAAATACTATTTCAATCCTTATTATTTACCTTTCCAGGCGCATATTATCCAATGACTCTTAACATCTAAGTCTACTATTGTAAGTACCAAAAACCATTTCATGTTTAGGCACAGAGTAAATAAACTTATAACATTAAACAAATAAATAAATAAATCATACCCACTACCCAATTAATTATGTCCCTCCATCTAGAGTCATTTTTAAAGAACTTGATGAAGAGTTGGTTTTTATTAAATACATTTAATTCATTTTAATTACTAATTATAATTAACCATTGTTAATTAATTTTTAATAATAATTTAACCACTTTTATTATAATTGATCGGTTCTTCTTGTGTCTTCGAATCAAATCAAAATCATTTATTCATATAGATAACAACAATGTACACTTATGAACGTAGAACAAAAATAAAATATACATTAAAAGCTTCTTACATTACATTCACTGCCAGTTCTCAAATCAAGGGCGTAAAACGCAAGAGAAGAACTGGCAATAAACTCTCCGCCACTCTTTTTACACAATGTTTCTAAGGAGCTGAAACTAAGTTCCACATGAAATTTTAAGCAATTAATAGTTAATTATTATAATAAAAGAAATTAAAAACAAAGCAGCAGGAGGCATGGTGAAATAGGAGCACGCACTTACAATCTCGTGGGAACAATACGCAAATACATAGTCGAAATAACATTCGAAACCATCGCAAATGAATATTATCATTAAATATTAATAAATTGAATATATTAATGATTACACAACCTTTTCATGATTGAAGAAATTTACACTAGCCGGGGAAAGATATATCTGCTCATGAAATTGCTGGCAATTCGCCACAGAGGCTGACCTAATATGCAAAATGATTCTTACACGATTTAGGCCAGTACAGTGACATCTCGGTTACACGAAACGTTTTAGAAAACATAAAATTATATAAAATTATTGTGCAAATATATATGCCACAATGAAATCAAGAATTAATGATAGAAGATTCAAACTTTGTATCTGTTGGGTTTTACTACTACCACGAGAATTGTAACCAAATTTTTTTATCTAATTAAGAAAATAATTTTTGAAGTGAAATTGATTGAAATTTCAAATAACAAATTGTTAATTAAAAGGCCACGTGTTTTTATTATCGAAGAAATATATTTAAAATAAAAATGTGCGTGTACTAGTGTACACACGTTAGAAGTAAAACGTCTTTGTTATTTTTCAAAAAAATTATCTATATGCAACTACAGAAATTGGTTAAATAAAGTTAAATTAGATAAAGTTTAACAAAAGGCTTTTAATATCACAGACTTAAATACAAATAATACAATTATTTCATTTTACCTTATTACCACTAAGATTATTACAGAACTTCATAAATAGTAATAGAATTTTTAGTATTATTATTGTTATCGTTATTATACGTATACATTTTTGTTATGAATGGTTTAGAATCTCTTTGAATCAACCATGGTAGGGACAAGAAAAAGACGCGCGTAACGGTCAAATGTGACGCGTAACCGAAACATGTGACGCGTAACCGAAAAATGTGACGCGTAACGAAAAAATGTTACACTAAAATTTTTTCCAACCCCGATAAAGAAGTTTCACTTCAAAAATGTGCGTGTACAAGTGTACACACGTAAGAAGTGAAACTTCTTTATGACCTTATAACTTATTTTTCGAAAAAATATCTATATGCAACTTTACAGAAATTGGTTAAATAAAGTTAAATTAGATAAAGTTTAACAAAAGGCTTTTATTATCATAGACATGAATACAAATACAATTATTACCACTAAGATTATTACAGAATTTCCTAAATTGTAACAGAATTTTTAGTATCATTGTTATAGTTATTATAAATTTTTGTTATTAATGGTTAAGAATCTCTTCGAATCAACCGTGGTAGGGACAAGAAAAAGACGCACGTAACGGTCAAATGTGACGCGTAACCGAAACATGTGACGCGTAACCGAAATATGTGACGCGTAACCGAAAAATGTTACACTAAATTTTTTTCCAACACCGATAAAGAAGTTTCACATCAAAAAATATTGGATTGCTTACAGTGTTCCTTATTCAAATCTTCAACAGCCAATTAGAATACAAAGTTGTAGTGTGTCAAAGTATATTTGTTGAAGTGAAACTTCTTTATCGGGGTTGGAAAAAAATAGGTTACGCGTCACATTTTTCCGTTACGCGCCATATTGCTTTTTGATGTCAAACTTCTTTATCGGCGTTGGAATGAAGTTCTTTAGCGACGTATGGGAGAAATTTTGTAGCAAATCGTCACGTTTTTCGGTTACGCGCCATCTTTTTCTTGTCCCTACCACGGTTGATCCGAAGAGATTCGAAGCCATTAATAACAAAAATATATAATAACGATAACAATGATAGTAATAATTCTATTACAATTAATGAAATTCTGTAATAATCTTAGTAGTAATTAGGTAAAATGAAATAATTGTATTTGTATTCATGTCTATGATAATAAAAGCCTTTTGTTAAACTTTATTTAACCAATTTCGTTAAGTTGCATATAGTAGATCATTATTCGAAAAATAAGGTCATAAAGAAGTTTCACTTCTTACGTGTGTACACCTAGTAGACGCACACATTTTTTTTTTCTTTATCGTACACAACATGTTGAACCCTTTTCATACTTTTCATAGGCTTAAGTATCGAGAGTAAGTTGGAAAATACAAATTAAACGAGCTAGTTAGGGTAATATAACGAAGATATGATAGGCTAGAGGCTTTTAATAATAGATAATCGAAAATATAAGTAACTGCCTTGCCATACACTTTACAAAAAATCCACACAAATTTTAACACTAAAATACGTATAATGAAATAAAATATTACTTCTGGAATATTAATTACTGATCGGATCGGATATTTATCAGGACTTTATTAGGATATGATATTTTTATGGAGGCAAACGGGCAGGAGTCTCACATTGTCAGAAGGCTCGCAAGTGCGTTGCCGGCCTTTTAAGAATTGGTACGCTCCCATCTTGAAGGACCCCAAGTCGAATTGGTTCGGAAATAATTCAGTGGGTAGCTGGTTCCACATAGTGGTGGTGCGCGGCAAAAACTGCATTACAAAACGCTCAGTTGTGGAACGATAGACGTCAAGGTGATACGGATGGTATTTAATGCTCCAGCTCTTTTTACATAATTATGTTTTCCGTTTTGCTATTAAAAGTAAATAGCATACATGGGTGGTATCACTAAACATCAAAAAATCATGCCAAAAGGCAAAATCTTAATTTTCCTCGGTCAGAGGAACGAACCAAAAAGTATTTTGTAATAACTTAATTTGATTTAATACAAAAGGACACGGAATTTTTGAAGGCTATTCATTTGTTTTGACCCGGTTAACTAATTGTTTGTGACTGTATTAATTATGGCTTATTTTATTAGACTGTAACAATATGCTAATAAAATTGTATGATTGATGTTCAAATAAATGTACTAAAAAGTATGAAATAATAATAAATTATCTAGTTAATTTCATAGAATATTTTAACTGGTATATTGAGAAACGCTCTATTTGCGCAGTTATTCAGAAGTATGAAAATAAAATTAATTAGATATAACACAAGGGTTTAGATGTCTTGGATACGTTTCCCGTAAAAAGGCAAGGCATTTTCTTTTGGGAACTAGCAAACTGTGGAATCGACTCCCGGTGGGGGTCTTCCCTGCGAGATACGACCTCCAACTATTCAAAGTTCCCTCCCTCAAAGGCCGGAAACTCACCCACTAAAAATGGGTGTCCATTGGTTGCAATGACTACCATTTTGGGCTTGGGCTCGTTGTCTACGTTTGCTCGTAATATTAAATAAAAAATAGACGCCATATTTTATTATTTATCTGCCCACTTCGAAGTATCAAATTATGTATAATATATGTATAATTAATTAAGATATATTAAGAAAACAAATCTAAGTGAAATCTAACAGAATCTAGATGTCACAAAAACAAACATAAAAAGCGAAAATAAATTAGCATTCCTAATTCTCAAGGATTACCAGCCCTCATTGTCCCAGAAACCTGAAACTGCATAACGGCTTATGTACGATTTTCTGTTAGACCTGCTTCAAACAGGTCCCATGTGCAATCTATACGATATATGTGACATTCGAGAAATAATCATGATAACTAGACATTATTTAAAAGCCTTACTAAGGTTATGCTATTCGAGTTTAAACGTATTTCACTAGGTAGTTATCAATTTGTATATCAAGACTCAGAGACTAAGTTATAACGAGATGATACACTTCTTATATGGAAATTATATTCGATTTTACATCAAACTCCCAAGCTAAATCAGATAATGATCACTGAATAAATTCAAAACTCGTTGAACGTAAATTACTAATAAAGCTTTTTATAAATTTGACCATTATTTGAATGATCCTAATCCTTGGGATTCAAATAATGGTCAATTTAGATTAATTGGTTACCTATATGAATAAAGTTATTGAGTTTGATCCAGGTATATTCCAGGAATAGTACAAGTTTCATTAAAACCCGTTTAGTTGTTCTTGACATATCTACGCATTTCTGAAGAGTATTTGAAGTCCGAGTTGTCGTTTTTTGTACTCTTTCTTCTGTGAAGTTTATAAACCAAAAAAAAACACGTGCTTTAACAAGAAGATTACTTAAATAACGGTACATTTATAAATAGTATATTGATATATCTTTTCTAACTGTACTTAGGCCTGTACTTTCTCAACTTCGTCGTCTGTAATTTGCGACCAAGTATCTTGGATATTTTGACTTGAACACTGCATTAAAATACATTAACATTTGTATAATAAACTACCCACAGATATAAAAAATATTGCTTCTATCAATTCATTCAAATCGAAGCTAAGTGAATATGTTAAACAAAATTACTTTTAAATTCATTTCTTATAATTACTTTTAAATCATATTTCTTTGTTTACTTTTATTTTTAAATTTATTGCATGTACGGCTATATTTTATTGTGAATATTTTAAGAACGAGTACAATGTTGTGTTATCTAGAGTATTATTCTCATGTAAGTGACATTTTTTGTCTTTTTTGAGAAATAAAGTCTTTAAACCTAAACCTAACATTTATATACGATAATTTTTATTTGTTGTACCTCAGAATAAATACCAAATTTTTGTTTAGAAATGCGCTGAGATGGGTCCAGGCGATGGTTCTCCGCGAACAACTCCGGACCTGCCGCCGATGCCGCCACCTATACAACCATGCAGCGGCTTCCTCGGCAATGTAAGTAATAGTATTAAATAACCATACAATAACTATATTCATACACCATACGCCAAATAATCGTATAGGTATACTTATGTGTACCATGAAATTATACGGTATTGATTCTGTATTTTGGGAACAATTTGTAAGTTAATTATTAACACCTAAACCTTTAATGACTTTTAAGTATTTCGTGCTCTCAGGTATTTTTCAACTTGGGTGTACTCAATTACATTTGAAAAAAATCATTGAAAATCAATAGCGCGTAAAAATTATATATAGTAATTTGGATTACGTCCAACTAACACTGGTAGTTGCCGCTTTGACATCCACCACTTTGTTTCGATGATCATAGCAACAATTATCAAGTTAATATAAGTCAATCGGTTAATCACGCGACGGAATATAAACGCTAGCGATGCCTTAATTACCCTTCCATTATGTATCTATGTCGCGCTTTAAACGATGAATAATATTTATGATAAATAAAACTCAGTAAAAAAATGTGTTGCTGAAATAAATATAGATTTATAAATATAAAGATAATAGTATTTTTTTTTAATAAAAAATCTTAAAAACTAATGATGAACCAAAACCTAATATAAATAAAATATTTAATAATTCATCAAATTGCTTGAAGTAATTATAGAAACATATTATATATTTACAGTTTGTTATTTCATAGAAGTTCTTCAAAATAATTATTATAATCTAATTCCTAAATAAAATTCGAAAATGTTCTAACAAAAATTCTTCTTGATTTCCTAGAGGTAAATAAATTGTAAAAGAAATATTTATTTACCTTTAGAAAATCAATTTAAATTACAATAATTACATTACGTCGCGTCAGTTATACAATAATATTGCGCTGTGGTATGTTTTATTTCGCAATTACGCGATCTAGTTTTCATATAAGATTTGCTTATCCTCATAAATATTTAGTAAACTAGAATATATCGTCCGTGATATTTATTTTTATAAGAATTATTGTGCGTTTCTAATTAAGATCTGACATTGATATAAAACAGTATTTTCGTAATTTATAACATAAATTAAGGAAAGCCATATATTAGATTCAATAAAACCTTCACCAAGAGAAATTACGCTTAGTGTTTGGTTTATTATGATTATTTTTCCGACCCAAATATCGACCAATAGAATTGCACCATTCGACGTCACGTGGTACAACCTCCATGGTATTATACTGATAATTTTTTGTGAAAATTTTCTCTGGTCGTTGCTTCAAGAAAAGTATTAAGTAGTTGTTTTATTCATTATGAAATTCTTATTTGTTAACTGTACATTTCGTCTCATGGTGCAATTCTATTGGTCGACATTTGGGTCGGAAAAATAATCACTTATAATACCACAAGAGCTTCAAAATTATCGGGTATTTCCCGATAGGTTCGTTGCAAACAAATATTGTCGTCATGACGTCATCACTTTACTATGTACTATAAAGTATAAATTAAGAAAAGTATGCGTATTTCTTAATATACATAACAAAAACCTCATGAATGTCAATGGTTATACTAATTTGGATGAAGTTTTCTAAAAGCGTACCGGAAGCATACAAATTATAAGATTTGAATAAAAAACCGGGAGGTATTTAGATAAAAATGTCGTCGACTGTTTGATTAAAATTACCGGCAAATTGATTCATTCTAGTTTACGTATTGATGTATTGTAATAACCGTTACTTTGATTTGTGTGGGGGAAAGTAGCGTTCATAATTTTTATGTGTAATGCATGGATCATACCCAAATTCTCTCGTCAGGCTTTTACAACTAACAAACTAACAACAACAAACTAACGTTCCTGCCGGCAGTATTTGCCGCGCACCACCAATATGACCACCACCAGAGATATTTCCGAACCAATATCACTTAGAATCCTTCCAGAAAAGACTGTACCATTTTTTCAAAGGTCGTTTGTTTCGTTTTTTGCCGGCCTGCTTCGCGAGCTTTCTGGAAGTGTAAATGTCCAGGGGCGGTGTGTTCTCCCCATTTGACCGAGATAATATCCCTATGTAAATATAGTATATTTCTTCTGTTCCATTTTTAAATTGTATACAATTTTCAAGGCTAGGAATTTGATTCTTAGAGTCCGCGCCACCATTGAATGCCGATAGACGCGGCGCTAGTATATACTATAGTGAGTAGCGCAGCGTAGTAATATGTTGCTAGTGCTAGGTGCAAGGCTATTTTACCCCAACGTAACATAAATTAATATGAAATTCGCGAACTATTCTCCAAGATTTGCTTCTAATATTTTACCTTAAAACGAATAAAATAATATTTCACTGTAACGACAAATTTAGTTCCAGAACAGAACAGAATTTGTACTGAATACGTATTTTCGGTAATTGACATTAATAAAGTGTCCTCCTTTGAAAAATAAATATGATCTACTTTTTAGCTTGGTAACGTAAGGTTCGGGCACCTCCGACATGGCTTTTGCTAGTTAAACTTTAACACTTGGCATATAGTAATTCATATTACTTGTATATTTTTGTAAGTTTTGAAGCAAATAAATAAAGATACTGACTAAAAAGAGTGTTCTCTTGATTATTCCTCCCAAAAAAACAAATGAAGATCTAGATAATGAAAATAGCAGTTTTGGCCTAGTGGCTTCGGCGTGCGACTCTCATGCCTGCGGTCGTATCTTCGATCCCCAGCTGTGCAACAATGGACTTTCTGTCTTTGTGCGTATTTAACATTTGCTCGAACGGTGAAGGTAAACATCGTGAGGAAACCGTATTACCGGCTACCGAAATGATGACGGTGTGTGTCAGGCACAGGAGGCTGGCCGATGAGACAGATACGGAAATCTGAGGCCTAGACCTAAAGATTTTTCTTTTAGATAAGTAAATACTAAAAACCTGTATTCTTAATTCTCATAAGTCCACCCAATAAACCTTTAGAATTGAATTAGAATCGATCATTTCCATGATCTCCATAACCAGGTCAGTCCGGCTCGTTCCACTTCACACGCCGTTTAAACTTTGGCCATTATCGTAAAACCAGCTCCACTGGCCACCATAACCGTCTTTTGTTTAAATTATTGTAATATTGGTTTTGGTCGCTATATATGCTAATTTAATGTCTATACTAGAATTATATTTTTAAATAAAGTCGTTTTAAAAACATAATGTCCAAGTCTTTAATAGAGGATAGATTAAAGAACTTTCCTTAATAGATAAATATTTTTGGCCGATTTTTAACAAAAAATTTCTACGCTGGCTTTATCAAACAAAATACCATCCGTATCACCTCGACGTCCGTCGTTCCACAAGTGAGCATTTCTTAAGGCAATTTTTGTCGCGCACTATGTGGAACCAGCCACTGAAGTACTTCCGAACAATTCGACTTAGGGTCCTCCAAGTGAAGAACGTACCACATAAAAGGCCGACAACGCACTTGCGACCGAGACTATGGCTCGTAAAAATAAAATTCTTTTTGTAAATAATAAAGAACGTATTAATAATAACGATAACGAACAATTATCGTCTCATTATTTATCTACCGATTTCAGCAAGCATTGGAACTATCAAACAACTTATTTATATATTTAATTATAAGTAATCTTACAGCTACCATACATATTATAAAACAAAACACTTAGGGTCTGTTTCACAATGTATGGATAAAGTAAAATAAAAAATAGCTTTAAAATTATTTGATAGATAAATTGTGCTATTTGACATTCATCGGACTCATAACTTATGATGGACTTTATGTGACGAATAGCGCTATCTGACAGTCGTGGAACGCAACAATAGTGTTTATCCTACCAATAAGTAATAAATAGCTAATTTGGAACTTATGTAGAACTTATCCTTACATTGTGAAACAGACCCTTAGATAATACAGAAATCCAAACCAGATTACATAGATAAACAATATATACGAAACAGAAAACAAATAAGTACATTAAAAGACAAAACTATATAAAGAAAACTGAAATTTAACATTTAAAACAACAAATAATACTTAATATTTCAAATCACTGCTTAAACAAAATCAGTCTTCCCGCCTCTTCAGATACTTTCTCACATCTTCTTTGGTAAAATGGAAAATATCAATATCCTCATAATTGGTGTCATAGTAAGATAAAATCCCAAACATTGGCGAATTATGCAGGTAATTCGAGTTTGTACGAGGGCACATGGAGCAATTGTGTGTATCTTGTCTCATAAGGAGGAGGAATTAATATTATATTTAGCTTCTGTTTGTTACTATCTGGACTTATAATTACTTAATTACTAATATAAATTATCAAGCCGTAATGAAAAACTATAAGTGCGGTAATTAGGGATTTTTCTGACAGCTATTAAAAAAAAAGATAGTTCTAAAAGCTATGATGAGATGGCGCTTGATCGCAAGGGTTTACTTTTTTTCTTATTGCTTGCCACAGATAAAAAATTGGTGGTTACGCAAATGTTCTGTTCTCCTCTGTTTTGTTATTATTACGACGACCATGGCTTTTTCTTTGGACTGTTCTGGCTTCTTAACTCGACTGACCTTCGCGTGCACCCTTGACCCAAAGTTGCCCAAAGACCAATCACAATCAAATGCAAGAGCCAAAAGAAAAGAGGAAAGACCACAGAATAAACTGGCAAGTCCCATTAAAAAAACAAAAACCCTTGAAAATGCCATCTATTGACTAATTTGGAACTACTTTTCTTAGCCGTCAGAAAAATCCCTCATTAAGTGATGTACAAAAAAACAGACTATTAAATACAATGCAGTTAAAATAACGGTTTCTGGAACGCCAACTTTCGACTTATATCACGATAAACGACGCAGACTGTCACATATTTCAAGCCATCAGCACCTTATGACATTACACGTCATTTATTGGGATATTTCATTAAAAAGCCGCCCATCTGTCTTGCCTTTAAAAGCTTTAACGGTATTCGGAAGAAAGTGATGCGTAAATCAAAGATTTCTTGTCCCTTTCATCGGTAAAGCTGTTGATGTATGGTCCACGTATGTATCGAAATTGTAACGAACGAGAGTTTATATATTTGTGTACCTACTTAAAATATTCATTATAGTTTATTTTTATGGTAAAGTTTTCAATTCTTAAAAGGCCGGCAACGTACTCGCGAGCCTTCTGGCAATGTGAGAGTCCATGGCCGGCTCTTAACACCAGATGAGTCATGAGCCTCCTGCCCGTTTGCCTCCTATTAAATAAAAAAAATATCTAGTAAAGTTACTTTTCATGTGTGATACCTGCGCATGCGATTCAATTGCTGGAATAAATAAGTAGGTTATTAAAATAATAATTTAGAATCAATTCAATTATTTAGACAGATATTACAAGTACCTATGTATTTATTATAATAAAATAAAATGAATCAGTGGTCTGTGATTCCTGCATATGTTTCATGATTGTAAATCTAATAGGCAACTAGTTGATCAGCCTCCTGTGCCAGTCACACGCCGCCGGCTTTTTGAGTCTACGGCAAGCCGAACCTACGACCTCAGGGATGAAAGTTGCACGCTGTTATATATTTATAATAATATATAACAAATTCAATTAATCACGCGCTAATAGGGTCGAAGCTAACTTCAGATTAAAATGTCACAAAGTTAAATATAAACTTACAGATTTATTGTTTTAAATCGACTGACCGTTAGTACGCGCCCCATAATGATAAAGAACATTTCTGGATAACTCGATATTAGCAATTTCTGCGTTGAACAGTCGCCGCCGGCCATCGCAGCTTACATACAATCTTCTTAGGCCCATAAATTCACCATTGAGGCCTCTAAGCTTAAACGCTTATTAGGAATGGTCAAGATCTAGACGTATCATAAACAAAGCTAAACTGGATGTCTTTAACGTGAACTATTATTTAATACAATTTTCCAAGCTTCAGGCGAACGCAGCTTTCGAATAAATTCATGAGTTGATCGGACCTCTTTTCGTTATTATCTATTTAAAAAGATTTTTTTATTAAAAAGAAGGTTGAGTTTTTATTGCATTTATATAAATACTGTTTACTCAAACGAAACATTATTATACAATTCAAGTTTTAACATTTAAAAATACACTTAAGTACAGGCTTTCTTCCGTTCCACGCCCTTGATTTGAGAACTGGCAGTAAATTGTAAAATTAGAAGCATTTAATATGTATTTCGTTTTGAGGGTCATAAGTGTACATTATGTTACCTATATGAATAAATGACTTTGACTTTAAGCCGAAATCTGACGTTGCTGGTGTTCATGGGCGGCGGTTAGAACCTTTTTACTAATGCAATTAAAATCTAATAATCTAGGACCATTATTAATATCACATGCCCGATTTCTCTTGAAGTTTATTTGCTAACCTGCCACCGCTAGTTTACCCCGTTCTAAACGACATGCAAATTACTAAGCGCTAAAACATGAAAGTAGTACAAAAACAATATAACATCAATCACAGTAAACAACACAGAGCTTTGAAGTAATAATTGATGACAACTGACAAATGACAATCCGTTATGACAGGTGATCCTTCTGTCATTGTTTAAGCTTTCACATGTGTTGCGAATTTCACTTGTGTACTTATTGTTATATATGTAAACAAGAGTCTTATAGAAATTTAAGGTGTGTTAGACATTTTAGTATGAATAATGTAAAATGACTTCACCAGTTTCAGACAACGTAATTGATTACCAAACCTCTCAGTATTACCCTATAGTATGATATCATTTTCGAGTTCAAATGTGCAAAAAGAATGGAAAATATTGTATAAGAACAGATATAACGCATTATAAAACAAATGTAGAACACATTTTTCATTGCGTTCTTTTTTCATTTGTTTTTCAGTTTAGAAATCATACTAAAACCAATACATATTGATTATAAAAATTAAATAAGTGGCGCTACAACAGTACATATCAGGTCCAGATTTCGGTATTTGTTTGATGTTCATTTGTCAATCTAATAGGCAAGTAGGTGATCAGCCTCCTGTGTCTGACACAGGCCCTTGACTTTTTGGGTCTAAGGCGAGCCGGATTCCTCATGATGCTTCCTTAACTGCTCGAGCGAATGTTAAATGCACACATAGACAGAAAGTACATTGGGGCACAGTCGGGATCGAACCGACGTCTTCAGAGATGAGTGTCTATACTTTATGAACCTATATTTAATATAATAATATAACTGATTCATTTGTAACCTTAAAGTTAATGACATTAAGTAAGCATTATCATTACTATTAACTAATCACAACGTAAGCGTTGCATAAAATCTATTTTATTTGAACAGTAAATACTATAAGTAATTGCCCATACAATAGAGGCCAGCGCACGACTGACCTCGGTTTGCACACATTTTGCTCTGTCTTATAATCCATACTTTATAGAAAACTAAGCAGGATGCGCTAGACGCGGCTTTTTGTCAGAGCTACGAATGTTATTATTATCTTTTTCTTTTCTTTTACGGTTCAATAAACTTATTACAGTTCAATACTCTTAAGATTTCGTATTAATACAATTTGTGCTTTATAATTTTGACATATACTTATTAAAAATATGTTATTGAACGTGTTATACATGTGTGAAAAGGATATGGGAACTTATGCAGCGTTTATCATGCAACATCACGAAATATCGCAGCACATAACGAGGGAACTCTGTATATTGAAGAAGCTGCATGGGTCCGCTAATCATTCCCGAATATTATGAACATAATTATGTAGGAATAAAGAAAATAATAATATTTGCAAATAACATAGAAACTTTTCTTTTTCTTTCTTCAACGTTTCTTAAACGACTAGGCGAAAGATCTCCGTGGAGTTGCTGAAAGTGTCCACCAATTTTTTATCACAGTTATATTGACTGACAATGTTAATAAAATTATATTAATTGCCTTAAATTGACAAGCAAGTTAAACAACGAACTATACCTGATGTGTATGAGCTTTCTGTGGGTAACCCAACTATTTTATTGCGTATATGCGTTTTAGGCGTATTTATGTAAGTATTAATTACGATAAATAAGTCACCCGACACAAATACTCACGTACATACCCTCTCACACCATCACACAACACAGCCGAATTAGGTATTACGTATTTAAGAATTTTATTGATTTTTTTCTTTCGTAAATTTTAGATACACTATGTATTCCATCTTTGGCTATATGTTTCATATAATTATTTTTGAAGTTATACTTCTTTAGGCGCGTTATGAAAAATTTATGAGAGTGAAATTTTACGATGCGCGCGCACCGTGACACAAAATTCAGTATGGGCGCCGAGCGTGCGCCAGCGAGATGGGAATTAGACAATCTACTTGTAGTACCTTTTAAGCAAATAAAGCAGTTTTAATTATTTTTTCAAAGAAATTTAGCAATGCTTTTTCACAAAGACCTATTTATACTTAGTTAAAAGTTTATGAAACATGCCTAGTTATTAAATTGAATTAATAATATATAATAATAATTATTATTAATATTAATTAGTAATTGAATAATCTACTAAATATTAAATATTGTTAAATTATTAACACGCTTAATATTGATTATTAATTATTTAATATTTAATAAAATAAAGAAAGCCAAAGAAGTATAACTTCTTACGCGCGTACATAAGTACACGCACAATTTTTTTTTGTTTATGGTAGATGTAGGGAAATTAGATTTCTCGGGAACTCGTCTATTTGAAACCATCATCGTTTCACATTTGCATTAGCCATATATCCCGAGTAAAAGCGTGGGCGGCCGCCGGCGCCTTCGCTCGACTTACAGAAATAGTAATGCAATTTGTAGTGCGTAATCTAAGTGGTGCTATTGAATTTGAAATGTTATTTAGCTTGTAGATTTGGTTCGATGCAATGATGCCACTTGGCCGAATACAAATACGGTTTGGCCTGTTTTGACCGGCATAAAGTAAGGTAGAGGTTGTCTGTTGGAATAAAAAAAGCAAGGAGATTTGGATAGACTTGGCGAAGGATAGAGACGAGAGTTCTGGGTATCTTTACATTAAAAGATTACAACTAAGGATTGACTGGGATTTAATTTTTTTTAATATAAGTTAAACATAAATCTTATTGCAATTACTAAATTGTACATTGTGTTTAATCTGTAATTGTCTGTAAAGCTCTTATATTCTAATATTTCTTGTCGAAACGAAATAATTTTCCGAAAAATATCTTAAGTTAAATTTGGTGAGGTGAGTATTTATAGACGAGATTGTCTGATGTATGAATTAAAACTGAATTTAATTCAATAATTTTATGACTTTTTTTAGCCTCTCAGGCTATTTGTAATTGCAGTTATGGCACTATATTATTTATTTATTAAAGACAGGCCGATCTCCCACGATGTAGTGGTCTCAGACATTGCAACTAGTTTGCGGAATATTTCATTCATTTGCCCATATACCTTACGTTTATGGGTTAGAATGTCCCGCTGTGAATGTTTCTTGTGATGTGGTGACGTGTACTAATCGATTACTATATTACCATTTTAATTTAATCCAATTAATTAATAGCTTTCTGTTAACTTTATATAAGCGGTTAATCACTAATATATACAATATGCATTTATCCAGTGACAGGTACATAAAATCTAGTACACACTTCTTACACACATACATACAGTATTTTAAGGTCTTTTATCATAAAGGGATAATATAAGAGAGAGAGAGAGAAGAATATTATCTTAATTCTCAGCCATATAATAGTATAATATGTTACGCTCCTCTAATAGATGATTTTTGGAAATTCTATCGCACAGCTCATATTTCTTAGGAAATTCGTTTAGGATCTCCAGATATTCATAATTTAATTTTGCTAGTCTTTCTATATTCATGAATGATACTAAATTAGTAAATGCTAATTAAAAACCTGAACTTAAATTAGTTGTTGTTATGTATATAGAAATACCACCATAAATATGGTGACAATTACCGAATAACATATTCATTATTATAATAATTGCTAACTTATGTCCACGTTTTCTAAAATTTCCAACTGGGTCTTAGCAACAAGGTCTTGGTTCTGTGCCCTTATTAGAAAACAAAACCAACAAAAAAAATGATATTGCTATGCATTAAAAACACCATCGGTGTTCGAGTATGAATAATTTCACCACAATATTATATTAGCACATCATTAAAGAAAAAAATTCGACAAAAACGCTGCACATCTTAGTGACGTTCCGTAAAAAAGTTTCACTTCAAAAATTGGTACTGATTTCGTGTGACATGATACACATAGATCCGCTCTTGTCTATTGGACAGAATACGCTTATTTATTCAATACAATCTTCTATCTCGCCAAGGCTGTCCAGTTGCAGACCGCACATTGTGAACAGTAACAGTAAACAAGCTCGGGTAATCACCACAGGCGCATGCAAAACACCAATTAGCGCCGGCACACCGCATCCATCCGTGTCTAGGGCTTGTAACAAGTGCTAACATTAACGGATTTCCGCCTCAGTCAGTCTCTCAGACTCATAAAACAGTCTTGGATTTGCTTCTCCTGCCAGAATGTCACGGCAAGGCGTAAAGGTGACGAGACACCCGTTAAGACTCAATTTGAGTCCTCTCCGGAAAGCAGTGCATCATCAAATAGCATTTCGTACACCGGAACTAGCCCAGTAACGTATGAACAGCTTAAAGTACTTCTAGAATCGAACATAAGTGCTGCTCTCACCGAGATTAAAAAGTAATTCTTGCAAACGGTTGATTGTTTGACCGGTCAATTAGCTGAGTATAAAAATGAATTGAATACTCACATGGGGAGAATCCTGGCACTTGAAAGTGATAATATGGAATTGCGGGCTGAACTCAACACTGTACGCAAGCAACTTTCGTCACAGAATACCTTAGACCAAATACTGCCTACCTTCTTCTGAAGTCTTATTTGCAGAACCGTATGTTCCGGGTCAAATGTGAGGATCATCAATTTGCCAAATAGAAGCAGGAGTGCCTCAGGGCTCAGTGCTGGGTCCATTCCTTTATACAATATTTACAGCCGACATACCAGTTACGGACGATGTTGTCATTGCAACCTATGCAGACGACACTGCAATCCTTTCCTGCAGTAAAAATCCAACCGAAGCATCAGTAAAACTACAAAAATGCCTGGACAAAATAGGATTATGGTTAAAGAAGTGGAGGATTCGGGCAAGCCCAGCGAAATCAGTTCATGTCACGTTCACACTAAGAAGAGAAGAGTGCTCACCGGTGACTCTGGAGGGAGCTGTTTTGCCAAAACGGACTACAGTGAAATATTTGGGCATGCACCTGGACAAACGCCTGACTTGGCAATACCATATAAAAGCCAAGAAGGAGCATGCTATTGGTAGGCTTCGTAGCATGAACTGGTTATTAGGTAGAAATGCCGCACTCAGTTTGGACAATAAACTTCTCATCTACAAAACTGTAATAAAACCAATATGGTTCTATGGGATACAGCTCTGGGGGTCAGCAAGCCGCTCTAATATCGAAATCCTGCAGCGGCTACAAAACAAAACACTGCAAAATATGAGCGGTGCGCTGTGGTTAACACGAAATACTGAAGTCCATAAATATTTGGGAATTGCCACTGTCGAGGAAGACATTAAAAGATCAACCGTGCGATACAAAATGAGACTCCAGCAACACGTCAACCCCCTAGCTTCGGGCCTATTGGAAACGACGGACAGTGTGTATCGGCTAAAAAGGGCGAAACTTGCCGCAGTGTGACAGTTTATAAATTACGGAGGGAATAATAATCATTGGATTTGCGTTCCCTAATTGCCATCATTTTCCATAAAATCTGATAAAAGCCATGAGGCTGATTGCAGATGGATATAAAAGGAAAAAAATTAAAAGGATATAAAAAAAAAACAAAAACAGAATACCTTAGGTCTTAGTACCACCGTCACAGAATTGCGATATGAGTTAAACGAACGCTGCCAAATGGATTTACTCAACGACATTGAAATATCTGGTATCCCGGAATATCCTAATGAGTCCCTGGTGCACCTCGTTCTCACTACCGCACAGAAGCTCGGAGTCATTATTGAGGAGCGCGATATAGTTAGTGTACACCGCGTCGGTGCTAGACCTCCAACTAACAATGATTCGGACGGCTCGCAAGTCATTACCCGTCCCTCCCGTCCCCGGCTAATTGCTCGTGCGCCGTTCCATTAGAAATGATTTTTTTAAACAGGCTAGAGTAAAACGTAACTTATCAACAGCTGATTTTGGCTTTCCATCAAATTCAAATTCAAATTCAAAAA
Source organism: Pieris melete (assembly GCA_963693345.1). Taxonomy (NCBI): domain Eukaryota; kingdom Metazoa; phylum Arthropoda; class Insecta; order Lepidoptera; family Pieridae; genus Pieris; species Pieris melete. Next base: position 126,747 of record CAVNZK010000293.1, on the reverse strand, counting down.
TCATTTATTCACGTAGGTAACACAATGTACACTTGTGATTCGTCATTAAAGAAATAAATATTAATGCTTCTAATTTTACATTTACTGCCAGTTCTCAAATCAAGGGCGTAGAACGGAAGAGAAGAACTGGCAATAAACTCTCCGCCACTCTTTTTAATCGCCATGTTTTTTTTTTTTACACAACGTTTGTAAGGAGCTGCAACCATTACACCATGTTCCACATGACATTTTAAGTAATTAATAATAAGAACATAAATAAAAACAAAGACTTGTCCCCTATCAGCAGGAGGCATGGTGAAATAGGAGCACGCACTTACATTCTCGTGGGAACAACACGCAAACACATAGTCGAAATAATTAACATCACCGCATACACGAATTCAAGTACGACCAGTCACCACAAGCAGCACCCGTTCACGAGTATGACGCATGGCCAGCCATCGGCCCCCTCGCCATATTTTAGGGAGAGAGACAACCCGACGCATGGACGCCGCCACAAGCAATGACATTTAAGCGAGCATGACGATCCTTGAAATGTGGACTTGGCTACATAAGAAAATAATAATAATACTGAAATAATTGGATACCACATGGATCACGGTTTGTTCCCACTTTACATTAAAACAGTCGTGGATGTTGACGATCGCCCAGAGTCTGGAAATGCAGCCGAGAGATTCAGTCGTGTTACCTATAATATATACTGGAGCAACTCATATCCAAGCACTAGGATCGTTTAAATATTCATTTATATTATAATAAGCCTTAGCAAGCAGTTTTACTTTAATGTACGATTTAAATTTATTTATTGACAATGCTTGTATCTCGAGTGGTCAGTGATTTGTCACCGAGACCGGTCGTTACCTTCGCGCGCTAGTGAATTATTTTTCCACGAGTGCAATTATCCTACCCTCACTGTGATAGTGACTAATTATTATGGAATCGTTTTTGTGTGTTTTATATAAGTGATAACTTCGCTACTTGCCAATTGTTTCTGACTACAGGAACAAAATGAACCCCCAATCGTTAGTCAATAACCCTAGTTATGCTACTGTCACCCAAAATACCATGTTCCCTAAAAAGGATCAAGCAATTGTCATCGATGCTTTAGAAAACGTTCAAATCAAAGATTATGCCCAAGCTTTAGGAAGAATCATAGACCCATCCCAAATCCGATTTTTATCAAGAATATCAAACAACAGAATTTGTATTTACGTTTCTTCAAAGGTAATCGCTGATGAGATCATTGACAATAAAAAATATGTTACGATCCAAAACCAAAAACTACCCATCCGACCGCTGATCAGCAGAAACAGACGTATCATAATATCGAATGTTTGTCCCATTATACCGCACATCGATATTGAAAAGAAGCTGTTAGAAATGAATATCACACCGCAGTCTCCCATCTCTTTCCTGCGTGCTGGTTTCAATGAAACAGGCTATAATCACATTCTAAGCTTCCGAAGACAAGTTTACGTAACTCCCGAAGATTTCACCCGACTTCCAGAAAAACTATCTATTGATTTTGAAGAAACAAATTACTGGATCTATTTCTCATCAGATACTATGACATGTTTCATATGTAAAAAAGACGGTCACGTAGCCTCTAAATGCCCGGATAATAGTAACGACTCAAATGTTGTCAACGAAAAAACACTACGGGATACTACGGAGACACCAATTTTCAAGCGGCCACACCCTCCCACTGAATCTTCGACTACAACTGATTTCATGGAGTCTGAAACAACAAGAGAAAAAAACCTAACTTGCAACGAAAATAGTGATGAGGACTTCGATGATAAATCTTCCCAGTCCAGCTTAGATGAAGTACACATATCCAAGAGTGTAAAAAAACTTAAAACATCGCCTCATAGCGATCTTGAATCGATCGACTGGGATCACGTTGAAAAGTTTACAACCAATTCCGGTAAAGAGTACCCACTATCTGGAAAACAAGTCAAAGATTTTCTCACTCACACATATCGGGTTAAGGATATATCGAAAATAACTTACAGTTATACAGAAGACATTAGTGCCTTAATTGAAATGTTTTCTGACTTAATACCGATCATATCATATCGTAGTGTTAAGAACAGACTTTCTCGTATTATAGGTAAACTTAAGCTCTTAGCTATTAAGAAAAATCCCAATTTAATTAAATAAGTTACTTTTAAGTCAATACTATTTACATAATATATTTATTTTTTGTGTGTTTTGATGGTCTCGTCCATCGGATTCAAACTTAATATTATTCAATGGAATTGTCAAAGTCTTATACCAAAGTTAAGTGAATTGGACGTATATCTACATTATCAAAAGGTACATATATGCATTCTTTCTGAAACTTGGCTGCAATGCGATCACCAAATTAATTTAGCAGGTTACTCTGTCTTTAGAAAGGATCGAGCAGATGGATATGCAGGCTTAGCTATCCTGGTCCATACATCTATAAACTGTAGTCTCAAACTTCTCCCAAGTAATTTTAATAATATTGACGTCTTGTGCCTTGAAATCCTTAATAGCAATAAACTTCAACATATCATAGGGGTCTATTCTCCTACAAATGTCACAGTTAGCGTTGGAGAATACCAGGAGCTTTTTAGTCACTTTTCTGAGAAAACTCTAATAGTCGGAGATTTCAATGCTCATCACATGGCTTGGTCATATACTACTGACACAAGAGGTAGGCTCTTATCGAACGCTAGCATATCACATAATTACGTATTTCTTAACAATGGAGACTTTACCCGTTGCGCTAAGCATAATGATAGTATGATATGCACATCACCTGATGTCTCCTTTTGTAGTGCCGATCTCTCACTAGACTTTGAGTGGAGCGTCACTAACGAATCTCTTGGCAGTGATCACCTCATTATTTCTATTAAAACGTTAGACAGTACCCAAAATAGCCCCGAATTAAAAAGGAACATCAAAAAGGCCAACTGGATAGATTACACTCAACACATAGAATCTGCATGTGAGGGATTAGATTACGGAGATAACGTTCAATATAACTACGATAAACTTATTGAGGTTATTGAAGAAAGTGCTAATAAAAACATCCCATATATTAAAACCGGTTTTAACCCTAAAAAATTCAAACCTAAACCTTGGTGGAATCCTGATTTATCGAAGGCAGTAGCTGAGAGACGATTATCTCTTAAAAAATTTAGGAAACTACGATCGGTCGAAAACTATTTAATTTACAGGGAAAAAGTAATTATTGCTAGAAAACTAATTAAACTTGCTAAAAGGAATTCCTGGCAACGGTTTTGTGATAGCATAGATTACAGTACGCCCAGTTATGAGGTTTGGAGGAAACTCAGATGGATTAAAGGTTACCGAAGCCCAAAGCATTACTTACCAGAAAATACCGCAGTCTCCTTTTTAACAGAACTCACTCCTGACAGTGTTTCCATTCAGCCCCTAGATTCCAATATTGATGGTTTAAGTCCTTTTTTTTTTACTCTTACAGAACTTATCTTGACTCTTAAAAGAGTAGATACTTCGGCAGGTTTAGATAACATTACTTATTCTATGATTAACCATTTGCCGGATAACGCGAAGGAATATCTCTTGCACATATTTAACACTATTTATAAAACAGGTGAGATACCAGAGCAGTGGCGTAGGATCAAACTTATTGCCATACTTAAGAGAAACACTGATAAGTATCGTCCTATCTCACTCATCAACTGCCTTTGTAAGACCTTTAATTTAATGATAGCTCGTCGGCTTGAGCATCATTTCGAAAGCAAAAAATTATTTAATAATAGCACTTTGGGTTTCCGACGTGGACTTTCTTGTCAAGACAATCTTAGTAGGTTTATTGTAGACACAGAAACGGCTTTTATACACAAGAAATACGTTTTGTGCGCTTACGGAGACATTAGTAACGCTTATAACAATGTGGCAATTGAACCTCTTATAACCTCATTAGCTGAATTTGATGTCGATCCGTTCATATTTAGATATATTAGAGAATTTTTAAAAGAAAGAGTTTTGATATATAGGCTTGGGGATGGTACAGAAATAACTAGAATAAGCAGACAAGGTTTAGCTCAAGGTGACCCAATGTCACCTATTTTATTCAATATAGTGACAATTAAATTGTGCAACTCACTCGTTAAGACAGTTAAGGTCTCACAATATGCCGACGACTTCGCTTTATACTGTATTAATCAAAATATTAATTTTTGTGCTAGTATCATTCAATCAAGTCTTAACACTTTTATGACAATGTTACAGGAAATTGGATTAGAAATATCTCTCTCAAAGACTAAAGTATGCATCTTTACTAGAAAATATAAAGTGCCTTTTATTAGTTTACGAATAAATAACACTGAAATTGAGTTTACAAATTGTACAAAGTTCTTAGGTGTTTGGGTGGACAGCCGCCTGAACTGGACCCGCCATGTTTTAGAAACTGCCCAAAAATGTGTTGCATATGTTAATATCCTTAGTTGCATAAGTAGTTCAAAGTGGGGTGTCCATCCAACTCACTTAAGAAGATTATATTTGTCTCTGGTACGATCCCGACTAGATTATGGATGCATTAATTACGGTAACGCCAACTCTAGGCTTCTCCAGAGGTTGGACGTAATTCAAAACCAATGTCTTCGCCTTTGTGGAAGTTTTATTCGGGACACGCCAATTTTTGCCATGGAAAGCGAACTTTGTATTCCACCCCTATATCTGAGACGATCATATTTAAGTGACAAATATTTTCTGAAACTTTCTTGCAGATCATCTGACCAATTGAAAAATCAATTGGAAACATTAGACAACGATTTAAATTCGGGTCCTAGATATTGGCGCAAAGACCAAATTCCACTTCTGCTTGAGAGTTTCAGAAAGTTTTCCAACTTGGCTATGTCACAATTTGAGATTTTGCCCCAATTTTTGCTTTCATTTGATGTTAAATCATTCCCCTGGGATAATATCATATTACATAGAATTAACACTATTAATGAATCGAAAGCTAAACTACCCATTAACGATCTTAAGAAACGTACCGAAGATATAATAGATGTTCAGTTCTCGGACTATATTAAAATTTACACTGATGGATCCAAAACAAGAGACGGCTCAGGTTGCGCGTTTTACGAGGAAGCTACAGATTTTGGGGCAAAATTTCTTATTGAAAATCCAAGTATACCTGTAATGGGAGTTGAACTGGCTGCAATTAATGAAGCAGTACATTACATAGAGTCGACACCATACCATAAAATAGTTATTTTTACAGACTCAAGAAGCAGTTTACAACATTTGTTAGGATGTGCTAAGGGCGGTAGTGTCGGTAGAAACGAAGCTTACCTTATTATTAAATGTATCCATAAATTGATACGTAACGGGGTTGAAGTTCGTCTACAATGGATTCCTTCACATGTGGGTGTCAGGGGTAACGAGTTTGTGGACTCTCTTGCATCCAAAGCTCTACAGACCGGCATACCTCTCGACATCGTACCGCACTACATTGATTATCTCCCAAAAATTAAAAATTACAATTTTATGAAATTTAAATCTTATTTTAATGAATGCTCTCAGGACAAAGGCATCTGGTACAGGACCATTGTGGACGAACCTCCACGCGAGCCTTGGTTTTACTCAAGACTTCTCAATAGAAATGATTTAGTTATTTGCTTCCGAACCCGTACTTACCACATGCCACTTAACAAGTTCAATTTTATTATGAAAAAAAGAGACGATCCAAATTGTACACGATGTGAGAGAGAAGAGGACCTCCTACATTTAGTTCTCGAGTGTAAAATCAATGAAAAAGCTAGGTTGAATTTCTTAAAGGAATCTCGATGTTCTACTGGCGACTTTCTCTTCTTTCTCCATCAAATATTAAGTTCAGGGTTCACTGCTGAATTTAGTGACAGATTTATTAGTTATATTATAGAGTCATTGAACCTTAGATCTGAATACTATAAAAATGCTCGTTAATTAGTAAACTGTTAGAGTAATACCTTTGTCAACGTTCTTATATTTTTAAGCCGCCTTAATCATTAGATGTATGGCTTATAAAATAAATAAGATTAAAAAAAAAATGCTTGTATCTCACTAGGGATTTTGTTGAAAAAACGTATACAATTGCCTTGGAAAGAATTACTCGTTTTATGCAGCCTTCTGGTTGGTGCGCTAATTTTGTCTTTATTACGAGTACTATAATTATGGAAGCTACTATTCTTTTTAAAGATATCTATATTTTTCCGAACATATAAAATATTCTCATAAATGTATTGACTTGCCAGAGTCAAAATATGTAATTCCTTAAATTTGCTTCGGACCGACTCCCGTGGGGACAACCCACAGATCGCTCTTATAGTCCGCTTTTGCACTACAAATATCGATTTAATGTCAGCTGCATTACCCCACAAAATAACACCATATGACATTATACTATGAAAATAGCTGAAATAAACAAGCTTTGCTGTGTTCTCATCCGTAAGATCGCGTATCTTTTTAACTGCGAACGCTGCGGAACTTAGCCTATTCGAAAGACCTTCTATGTGTCGGCCCCACTGGAGTTTACTATCTAAAGTAATTCCCAAGAACACCGCATTATCAACAAAGTCTATTTCCTCGTCTTTAATTATTATTTGAGAATGACTACTTTTTACATTTGTAGTTACAAATTTAACACATTTTGTCTTCTTTTCGTTTAACTTAAGATTATTTGTATTAAACCAGTGAACTACACTGGAGATGGCACTGTTTACGTTATCAAGTGATGGATTTTGTCGTTTCACTTTAAATAAAAGCGAAGTGTCATCAGCAAACAGTACTATCTCGTGAAGCTCCTTTACAAGAAATGGCAGGTCATTTATATAGACAAGGAATAAGAAGGGACCAAGTATGGAGCCCTGCGGTACTCCCATAGTAACAGAGGATCCCTGTGATATAGCTCCATTTACATTTACCTTTTGAATTCTATCGCTCAGGTATGATTCCACAAGATTTAGCGCCCTTTCGCCAATGCCATAGTGTTGAAGTTTCTTGATTAGGATTTCGTGATGGACACAGTCAAAAGCCTTTGATAAGTCGCAAAAAACTCCAATGGCACCATGAGAACTTTCCCAAGCATTTAAAATCTCGGAAATTAATTGAATGCCAGCATCTGCTGTGGAGCGACCTCTTGTAAAACCATACTGCTGGCTATGCATAATTTTATTATTATTAAAATGTGTCAATAATTGTTCAAGAATGATTTTTTCAAAGATTTTACTCAAAGCCGGCAGCACAGATATGGGTCTAAAATTTGTGGGGTCCGAAGTGCTGCCCGTTTTGAATAACGGTGTGATTTTACTTATCTTCATCTGGTCTGGAAAGACTCCACAATCTATACATTCATTAAATATTATAGCCAACTCTGAACTGATAGTATTGATTACTGATTGTAAAATGAAAACAGATACACCCCAAAGATCTTTATTTTTTTTTATTTTTAGCTGTTTAAATGTTTTTATAATGTCATTGCAGCTAATGCGGCTAAATACAAACTTATGATTGCATACAGGAACATTCTTTTTCAATAATAAAAGGGCGGCTGATGGTGAAGAATTTAAAACGCTGGTTGTATTTAAAGGAATGTTAGTAAAAAACTCTTCAAATGCAGAGGCTACTTCGAGGTCGGAACTAATTACTTTGCCGTTTATGTTCACTTTGAATTCAGTATCCTTTCTGGAGGTTCTTCCAGTCTCCTCGTTTATAATTTTCCAAGTAGCCTTTATCTTATCAGAGCTGTTGTTTATTCTAAGACTTAAGTGTTTCGCCTTAGCGATTCTACACTCTTGCCTAAAACTTTTTGAGAATATCCTAACATTCGTTTTAAATTCTTCACTGTCATTATACTGTTTTTCATCATACAACTCATACAATTTTAGCCTTTTTTTGTGTAGCTCCGGAGTTGCCCAGTCACAAAAGGTAGGTTTCTCCGAGACCAAAAAAGTCTTTGGAGTGAACACATTTTTGAATTCACCAATAAATGAATCAAAGAATGTGCTATATAAATTATTAGGGCATTGGTTACTACGCAAAAATGGCATTTTAAATATCAAATTTTTCCTAAATCTATCTAACCGATCCTCTGTTATAGGAATTGTGCATATTTTCTTTTTTTGATCTTTACATTTTAGTATTTCAAATTCAAACAATTGACCAGAGTGGTCAGATGTAAGTTTGTTGATAATACAGGCGTTGAGAGGAACTATATTACTATAGATATTGTCAATACATGTTGCCGTGGTGGCTGTTACCCTAGTTGGTACAATAAAAGTATTAATTAAATTATATGATTTAAACAGATTTAGCAAACGTTTACTTGAACTACAGTTGTCAAGCAAATTTACATTAAAGTCTCCACTAACGATCAATTTTTTCTTGGATTTTTGCAATTTGTACAGAACCTGCTCCAATATTTTTTCTAAACTATCATATTGAGCTGAAGGAGGGCTATACAAACTAACAATGATAAATTGCTCCAGCTCCACACAAGATACTTCTATAAGGCGTTCCACAGAGAGGCTCACTATGTCCTTCCTTTCTTTATATTTTATTTTTTTACTAAGCAATATTAATGAGCTACCGTGTATTGCATTTCCTCTGCAGAACGAACTACCAATCTGATGATTACAAAAATTGAACATAAGTTCACATGTCTTTAACCAGTGTTCTGTAATACACAGTATGTCAACATTTTCACTGCTCAAAAACAACTCAATTTCTAGTAATTTACTTTTCATGCCTTGTATATTTTGGTGAACCAGATTGATAGTATTGTTCTTAAATCTACTTAGCTTACTTTTTAATTCTAGGCCAGAGAGACTCTCTGTTGTCTTAGTGTCTAATTTAAATTAGATATACTATTTCTTGGAATATCTTCCAAGGTCTTACTAACTAAAACCTGCTCAATAGAAGCAGGTTGTCTAGCCAAATTCTTGGCTGTTATATACAATAAATATGATAGCGAATCAGCTATCTGTCTTTTAAAATATGTAGGTAGATTATATCTATCCTTTGTAACACATCACACGCCCCGAAGCCGAATTATATCAATGAGAGGTTAACAAAGGTCAATCGCTTGCTTTATGGTAAGCTACGAGAGTAATGCAAGGAACACCGTTGGAGATTTGTGTGGACGAAGGAGGGTCGTGTGTTTGCTAGGCAGACAGAAACAACTAAGATAAATATTTTTCGTACTGAAGCCGACATTCTACGTGTGTTTGGGAGTATCCCTAGTATACCTATCTGATACATGTGGCTAAGATTAATGGTAGTGTGTCTTTCTTTGATTTAATATTGTATACTGTCTATACTTTGCCATCGGTAATCGTTTCTGTTAATGATGTGTGTGTTGTGGAAGTATTCAACTTGATCTATTGGTTCTTTGGTATGCATAAACTTATCTACTTAAGAAACAGTCTAATTTACTTACATTTGTGTATTTATATATTCTGTACCCAGGGTAATATTTGTTTGACTTATGAATACCATCAAATGAAACCACATGACTTAAATATTATTATTTTATTAATTTATTTAAAGTATTGTGTATGTATATGTATATGTTTTTACTATTGTGCATACCAGAAACTTACTTCTATGTATCAATTTATTCATCTTCTGAAAATACCTCTATGTACAAATTGTCTATCTTATTGCTTTCTTATAATTATAATATATCGAAGTTGGGTATTCATAGCTATTACAAGGGGGGATTTATTTATTTATTGCATATTTTTGAAGTGAAACTTCTTTATCGGGGTTGGAAAAAATTTTGTGTAACACTTTTTCGTTACGCGTCACGTTTTTCGGTTACGCGTCACATTTGACCGTTACGAGCGTCTTTTTTTAAAAAAGGATTTTCTGGTGTGTTTTTTATACGTATATGAAGCCTGCAATCCCTAATTATTTACATAATATATAATTTGCCCATTTTTTGCTGTAAAAGTAGATATTTATATAGAGACTAGCTGACCCGACAAACGTCGTTTTGCCATGTATATCATGTATAATAAAAAAAAAGGGGTTGATCGTAGAGGGGTGAAAGTTAGGGGTTGTATGTATTTTTTGATGCTGTATCATAAAAAAATAAAAACAGAAAAAAATATCTAAAAATAAAAAATAAAATATTTAGGGGTGGACTACCCTTAACATTTAGGGGGATGAAAAATAGATGTTAGCCGATTCTCAGACCTACCCAATATGCTTACCAAATTTCAGAGGAATCGGTCAAGCCGTTTCGGAGGAGTATGCAGACTAACATTGTGACACGAGAATTTTATATATAAGATTATTAACATTTTTAATCATAAACAGGTTTACTAAGGGACGATTGCCTTCACGAAACTGAAGAAGTTACTGAGGCACTTCGTCGTTTACCTCAACATGTAGTTGATGAACGCAATTATCGTTTAGTTAGATAATTTTACCAAAGGAGGAGTGGACAAAATTTGAAGAGGACAAACTCTATCTAACACCAATTGTTGACCAAGTTAAAAAGGAAAAGCAAGAACGTGAAAACTGGGAAAAAAATAATTAAAATCAAAGTGTTAGTGCATTTTTGTAGGTTTTAAGTGAAAATGTTTTAAATCAATGAATAAAACTCTTATTTATTATTTTGTTGTTTAATTAGTTTGCCAATAAGCTAATATACATCACATAACTTGATTAAACTTAAGAATGTAATAAGGAAAATTGATTTATTGACCATTATTTATTCTTTTTAAATTTATGATGGATACTATTACTTCTTAATCATTACATAGGAATGTATAAATCTTAAGAATCTACTAGTATAGTCACTATTTCAACAAATATTTGAGAATCATGTCAGATTAAAAATGAAATTCAATGGTATTTATTCTTATATATTTTAAATGTATGAATAAGAAAAACTACTTTAATTATAAAATTATGTTGTAGACAAATATAAGATTTGAAAACATAATAATAATATATTTGTTATCAAAAAGTCTGTACAAATATTAATATATTACAAGTATTATACATACTGTATTATATTCTAATTTTATAACATTTAGTTAAAAAATATTGTTTTTGAAATCGAGATAAGTATGTAATATACTTCAATAACATATTTACAAAAAAAAACTGAGAAAATTAAAACAGTCTCATAAACAAATATTGATGATTGAATGACTATGAGTATTTCCAACATTTTATCCTGAATTCATATTTGAAATATTTTAAGGTGTCAAAATAATGTAAGCCACAAACAGAGACAGTATAAACACATATTATACAAAACACAAAAATTATTGTTAATTTTACACTGAAGTATTTGAATGTGTTCATTAAAGAATTAGTTAGTGTAAAAATGCTTAATAAATGAACTATGGTTATTGGGTATACATTACTTGACATGCAATCTTTAGTTCATTCTTATCCCTACCACACGTGATTCGAACGTTACGTTAACGTTAACGTTAGTACTACATAGTAGTACAGTAATAAGTTAAATTGAAATAATTGTATTTGTATTCATGTCTATGATAATAAAAGCCTTTTGTTAAACTTTTTCTAATTTCACTTTATTTAACCAATTTCTGTAAAGTTGCATATAGATAATTTTTCGAAAAATAAGGTCATAAAGAAATTTCACTTCTAACGTGTGTACACTAGTACACGCACATTTTTTTTTTAATTTTGTTCCGTGACCAGCATCAAGATATTTATGATCATATTTGATATTAAAAATAAGTTTAAAAAAACACGGTTAATACAATATGATTCATTTTGATTGGCTATGTATATATTTATATATAATGTATAAAGTAATTATATATATTTATGTATAATGTATAAAGTAATTTGCTGACGTAAATCAAAATGCAAATTGACAGCAAAACAATCGTCAACAGCTGAGAACGCCGTGTTTAATTGAGGCTGCGAACTATGAAATCCATTTAAATTCGACGTTGTTCCGGTGGCCACTGATTCCGGTATCGAAGAGCAACTTACGAATGACCGCCTTTGTAATGACTACTAACTAGCCCTGTGGATGTCGGGATCCCATTTGCTATTTTGTGGCTTACAAAGGTTTACTTTTGTCGCAAATAGTAGAAAGGTTTACGTGTAAATCGAATTTTGTGGTCGGCCTTTCTGTTACGTGCCTCCCAATACTATTGTTTTAGGTTCAATGCAATTGAGTCTACGCAATAATTTCTGTACGTTTCTCTAAATAAATCTTTATAGAGTAGTGCACTGTGTTTTATGTCTGCTGATTTTTTATTATAAAATAAATTCTCATGTCTACTTAACTTTACGATGCCGTGTGTTGACAATTAGCGCGCGGCTCTGAATATGGAGTTTCAACTAAAATTTATCTGTGCGATAGAATAGAAGATATACACTTCGATTAAATCATGTTAATTAATCATCATTTTGCAATTAAGTAAGTGTATTAAATGTATCATATTCGGTCTTAGAGCTAATCTCTCAATCTATAGTATTAGAGGACGTCTACATAGGGGTGAATGAAACTCAACGTAATATAATATCTGCTCTTCATACGATTATTGTGCGAAATAAAGCGCAGAACATGAAAAATCGCATATATAATATATTTTCAGTTCCAATCGGGATTAAAATGAGACCTCGTGATCTTAAAAAGTTAGATGTACATAGAAAGTTAAATATACTAACCACTTAATCAAATTAGTGTAAATAAAAAACTACATTAGATCCGACTTTTGTAAAAAATTACATCCAAAAACAAGCTCAGAGCTAGCTACAACTATAAAAAATACAATTATACACGAAATATAAATCGTTTTATGTAATTTTAAACGTTTTGGTAATTAATTTTCTATACAACGGACTAATAATGCTTTACAGACTAATTACAGCTATTTTAAAATGTATAGAACACGCGATCTAAGTATTTTCATATCATTTAGATCTACGGAATTATAAACACGTTATTATTTGTTTCTTTACATATCAATTGAATCACATAACAAATGTTGCGACATTGCGCAATATTTATATCAGGCGCATTTTCGCGTTATAATAATTGTAAGGTGGGGCGACGTGCGCCATCACTTCTCTTCGTACTTGACTGGCGAAAGGTCATATTAAACGATAATTAAACAAGTTTGTACAAGAAGTCTAAAGAGTTTCATTTACCGGCCCAGTCATTCCCTAAAGAATGAACATGGTGGCCCATGAGGGGAACAAAGAAGAAATAGAAGATTAATCAAGAAATAATCAATCGAGCAGTAGTACAGCTAAAGTGCCACATCGAGAGATTTAACCAAAAGTTAAGTGTTCCTTGTCCTTTTCTTTTTGTGTTCCATACTGTGTCCTTAATTCAATTAATTGTGCAAATAAGTATTTTATTGATAATCCTTTTTTAAAGTAGTGAGATCAAGTAATTGGTTACACAATTTAATTTTTCATAGCACGTAGGCACCTACATCTACGACCTACATTAAGGAAAAAATTGATGTAATTTTTATTGTTGTTTTCATCTTTTGATTTCGTTATATAACATTTAATTAGATACCAAAGACACGGAGATATACAATATTATTTTTTATATTTTCGCATATATATATTATAGGTATATGTATATTTTTTGTAGTATTTCGTCTTAGACTTCGTAAACACTAATTAGGTATCTAATTGCTCTCTAGCTAATTCCGTGTTTAGGTAGTTAGATTCAAGCGCATTTGCCGATTTTTTCAGATTTTTTTTTGTCGCGTCGACGCGGCAGTTGCGTTGCACCGGCCGGGAGCCGTGAGTAAGCAACTAAAGCATTGCGTGACAGGTACCACCGAATGAGGAGAGTGAGCTAATTTTGTTTAATTTAAATATTTTAAGTGTTTGTTATTATTTTGATACTAGTTTATCATGTCTATAGAAGCAAAGTTAAGATTAAAAGAATTAATTATAAAGAGGTCGTCTGCTAAGGGACAGATAAAAAAATTTAAAAATTATTTAACTGGTATTAATGATAGGCTGGAATTAAATAATATAGAGTTTACCGAGTTGAAATTAAAATTAGCTAAATTCAAAGCTTTGTCGGTTAGGGTTGACGATTTGCAAGGTGAAATAGAAGTTTTAAGTCCTGAAAACATTTCAACCGAAATTGATGAGCGTGATAATATCGAACAGGATATTATAATAAGCATTGCAACCGCCAAAACTTTAGTTGAAAGGTTTTCAAAGATATTTGAGTGTGAACATAAGCGAAATTCAATGCATAACGTTTCATGTTGCGTTGATGAATCTAATTCTTGTGCTGACCTGGGATTAAAATTGCCACAGATACAAATTAATAAATTTGACGGTGCATATTTCCGTTGGCTAGAATTTAAAGACACATTTGAGAATTTAATTCACAACAATGACCGTATACCACCAATTAATAAATTTCATTACTTAATTTCTTATTTACAAGGTGACGCGGCTAGGGTTATTTCTAACTTCGAGGTGTCTGCTAACAATTATGTCAGCGCATGGGATTTATTGTGTAGCCGCTATAATAATAAACGTATTCTTATTAATCATCACTTAAATTCAATATTTAATATTAAGCAGCTTCCTCGAGAATCAGAGCGTGCCTTGCGATTTCTGGTAGATCAAGTAACAAAGGATTTGCGTGCCTTGGCAAGTTTAGGGCAACCTACGCATACATGGGATACATTAATAGTGTTTATGTTATCTTCAAAATTGGATAACAACACTTTATTGAAATGGGAAGAGGTTCGCAGTAGCTTAGATGGTGATGTACCCAATCTGGATCAATTTTATAAATTTTTAATAGATCGTGCCGATATATTAGAATCTTTAAATCGACATAACAAGTCAGATATCAATGTTGCTAAACCTTATGTTCAAGTGCGTTCTAACTACAATAATAATTATAACACTAGTAATCAATTTCTAAAACAAGGACAGGGACATGGAAATCAAGTAAAAACATTTTTTAGTTATAAAAATAATAAAAATAAACAATTAAATGCAAAATTTTTATGTATAATTTGCGATAAGAATCATAAAATATATGATTGTCCTACTTTCAAGGGCAAAGGCTTAGATGAGCGAATGCAAGACGTAGTGAAATATAAACTATGTCAGATTTGTCTAAGGCAAGGTCATTCCGTAAATGATTGTCGTATGGGACCTTGTCGTGTGGCTGGATGTACGGAAAAGCACAACAGTATGCTGCATTGCTCATCCAACCCATCTACATCAAGTTCTCCTTCTAGAGACAGCGATCAAACAAATATTTTTGTAAATTATGCTAACGAAGACACATGTCACGTACTGTTGTCGACTGCTTTTATTGAGGTGTCGGATCCACTTGGTCAGCAAAAGATCAAGGTTCGCACGCTTCTAGATTGTGGAAGTCAAGCTTCTTTTATAACGAAATCTTTGCAGAACAGATTGTCATTAAAGCCTAATCAAGTTGACACTCTAAAGGTCATCGGCATTGGCAACTGTTCAAGTAGTGTAACTGAAACTTGTAACATTCAAATAAATTCATTAAACAGCAATTACAGTTCAATGTTGTCTTGCTATGTTTTAAAAGAATTAACAGGGCAATTACCTAAAGGCCCAGTAGAAATAACATTTAAGTTGCCTAGGAACATGCAGTTCGCTGATCCAAGGTTTGACCAACCTGCTCCAGTAGACGTAGGTGCAGACTTATTCTGGGATATAATAAGCGATGGGCAATATTCGCTAGGCAACTGTGGTCCACAGTTAAGAAATTCCCAATTAGGTTGGATAATATGTGGTCCTATTTATTCAGCAAGGTCTAGCAGAGCCATACAGTGCAATCAATGCTTAGTACCATCTCAAAATAATAAATTGGATAATTTGTTGATAAAGTTTTGGGAGATAGAGGACTTTCCCTATAACTCAGTATGTAGGAAAAGTTACGATGATAAGGAAAGTGAAGAGCATTTTATAGAAAACACGACTAGAGATAGTGATGGTAGGTTCAATATAAAATTACCTTTTAAAAGGGCTATTACTTGTTTAGGAAATAGTAATGGTTTAGCTAGAAAACGATTTTTTAATTTAGAAAAAAGATTTAGGCGTGATTCTCAATTGAAGATAGGCTATTCCAAATTCATTGATGAATATAAAGAATTAGGGCATCTGTCAGTTTTATGTCAGGGTAAGATATTTGATGAAGGTCCACATTATTATTTATGCCATCATGCAGTGATCAGGTCAGATAGTGAGTCTACTGAGTTGCGCGTAGTGTTTGACGGTTCAGCAGCCACTACAACTGGTTACTCGTTAAATGATCTATTAAGGGTAGGACCGAGCATACAAGATAGTCTTTTTTCTATTTTAGTACGAGCAAGGCAACATAAATACTTACTTACGGCTGATATAGAAAAAATGTATAGGCAAGTGAATGTTAAAGAAGGTGACAAAAAATTTCAGCTGATACTTTGGAGGCCGAATGAATATCAGCCTATACAAACATTAGCTTTAAATACCCTGACATATGGAACAGCATGTGCAAGCTACCTTAGTTAGTACACGATGCTTATGGCAAATAGGTCAAGAGCAAGACGATGAACTCATAAAGGTCATCATCCAAAGAGATTTTCTTGTAGATGATTTGTTGACTGGAGCTGATGATCCAGAAACATTGATTTATATACAAAAGGCTGTTTCATGTGCTTTAAAGTCAGGATGTTTTAATTTACGAAAATATAAAACTAATTTTCCGTCAATTTTTACAAAGTTTGAAATAAACAAACAAGATTATTTAATATTGAGTGAATCCTCCAGTACTTTGGGTTTAGGTTGGACTCCTTCTACTGACACTTTTCATATACCAGTAAAAGAAAGTATATATATAACTGGACCACCAATCACAAAACGATTTATTATGTCAAATGCTTTTAAAATATTTGACCCGTTAGGAGTATTAAGTCCAGTTATTATTATTCCTAAGATAATGTTGCAACGTCTATGGCAACAAAAGATTGGATGGGATGAGCCTGTTAATCAGAAGATAAAAGATGAATGGAGAAATTTTGTAGATAATTTAAAGTATTTAAAACAATTGAATATTATGAGATTAGTATTGGGGAATTCAATCATAGAATTACATTCTTTTAGTGACGCATCGCAAATTGCTTATGGTGCAAGTATTTATGTGAGAACAAATAGCAGCAACAATCATGTCACTGTTCGATTATTATGCAGTAAATCAAAGGTAGCTCCTCTAAAGCCTACTACTATCCCAAGGCTAGAATTATGTGCGGCGCAACTTGCCGGAAAACTCACAAAATCGATGTTAGAGTCAATTAGGTTTATACCTACGCGGATAGTACATTGGTGCGATTCCAGTGTTGTGTTATGCTGGATAAAAGGGGATATAGGTAGATTGAAAACATTTGTAGCCAACCGCATTAGTGAAATAAAAGAAATAACTTCTTCTTCAGCATGGCGATACGTGCCATCGGAATTTAATCCTGCTGATCTTATATCTAGGGGAATTCAAGCTAAGAATATTTTAAATATGAACTTGTGGTGGTTAGGCCCTAGTTTTTTGCATGAAGATGAGGCTAAATGGCCTGTTTTAAAATCTTTTGATTTAAATAGTTTACCTGAAATTAAGGTTAATTCGGCTGTAATAAATGAATCATTTATTGATTTTAATATGTACTCCTCACTGACTCGGTTACAAAGAACAGTTTCATATGTGCTTCGATTCATATTCTATATAAAAAATAAAACTAATAAACGTCTAGGTGCACTATCAACTAGCGAATTGAGTAACGCCATGAACAAGTTATATGAGTGTGCTCAAAGGCAATCATTTCCAATTGAATATGATTTATTAATCAAGGGTAAACAGTTGAATAGCAAAAGCAAAATTTTATCATTATCTCCATTTCTTGATGAAAATATAATAAGAGTTGGCGGGCGTTTAGATGCATCAAATTATTACTCTTATGAAAGAAAGCATCCAATCATATTACATAGTAACAACCGCCTTACTCAATTATATTTTGAGCGAGAGCATTTAAAGCATATGCATGCTGGTCCTTTATTGCTACTTGCAGCTGTGAGAGAGGTTGTCTGGCCAGTTAACGGGCGTCGTCTTGCTCGACGGGTAGTTAATAGATGCGTTATTTGCAGGCGTATGCGTGGGCAAACTCTTCAACCTAAAATGGGAAATCTTCCAGAACAGCGGATTGCCCCAGATTACCCTTTTTTAGCTGTAGGAGTTGACTACGCAGGTCCATTTTTTTATCTTGAATCGCAAAGGACGAGGAAGCCGCTTAATTAAATGTTATTTGTGTATATTTGTTTGCTTGCGTTTCAAATGTATACATTTAGAAGCTGTTAGTGACTTAACTAAAGAAGCATATATAATGGCACTTCGTCGTTTCATTGCTCGTCGAGGACGACCAACGGAAATATTTTCTGATAACGGTACCAATTTTGTGGCTGCAGCGCGAGAATTAGGTTCATTTATCAAACAAAATAAAGATTCTCTATTTGACTTTGCAAGTCAACAATCAATTAAATTTAATTTCATTCCTGCATATACTCCTCATTTCGGTGGTATTTGGGAAAGTGGGGTAAAATCTGCTAAGCACCATATACGGCGTGTTATGGGAAACTGTCATCTTACTTTTGAGGAAATATCAACTTTATTTGCACAAGTAGAAGCAATCCTAAACAGCCGTCCCTTGTGTCCCTTGTCATCTTCTCCCGATGACCTTCTTACCCTTTCCCCAGGACACTTTCTTATTGGACGACCATTAACTTCACTGCCATCTAAAGGTCTTGGTGAATTCAAATTTAGTCACTTACAAAGGTACCAGAGAATTGAGCAATTAAGACAGCACTTTTGGAAACGTTGGCAAAAGGAGTACGTGGTGGAATTGCAACAGGGCACTAAATGGAGAGAGAACTCTGCCAATCTTAATATTGGGGACCTCGTGCTGATAGCCGAGGACAATACAGCCCCTCTCTGCTGGAAGTTGGGTCGAGTGCAGCGGCTGATAAATGGCTTAGATGGAGTGGCCAGAGTGGCAGAGATTAAAACCAGCAGCGGCTGCGTTACACGTTCGTTGGTCCGGTTGTGCAAGTTGCCGGTACAAGAAGATTAGATGAAGAATGTTGAAAGAGTTTCAACGGCCGGGAGTATGTTGCGACATTGCGCAATATTTATATCAGGCGCATTTTCGCGTTATAATAATTGTAAGGTGGGGCGACGTGCGCCATCACTTCTCTTCGTACTTGACTGGCGAAAGGTCATATTAAACGATAATTAAACAAGTTTGTACAAGAAGTCTAAAGAGTTTCATTTACCGGCCCAGTCATTCCCTAAAGAACGAACAACAAATGTGTAAAGTCATGTCACCTATTAGTCATAATTCGGCATCCGATGGGGACAGATTTCCTTTTTCAGTAAAAACTAATTTCCAATCTTGGAATTGTCTTTTATATGTAGCTTGAGCAGTGTTGACCTAGTAGCTTTACCGTTTTCACTCTAATCCCTGAGGTCGTAAATTCGAACCACAGCGACTCACCATTGGACTTTGCTATATGCGCATTTACACTCGTTCGTATGGTGAAGGAAAACATTGTGAGGAAAGTGAACACTCCTTTAGATCCAAAAAGTAATTGTGTAAATATGTTTAATTTTTTTTATATTTCCTATTTTCTTGTTTCAGTACCACCACACCAGTTGATACTGTACGACAAATCAGGGAGAGATGTTTCAGGCGTCGTAGGCCCATTGGAGGAGGGAAATGAACTTGTCTGTGAGGTTAGAGGAGGTAAGTTTAACATTCTTACAATTTAAACGACATCGAAAGAAACTGAATACGCTATATTGTGACACACTTTTTTAATCAGACCATCCTAGGCAAAGTCAGACCACATCCTTTTTTGCTGTAATTTGTTTATTATGATAATATATGTATAGAAAATTAGTTTTATTAAATTCTGCCCATGGGTTACATAGTTACAGCCAAATATATAACTGAGGTCACCGGTGCACCCCATGGCGCACAAATACAGAAAAGACATTTTCCGTTACCCTGCGCCGTGCCGCCCACCCCGCCGGCCACCCGCTATTCACTTCGACAGTGCTAGTGCGCTCGCGCTTGCGACGATTGCCTCTGCTTTGCTCTTTCTGTTAGTTTCCTACTAAATTTGTTTTCGCTACATAACGAACTTAACTTAGGTTGCGTTAATAATCGCGAGATCCTTAGGTATTGGCTTAGCTATGGAGGAATTAGAATTTACAAATCAACGCGTTCGCATATTATTTTACAACAAACCCTTTGAGAAACAATGATTGCCACTCAGAATCAGATAGCGAACAGATGCTAATACCGAAAATAAAAAGACGTTAGGTTATACATACTTACTTGCAACTGACAACTGGTATACAAGCTTAGAACTAGGTTATTGGAGAAACAAACCCATTTAATTGGCACTTTGCGAAAAAACAAGAGGGTTAGGCTGTTCTAGAATTCAGAACTGTAGAAAGGTAAAACAATGGCTGTGGAGAATGAAGATGGAGTAACGGTGTTGAAATGGAAGGATAAGAGGGACGGGCTTTTGCTTTCGACAAATTTGCTGTGGTAGAGTAAAAAGGCAAACAGATTCGGAAGCCGAAGATCATATTGGATCATAATAAATCCGAAGGGTCTGTAGATGTGAGTGACCAAATAGGTGTCTATTCTTCGGCATTACAGAGAACCGTAAAATGTGCGGTTTAAAAAAAATCGTAATCATCGTGAAATGACTGTAAAACGGTTTGGGCTTAGGTTGACATAATTGTGAACCCTGTATGCATGTTTTGTTCTTGTTTTTCTTTCTGACATCTTTTCTCATCAAGTTTTACTGTATTATTTGACAAAATTAAGGCTAAATATTAATATTTCTAAGGGTTGGGTTGTTGTAAGGCGTGCACTTGTGGATTTTCCGAACTTTTTTACACTTTGCAATTTCCTAGTTTTACTAAAGATAAATTTTATTTTTCAGTAATATTGGTACACAACACAACACACCATACCTTCTGCTAAGTTTTGTTTAAAAAATAAAGACTGAATTGAGTTAAATATCCAACATTTTTGGAACGAAGTTTTATTTTTGCTTCTTTTTTAAAATCTTTCGATTTTTTCAACGTACTACCTAGTTACATTTGTCCCAATGGGAAGTATTGTTCTACGGCGCCGTGCCGGTCACATAGTACTTTAAAATCAACAGTGGGTATGGCAGACGACGAGAAAAAACGGTTTGAATATGTCTTTAACTTGAGGTCACCGGTGACCCCCATGGCGCTATGATAGAGGAATGATGAGGTCACCGGTGACCCCCATGGCGTTCAACGTGTTAAAAATAGTAAACCAAGCAGAACTATTTTTTAGAGATGATCGAAAAACAATATTGTTTCTAGATCGTCAGAATACACCAATGAGACTTAATAAACCACATGTTCCTGAAATAAAATTATTAATTACTATGATAAGGGCCTTTGACAATTTTACGTTGTTACAATATAAAGTCAAAATAACTTTATTTATATCGGTAAACCGTACAAGTTAAAGTAATTGTAAATTTACATATTTTACTACCAGTTCGCAACTCCAGGGCGTAGAGCAGGCAAGAAGAACTGGCAAGAAACTTTCCGCCACTCTTTTTAATCGCTAAGTTTTGAGTCATACAAATACAACAAATACCCCGAACAGCCCGCACAGTAATAGAAAATAATAAGTAATCACTTATTTATATCAATCTTAGCTGTCCCGTTCTTAAATATATTATAATTGTTAAGATAAAATCCCAAAAAGACTCAAATGCACAACCGCATTGTGACTCACGTATTTTTTTGGAAGGGTTGTGGAAAACATAGAACATTCTAGTATTACCCCGCCATACTGTTTTGTTGCTGAATATAAATGAAGGGTTCAGATCCAGAACATGTGATAGATTGACACTACGTCTACAACACGTCTCTAATATATGCCTATATAATAATTATGGCTCATATGTTGACTTAATTTTCTACAACACTAATGAATAGCTTAAACTAAGGTTGTTCATTAACTTATTATACATATATAATAATAAGGTAAATAATGACCTCGACGTCCGCCGTTCCACAACTGAGCGTTTTTCAAGGCAGTTTTTGCCGCGCACCACCACTTAGAGGAACCAGTAGCCCACTGAAGTATTTCCGAACCAATTCGACTTAGGGTCCTTCAAGAAAAAAAAGTACAAATTCTTAAAAGGCTGGCAACGCACTCGCGAGCCCTCTGTTATTGAGAGTGTCCATGGACGGCGGTATCCCTTACCATCAAAAAAATAGTAAGCAGCTTAAGCTGGGCTCGCGATTTGGAACTTAAATGCATGTTAAAACACCGGCCTTCTATCGATGGAATAAAACTACAGCATTGTAAAATTATTTATAAACGAACGGCATCAATTTGTTTTATTAAAACCCAATGTTGCCAGGTACATCGATTTTGCTTGACAGTATTTTATCGTTATAATAAAGCACAGAATCTCTGGGAATAAACACAAGTTTCTCTCAAGTGGGAGATGAGAAATTAAACCGATTACTTTGATATATCGCTCTTAAACTTACCGATAAGTCACTGTGTGATCGCCTCCAAATGGCAGCCTTGCAAAGTTATCTCAAGGGTGTTTGATAACGACTAGTATTATTTTGCGCATCGATTCCATTATCACTTTGTTAATTATTCAATAATAAAAATCTACGTCATTATTATCTCTCTTCAAATTATAATTGTTTTAAGGTACACAGAAAGTGGAAGAGTTACTTGTCTATTTAAAATAAGAAATTCTTACAATTAATTCATTTTTAACAATTTTCTCAGCAGTTTTATGACCTCTGATATGACATTAAGTTGCAAAATCTTGTATAAACAGTGGCTAAACCCGCGCTTAAGGTTTTCACGGAATTATGCATAGCCCTCGGGCTTAGGGGTTGTCATCTCATACCATTTGGCGGACGAATTTGTTGGTCATTACGAGGTTGTGTTTAGTATGATAAGAATTTGATTAGACCTTTTAGCATCGTCACTTAATTTATAAGTATCACTTAAGTCGAGTTATAGGTATTAAAAAAAAATATAAATGTTTGTATCTAATTCACGTAACCATATGTATAACTGTAATTGAAGAGCTTTTACAAGATAATTAAATGAAAAGAACACATTTAATTATTTACTTTCTCATTCCATTGGTATATGGCTATTCTTATAAAAAGTAAGATGTTTTATTAAACATTAATTGAGCTACAAATAACTTGTTACATAATGTAGATCAGAAGTTAACCTGATGCTATGTGATACTGGCGCCCATGGACACTCACATTTCCAGTATTATATAGTATTGTTCCTGTATTTGTTCTCTTATCCCTTCAATAATTTAGTTTAAGTATGGATAGTAAAAAAGAAGATATGAGATATGATGATATGAGTGGAAATCATGAAATTTTCCAAGTGACGTAAAGTAATCAATACGGAGGATCGACGTGAGCCGTGATAACGTAATTACATTGCTAGCCGCGCCCGTACACTCTACACCTTAGGAAATATATTATAACTGGCTGATGCAACTAACCTGAATTAAAATTAAAAAAAAACGTGTGGCACTCGGGAACCGCCACAGTAAACCTATTGCATAGCATTTTTTATCATCTTATGCAATTATAATTATTTATTTTTTATTTATGCAGTATTTTTTTCTTTGATATTAATTGAGTCTACCACTCCACCGGCCAATACGCGTTAGAGCGGGACAGAACGCATACTGCGTCTCACATCGGTCTGGCGTGATCGGCGACGTAGCGCAGGTGCGTTAGAATGGGACGGAACGCATAATGCGTGTTCACATGTCTCTGACGAGATTGGTGAAGTAGCGTAAGCGCGGCCGGTGCAGCCGGTACGCGTTAGAGTGAGACATGTATATAGTAATATAAGCGTGTTAGTCTTAGTCTGGTAGAGTGGTAGATTGAATTAATATCAAAGAAAAAAAATACTGCATAAATTAATAATTGTAATTGCATAAGTTGATAAAAATGCTATGCAATAGCTTTACCGCGGCAGTCCTCGAGTGCAACACGTTTTTTTGCATTTGTTTTAAATTAAAAAAATGTGTACTATACCTACATTTTAAAATGTACTGCTATAGACATGAATGATTACAAAATTTTCGATTAGGATAACTTTAAAAAGGGTACCAACCTAACACAGCAAGAAAACTTACATCCATACATAGGACCTCAATTCGTTAGGCAGAGTACCGATACATACATAAAATTTAGAGTTTAATTAACAAACGTATCTTGAGCGTCAAGTTATCTCTAAAGATTATATAACACGCATGGATGAATAAGAACTCAATTCGTAGAGGTTCAGACTGCCGTACCTCTAACACAGTAATAATATAAATATAAAGAGCCGTACGAGATACAACCATAGCTATATAGCCACGGCTAAAGCCAGCTATTATGAGATTAGAGGTTTAGGATTCTAAATAAGCTTGCATATTGCATAACTCAAAAGCAAACATTTTATTTCAATCCCCGAGCTTCATTCAATTCCGTAACTTCTATCTGTAGTTTGGGGCTATTTTTGTCCTGACTCGATTTGTCTGCAAACCACGACGGTCTAGTCACAAATTGATCGTTTTATTTGGATAAGGTAAATGCAATTTCAACTATGCTTCTATAACTATGAATTAAAGTAGGTTATTGGGTAAGCATTTGCTTAGATTGTAGATTTAAGTGGAATGCGCGAGACTTGTAGTTGACCTAACCTTATTGCGTAACGTTAATGTTTAATAAAATACAAATCAGATGTTTATACTGATAAGTAAAACTCGTTTAACATTTCGTGTCTTATATTCGGGTTCGAGTTTAAAATTGAACTATTATAAACTCTTAATAAATGTTTAACATTTATTTTTTTACGATTTTTATATTTACGGTATTCAAAAGTATTAGTAGTATTTTAAGTATAATTAATTTGCGATATTTGTTTTAAAATAAGTGTTGTTTGATGATTTGCTATTTTAAATGAGTACCGAGAGTTTTTTACGCCGGCTTTTTCTCTCGGCCTACACCCTCTGTCTTCTTTGCCGATGAGTAGGGATGTCTACCGATTCAAATTTAATCACGTGGAATAAGTGATACCTGTATCTTATATTCTATAATAAACAAATTCTATTATTTTTATTTTTTATTTTTACGTTATTAAAAATAAATAAATGTGGAATTGAAATTTATTCTTAATCCTTAATGAAGTCAGTTCATGCTATATACGTATAATTTGTAATTACAATGTTAACCTACAAAGTTATACCACAAATTATTTAAAAGAAAATTAAAACTAATTTAAAAAGTTTGGTCCCTGTGGCAGCCTTAAACGCTGGCAGCATTTCCTCGCTGTATTGCGATACTTATTTGTTAAGGAAAGCACCAGCTCTGGGGTCACCGGTACTATCTATCTTACCAGGCGCCAACTTAAATCTTTAATAAGCGCCTGAGCACTTGAACCCCACGGCCCAAGAGTCTCTACTCCAAAAGGAACAAAATCGAGTTAAAGAAAAGAGTCTTATAATTGAAATGAAATTAAATTATTATCCCATTTATATTATTAATAATTACTACATCATGTATATCTATTATGACGTTAAAAAACAATGATCAATATGATATCGTTTACGTTTTTGAACTTTCAAATAATGTTGTAAATTTAAATTAATTGCAACTCGACTTTTTAATTCTAGCTCGGAACAAGATTAATCGTAAACATGTTACACTATACGCCATTTAACTGCACATTTCCTGACTGCGCGATATAATCTTCAACCCTTTCGCGGCTAGACTAACTGTTAATTGTTGATCATATCTTACAAACAAGCTTTTGTATTTAAAAACTTACGTTAGTTTTTTAAAATGTATGCATAGCTGTTTTAAGGTAAATGTGTGTTTTATAAATGATGTTTATACAATTATATTAGTGGTAGATTTTTTTGTTAAGTATCTTTAAGGCGGAAACATACTACTAAAACGCGACGCGACGTGTCGTGTCGACACCCGATGTCCATCGTGCACATTACCAACACGCGACACCACGACACGCTTGCAAATTCAGAAGTCATTTAGCCAATTTGAGGTTCAGATTCGAGGAATGTTTGAAGCGCAGTGGATGATGTTATTTTTAAGAAATAAATTTCCCAGATGTCTATTTTAATTGAAATAAAAAATTTTATGTGTATTGTATTTAGTTTTTTTATTATATTTTTTTCAAATTCGCAAATCTTTCTGGCCCACCCTGTATTTTTCTAATAAACTGAATTGATTAGCAGGTTATTTGTATTAAACTAACAACATTTTAACTCCCTGTTTTTGTCCTTGTATTGAGGTAATCTCATGTCATATTTTTTCAATTCAACAAGTCAATTAATTGTTCGTCGTTCATTTCGCCAAATAAAGAATAAATAATAATAAAACGTGTGGCACTCGGGGACTGGCGCGGTAAAGCTATTGCATAATTTTTTTTTTCAACTTATGCAATTATAATTATTTATTTATGCAGTATTTTTTTTTAATACTAATTCAAGTTTTTTCCACTCTACCAGACTCAGACTAACTCGCCTATATAGTCTGTCTCACTCAAACGCGCACCGGCTGCACAGATCTCGTCAGAGAGATGTGAATACGCAGTATGCGTTCTGTCCCCCTCTAATGCGTAAGGTTTTTTTCGTTACGGAATTTCTGGATTCGGTCTCCATAGAAGCTATTCAATATCTTAATAAATCAGTGGCACTATCTTCTTAGGTCCGGGCCTCAGATTTCTGTATCTGTTTCATAATCATTTGTCAATCTAATAGGCAAGAAGCTGATCCAGCTTCCTGTGTCGGACACACGCCGTCGACTTTTTGAGTCTAAGGCAAGCTGGTTTCTTCAAGATGTTTTCCTTCACCGTACGAATGTGTGTTAAATACCTACGCACACAGACAGAAAGTCCATTGGAGCACATCCAGGGATCGAACCTAGGACCTAAGGGATGAGAGTCGCACGCTGAAGCCACTAGGCTAACATTGCACTGATTATTATTGAGAACTGGCATCAAACGTTCATAAGTGTATATTCGTGTTTCCTACATAAATAAATTATTTTTGACTTTTGACTTAAAAAACCTTCAAGTTCATGTAACTTCTTGGAACTTAAACAATTAATCGGTTGAAAAACTATATTCACATAATTATACCTACTGTAGGAGGCACATGTTTAGGCATTTGTAAGCAATTTAACAAATAAGAAAGTAACATAAATGATAAGTACACACTTACCCAATACGTCACTGATTGCAATATACATCGCCTTCTCGTGTTACGTTGACCTCTCCATACGAGAAATTGATTGTATTTGTTTCGAAAAAGGTGTTTTTTAGGTATATTTTTTCTGGTGTGAAACTTTACACTCTGTGTGTGTACAATTAGGTGTTAGGTTAATTTTATTGGCTAATAAAAACTTCGGTATGCTATTATTAAAACGATAAAGACCCAGAGCTACACCGGGTCAGGCACAGAAGTAAATAATTGTCTTTTAAAGAAAACAATTTTTTACCGGCAATCCGGTAAAAAGTATTTTCTTTAGACAATACTAATTGTCTTTTTATAGGATATGGGGGCAAACGAGCCTATGGGACGCCTAAAAAGGGCAGTCATCGCAGCCCGCGGATACCCATTTTAGTGGGTGTGTTCCTGGCCTTTCAGGAAGAAGAGTATACTCTATTTTAAAACAATTGAAGGTCGTATTTCCCAGGGAGTCGGTTAAAGTTCGCTAGTTCGCAAAAAAATCTCTTGTGAAGCGGACGTGGAATACTTCCAGCCATCAAGGTGATGCGGATGAAATTTTGAAATAATACGGTGCGGTGATGAGACGAAGCAGGAGAGATCAACCCAAACAACTCTCCATAGTACACTTTGCAGAATACGCATAGAGATGTAATGTATCTGCGTACAGTGAGAGAGAAGGTCACGCTCGCGAATTTCCGCCGCGCACTACCACTTTGTGGAACCAGCTGCCCGCTGAAGTATTTCCGTACCAATTCGACTTAGGGTCCTTCAAGAAAAGAGCGTACCAATTCTTAAAAGGCCGGCAACGCACTCGCGAGCCCTATGGCATTGAGGGTGTCAAAGTAACTTAATATCAGGTGAGCCTCCTGCCACTCTGCCTCCAAAAAAAAAATCCCTTGGGATTGATTTAAATTTGCATTATTTTATTTGGCATTGATGTGTGGCGAGCGCGTGTACGTTCTAAATTCGAAAGAAGTAAACATACTTGTATATTTTCATTAGACAGAACATCTTGCCGATTGCTTGTTTGTTAGGCTTTAAATCTTAGATAAGACACCTATCAAAATAAAGATATGTATGTGGCAACAATCGTTTAACCTTTGGACCTTTACCAACCAGATGGACCGATCAAGTGAAAGACATTGTCCTCAGCTGTACACTGCAATATGAGCTACCGACTGAAGAGAGAGAGGCAATGGTGTAAGTGAATCCTCAAATAGAGCATGGCACATAATTTGACGCATTTTTTTGATAATTCTTTATTGCCAAGATGATGCTGTCTAATGAAAAGTCTGGCAAGAGTAGAGATTTAGCGCTATGTACGACTCATGAATGTGAAAATGGTTTCTTTCTCGTTTATTCGTTTTACACCTTGACATAGATGTTTCAGTTTACTCACTCCGTGCATCATCAACGTACGATCATTGTTTATTATATTTTATTTATTTCCCTAAACATCAAAAAAATGAGGACAATCCAGCACTTATGAAAATATGTTAGAAAAAGATAGACATTATTTACACGCGAGAAAATGACATAGGAACTTAAAATGGCGCAGAGCTAACCAGATCCATGTAACGTCCTCACAATCAAGTATCTCGCAATATAGCAGCACACTCCCGTGGTGACATTTGTATCGAAGAAATCGCGTGGGCTCGCCTGGAATCCGCGGATAAACGATGTAAATACATAAAATAGGTTGGAATATAACAAAGCAATAGTAAATAATTAACAATGCAAGGTTGCTTAAACAACTCGGCGAAATGTCCACCGAGTCACTTTCATCACAATTTTATTGTTAACACAATGACACATTCTGTTAACAGGACCATTAAATGTTGAGCACAAACGTAAGACAGGCGTGTAAAATGGATATTTGTTTCTAGTCAAACTTATACAGCAGTGGATAGGAATTATGATATGGATATGGACATCTATCAACTTTATACGGTAGAATAACACAAGTATGCTTTCGATGGCATTATGTTTTATCTTGTAAACATTCACTACATCCATGACGTCACGACGCTTCAAGTGAAGAGGTACATATATTGGGTACATAGAAAAATCAAATCATAGGTGAATAGATAAATCCATGATTAATTATATTACAGTTTAATTAAAGTTTTGCATTTAATTAAAGTTTTGCAAAATTTACGAAATTGTATGATAGTTATGCATGTGTGAGATTAGTGAATGGTTATTGTAAATCGCTAACGGAATCAATAATTACTGCAATTATCATATAAGATTTGTTCAAACTAGAATAACAAGATTTTTTTACTTAAATCAATGTTACGTAAAAAATTTATTACATAACATTGATTTAAGTAAAATGTTTCAACGGGAAATAATAAAATATTAGATTTTATTTAAAAATAAAAAAAATCCTGTCTACATAATCAGGATTACATTAGTACACGACCTCCGAAGGAGTGAAGTCCTCCTCCAAATTCCACCTGTCCTCTCTTCCTCTCCACCATTTTTCAATCCTTCCTCGATGTTCCTTTTATTCCATCTTCCCATTCTGGTGGGTGTTCTCTCTTTTTGAAGTGAAACTTCTTTAGGCGCATGAGGGTAAAATTTTTACGGAACGTCACGACGACGTGCAGCGTTTGTGTCGAAAAAAGGGAGAGAACGATTGAACACCGATGGTTGTTTTTAATACATATCATTATTATTTTATTAAGTAACTAAATTACCGTTTTTGTTGTTGGTTTTGTATTTTTAAAAAGACACAGAATCAAGACCCTTTTTGCTTAAAGACCCAGTTGGCTATTTCAGAAAATGTGAACATAAGTTAGCAATTATGATAATAATGAATTTGTTATATTAATTGGTAATTGTTACCAAATGTATGGTGGTATTTCTATATACATAACAACAACTAATTTTAGTTCTTTAGGTTTTTAATTAGCCTTAGCATCATTCGTTAATATAGAAAGACTGGCAAAATTATGGGATTTGGGCAGCTTAATTACTCAATAATTAATTTACTAAGATGTTTCACTTCTGACATGAGTACTTTGTACGCACGCACTTTTTTCTTCACACTGGGCCATTCTAAGTAGCTCTTTGACCTGTCATCATTAACGCGGGCAATGTGACCGGCCCATTACTTACTTAAATGTGTTACGGCTGATATGTCACATTTTATTGACACTAGTATATTTTATTTAGTTGAAGAATAACGGAAACACGGTCAATGAATAAAAAAGGCGTCGAATTGCAAACCTCTAAGTTGTCCAAGTCGATTCAAAATTGAGTTACTGAGTTTAAATGCGATGCGCTTTAAATTTAATATACATAATTGTAAAATTGTGTTAATAAGTGTTAAAGTTTTAATTAAATCACGAAATTATGATAACTAATATATACAACAATATATATATATATACAACAGACCTGCTGTTAATAAACGAAAGCTTATTTTAATTTGAAATCAATTTAATTGCGCATAATCATGCTAAAATCATGAATTTCAATCTTTGACCCCGCTATTCTCATACGATTATTAGTTTGCGAAACAGATATGCCATTTACTAGATATCTTTGATTGACTAGCGTGCGACTGGAACTTCTAATACATTCATTATTTTATTATTCAATCACCCACTATCGGGGTCTGGGCCTCAGATTTCTGTATCTGTCTTTTCTATTAAGTAAGAGGTCCTTCTGTGTCTGACACACGCCGTTGACTTTATGTGTTTAAGGTAAGCCGTTTGCGTGCATGTTTTCCTCGCGATGTTTTACTTCATCTTACGAATGTTAAATGCGTACATAGATAGAAAGTCGGGGATCGAATCTACGACCTTAGGGATGAGAGTCGTTGATACCACTGTGCATATATTGCTCACAAATAAAAAAAACTGTTACGGCTGTAAGCTGTACGGTAAATAATATAATACGTACGTATTGTATACCGTGAAACATCAAATAGATAAATTTTTCGTGTAACTTTTGCTTTCGATATTAATGACTAAAAGTAAGTGTTAAAGTGTTTTTATAGTGACAAATGACAGCTTTAGCTGAAATGTAATTAATCTTTGGTCCGTGATTGTAATAAGTATAATCTGTGGTAATTTTTTGCCAAATAATCCATGCCATATTGAAAATAAAATATTCAAATAAAGAATTTATGACAGACTATGCATTTTATTTTGACAATTTCTTCAAGTCAACAATAAGTCACGCTCAATTATAGGATTTATTTCATCGAAATGACGCGGAATGGAGGAAGATTACCGGACGTTCACTTACATTACGACGCAACACATCGGCACTTTCTAAAAGGACAAAGATAAATCGACTTCGACTTTAAATTTAAGCTTTTTTACACCACGTGACCTTGACCTAAACTAGAACCGATTAAAAAATATATTTTTTCAATTGTATTACCTTGACGTCCGTCGATCCACAAGTGAGCGTTTGTGCCAGTAAAGTAAATTAAATTATAAAAACTAAAGGAAAAGTGAGGGGAGCAACTATGGATATCCAGACCCTACTCGTTTATTAGAATGCTCAATCTGGATATCGGTGAATTTTGGCCAAAACGTGTTATTCTGAAAGGAGGGACAAATGGGATGATGAACATATATGATGATACATTATAAAAACAATACAAAAATACAGGTTATAAAAGTGTATGATAAATGTAATGTCCGAGCTTTAACTATTCTGTTACCAGTGTCGCCGCTTGCTTCCATATGTTTACTACTACAGTTCGTGGCGGCCGAAATAACCGTTCATTTTAACGCAGTGAGAGCAACTATGACTGCTAAAAATATCCTTAATTACCCCTGAAATTGTGATACGGATGAAAACACTATTCCTTAATGAATCTGATCCGAATTATACAAAGTTATTAAAACGATTAAATATCTGTACGACTGAAGGTATTTCTAAATTAACTGGACTGGATATTATTAACAACGAACTATTCTGTATTATCAATTATGTTGACGCTTTGGACTGTGTCCTTCAGCCGAATAAACAATACCTATTCAAATTGTTAATCTTGCTTTTTAGGCTATGATAACTTGTATAATACTAATTACGCAATTGAAATTAGCTTTAGGCAATTAAAAATAATAACTTATATTAAATTACGAAATTGCACACCAAAACGCCGGTATCCGCGCTGAAATGGAAAACCCCTAGATTCTAGACATAGTAAATGTTATTTTTCCATTCAGCCTTCTGTGCCTGACAGACCGTCTTGGGTCTTGCATGCCAGTTTTTTCAGGATATTTTCTTTTAACATAGACAGATACTCCATTACTGTACAGACTGGTTTGGTACATACGACCTCAAGAACTAGAGTCGTACACCACTAGGCCATCGCTCCTGTTTGACGTGAATAGAACTAAAACAATGGCCGGATTTAATTAATCTGAAATCAGTGTTTACATCAATATCACTTTCACTCTTCAATTAACATACATTAAGGCGAAATGTTATAAGACGTTGACTGCTTTTTACCGGATTTAATTAGATTTAAACTTATTTAATTTTATTCTTATTTACCATATTTGTAGAATATTAAAAATTAAAATATTTTATTTGTATTAAATATTTGAGTATCATAATTGCTTGGCGTATTATATCAAATTAAAGACTTCCAAATAAATCTAAATAAATGATCCAATAATTGACTGAAATAAATACCTTTTAACTAATTGACTTCAAAATTCACTAAAAATTATTAAATGATCATATGAATAATACATACGATCACGAAACAGATACACGAATCTGAGGCCCAGACCTAAAATGTTATAGCGCTACTGTTTTTTTTAAACAAAGCGTCCTTAGAATAACATTTGCTGTTATATTAGTAGCTTTAAACTAAAATTCTTAGGTAACTTTTATTTGTGACAAATATTTTAATAAAAAATTCACAGCCCCCGTCAAATAAGATTTTTATGTATACATTTAACTTTAAATACTTGGTACTAATATATTGTAACTATATACTTAATATTGAAATATAATAA
The DNA here is from genome assembly GCA_963693345.1 of Pieris melete. Lineage (NCBI taxonomy): Eukaryota > Metazoa > Arthropoda > Insecta > Lepidoptera > Pieridae > Pieris > Pieris melete. The sequence goes on along the minus strand of CAVNZK010000293.1, from coordinate 93,382 downwards.
TACAATATCAAAAACGTTTATAAAATTACGTAATTTAAATAAAATATTTCAACATTTAAAAGCATAAATTTATTATATAAACACATTTAGTAAATTTGTGTTAATTTAAACAATGTTATATATTAATTATCATAAAGTTTCCATGATAATGCAACATTTTAAATTTTGCAATATATTAAAAGAAAGTGTAATTATTATTAATGACATAATTATTACTAATAAGTTCTTAACCACCATTACTTATGTCAATCATTACTTTTTATAAAATGTATTTATTTTCTAGCTAGCAAACAAGATTATATGAAAAGTTTATATGACATTTCAAACAGTGGCTTTAGTCTGTTGTGTTATCCGCGCGATTTGTTCGCGATAAACATTTGGCATAATATATATTATATATATTATGTAGATCCCAAAGTGCGAAACACTTCAACATACTAAAACTAAAAACTAGAAGAAGAGTTGTAGCGCCAGTGTATCAAATCGAAAATCTATTATCACACTAAATATTTCCACATACTGTTCGTAATTTCAAAAATTTGCAATTGAAATTGAGATATGTTGATGCGAATTTGTAAAACAATTGCATTGTTTTAACAATTCTGAGGTTTAAATAAACTGTTAATTATTATTGCTTATTGTTTCGAGACTGGTTACTTACTTTAAAACTTTATTTGAACATATATTTGTAATTCCGTTTCGATTTAGCGTTGGTGAATTTAAATTTTGTATGAGAAACAATTAATAGAGCAGTGTTGGCCTAGTAGCGTTGGTGCCACACTCATCCCTGAGGTCATAGATTCATACCCCGGCTGTGTCCTGGGGGCTGATCACCTAATTGACTATTAGATTGACAAATGGCCTGAAATCTGAGGACCAGACCTAAAGAGGTTGCAGTGCCAACGATTTATTTTTTTATTTTGTATGTCAGGGAGCGTTTAAGTATTACGTAACGTATTTTGGTAGGCGGGGTCCTTTTGTAAAACGTTACGATGCGGGGCGGGGATTAAATTACGCGTTATTGTTAATATTTTTTTCGACTTACACCACAAAGTAGTAACTAAAGAGTCGCTAGGTGGTCACGAAACGTTTTACTATACTTGGGTACAGTACTGTCCTCGGGTACTGAATAACGTTACGGCGAGTTACATGGGGGGGGAGGGGTCAATAATTTCCAAAAATTGCGTTACGTAATACTTGAACGCTCCCTGAGCAACAATAATGATGTTATTGCAAACTCAGATATGTTGTAAAGTCTTTTCCACAAAACGAAAACTATTTGCTTCATTCTTGAGGAGATGTCAGTACCTATGCGAATTATAAATCAGCGAATATCCGTGCGCGATCTTTGTCGTATTGTGGAGGAAGGATAGTGTACTTACCCTCCAACCTAAAGGAAGGATCTTCGATGAGTGTAATAACTGACTGGCCAGAAGACATCAGTGGCTATGGTAGAAAATTTGTATGTAGCGATGGGAAAAGCTTAGTTAGCAGATTTCAGGGTCTTCAGGAACTGATTATACTGTATCGTATCGTTACTAATCTATTGCTATATACTTTTTTCGTAAATACTTATGCTGTACATACATCAGCACCAACTTTTATTATTAAACAAACCGAGTGTTTAATAATAAAAGACACAATTTAGTATCAAATACGCTCACAATATGTAATCATTTGTATGGAGATATTCATATTTTTGTTCTCGTAATAATTTACGTAAACAATTTCGATTGTACAAATTGTATGTCACTAGCAGACAATCTGGTTAATTAGGTTTAGAACAAACAATTAACTGGTATTTAATTAATTACAAAACAACATCAGTTTGTGTTTGTATTATTATGTATAATTTAAATAAAGCGGCTTAAATTTGCTAGAATAAAACAAAAGCCGATGCGCATTTCGTTTGGCTGTGATTTGTCAACGGCGTGTGTAGTTTAATCAGAGACACGCAAGCGGGTGGGCTCAAAAGTTCGTAGCCTAACATAAAATAAAAATATAGAATTTGATTTGATAATTTAATATGTAGTTAGCCTTCACCTTATGCCTATGCCTGACCTATTCATAAGCGCAAAATTTCTGTCCAGCGAAAGCTCTTGAGGTCTGAGAACAGGAAAAAGTCTGAATGCTGAATGTTCCGATGGTGGACGTCCAGAGTGGGATTGTCCAAAGCGTGTGGTACCCACGTCTCTGACCACTATGATTTATCGTTTCATTATTATTATTATTATTTCTTTGAATTCTTGTAAATTGTGATACGTGTTTATTGCTTTGTTTGAGTATATTTCAGAGCAAAAGTTTTTGACGATGCATCTTATATGTTAGGCACGTCAGGCCTAATAGACATAATAAGTATATGCAAAACATACACTTTTATTTATTAATTCATAATTAATTTAATAACTGTGAATATAAATAACAAATTCATAACTTTTTATTGAAATCTTTTATCACATATAAATTGATATAATGTGTAAATGTAACGTCATAATGATTGCATCTGTCGACCTGCATCAATCCGCAAGTGGTTTAGAAAGGATGGTCGGGCACAGTGTAATAGAAACAGTACTTATGGTAAAACTTAAAAAAAACAAGATAACTACTACATACTTTCAAAGTACCTGGAGTCGTTAACATAAACTTTGCAGCTAGTTTTGTAAGGCACATTTATTTAAGGCTACATTATGGTAATATTATGTAAAAAGATTTTTAATAAAAAAAGCTCGTCAAACAAAAGCTAGCTTAGCGATAATGTTTACGTCTTAGAAATTCTTTTAATACTACCGAACGCCAATGCGCGGATTTTTTGTTTTAGTCTGTCGTCTAATATGAGTCTAGTATGAGATTGCAATGTTAAATTTTTCGACTAATTTTATCCCAATTTATTTTTAGTTTATTACATTTTCCTTGTGCTGTTACGAAAATATGCATATTATATACCCTTTCAGTATATTAATAAAATTACGATTACAAAGTATCTTTGCCTGTAGTTGTTTATTGGTACCAACATTCGTATTTAGGTCGACGAAGGATTATTATATTTTATTGAAGTGCTTTTAGCTGCCAAGGAGCTATCCGTGGTCTTCATTTATTTATTATTATTTTTGTCCTATTTTGTGGTATTGTGATATAAATAAAGTGTTATTATTATGTACTGTATAACTCGAGTACTGTGGTACAATGGTCGCATCTGTGAATTGTGTAATTGATTGAAATTACCCGATTGGTAACAAGGTGAATGCAATCTGTCTGAGAATCTGGAACAGCCTTAATACTGCGAATGCCTTAAATATCTATTTTTTTTAATTTAAGAATTAACGACTAGAATCGAGGACTTCGTTTTGATGAAGTAACTAGAAGTTAAATAAAATAAATCAGTGGTTTAGGTCTGCGCCTCAGATTTCTGAATCCGTTTCATGATCATTTTTCTAAGTCTAAGTGTCTAAGACATGTTGGTTTCCTCACGATATTTTCCTTCACCGTTCGAGCGAATGTTAAATGCGCACAAAGAAAGATTGAGTTGTAGAGGTTTTTAAATAAAACATAGCTATGTTCGAGATACAATACAATTTAGTTTTTCGAAACTAAAACGGTTTGCGAATTAACTGATTATTTCGACTAATTATTTATTTGAGATTTTGAGTAATGGAGGCTTGAAGGAAAAGGAAACAAAAAACAGTTTTGAGGGGTTTCTACTTCGAAGAATCTCTACTGTATATAGAAAAAAATATTGGTAGGTGAGATTCGAACAAAAGACTATTTTACTTTCAACTTGACCATACATGCGCACTAGAATTTTCAAAAGTCTAGATCAATGTATTTGGTTATACTCGTTTAGTAGCTCACTAAACAATATGTATTCAAAGTGTATATCTATCAATGTCCACTGTCGGATGTTGGTAATTGATAGGCTGGAGCATCACGAGAAACCTTATTGTGTAGTCATGTCTTTTCGTTTTATGTAGATAATTTGGAAAAGCTAATTGTAGAAAGGAAAATTGAGCAAAACGAATTTAGGACGAATGTAAATTTGTTGGGAACGGTTTTTAAATGCTTCCAGCAAGATTTGGCCGAGTGCCTACTAAATTACTATAGGCTAGCAATGCCCCGCGGTTTCACTCGCGTAGATAAAGAAATCTAATACATTTTTAAATTCGAAGAAAACACACAAATGTTTCCTCTTTATAATTTAGATTATTATTTATTATTAGGCAGACAATGCACTTGCGAGCCTTCTGGCTATGTGAGTGTCCATGGGCGGCGGTGTTACTTAACATCACTTCATCAGCATCACCTTGATGGCTGTATGGATCGATAGGTTTCACAAGGCACTTTCTTTTGCGAACTAGCGAACCGTGGAATCGACTCCCGGAGGGGGTCTTCCAAGAGAGATACGACCTCTAATAATTGTCAAAGTACTCCGCCCTCAAAGGCCTGCAACGCACCTACTAAAAATGGGTGTCTTGTTTTCCTAGGGGGGCAAACGAGTTCTATAAAAAAAATTTGTTTAACTTACATGAATAATGAGTTCAAATTTGTGCTTCACTGATTACTGAACAGTTTTCTACAAAAAACAAAAGACACGAGACTTTGACAGAAGTTTGACAAAAACAATGTTTCTGAATACGATTATCTAAACACGAACTTCGACCCTATAATAACATCTCCGAGTCGGTAGATTTTTTTTACTAGCGTTGAGCTTCAAGTTTTACTTTCCGGGTATAAAGTTTTTTTAGATTGTGCTAAGCTCAACATAATACCTATGTAATTGGAGATTCTATAACTAGCATTTTCATCTGTCGGCATCTATCGAACGCCGCAAAATTCGAAATTCAAGAGTTAATTTCAAATTCAGTCATTTGTTTTAGATAGGTTTTTGTTTTCATGAATTTGTTTGGTGCCATGGATAAACAACTTTTACTTTAAAATTGGGACATTATTTTAAGTGGGAAAAAATCAACATAAAAAACGCTTTCGCTGACTTCATTACCTCTTATCCGGCAGCCTTCTACAGTAAAGGGTTAAACAAAATGCCATCAAAATGGTAAAATTTTAATGATAATTTTGACCAGTAGTGACATGAAAGAATTACCAAAACTTTTATACAAGTCTCCAATTTCATTACCATTACCAACATAACCATCAAATTTGAATGTAGCTTTTGTTAATGAGCATACAAAATTTACTTAGAAACCCAACTATTGAATAATCGAACGTAATCTATTGTTTTAATTGACAGGTATTGATTACGTGGAAATTTGAATGTAACAAGATAGTCTACAATTAAATGATCACGTCAATTACGCATACAATGGGTGGGATGCTTATACAATATTGGTTTTCAGTGTGTGGTATTTTGTTTTCTTTTTAAATATGGCTGTTAGACTGTGAGTGAATTTTTTTATTGTACACATATATAGCTTGTTTCAACATCACACCGATAATTTAATCAATAAATATTTAAAGCGAACAACCGCCCGATATGTTTGAGAATTTCTTGAGCGACCATTAAACAAATAATTGTTCATTTCAGTATTTTAAATATAAAATGTGGACGAAAGGTTACCATGGGTACGATGTTCCCGTGGGAAAAAAGGTTGAAATAGGGCCGACTTACTTCTCAATAGCCACACAACACAAGTTTATTATAATAATTATTATGACAAATATTATGACATCTGAGGAAAATCTCACGAATTTGCATTATTCACATTCCCCATCACACCGTTATGTACACATTAGATTTAATAACTAAAGATCGCGACTTTGTGTGACTAAATTTTGTTTCAAGGTATTTAATTTTTAATGGCAAGGTGCCATTATAGCGTGGGCGAGTATTTAGACCATAAGTTTGACACCAATTATAAATTACTTATTATTTTGACACTATATTTATATGACTTTATGAAAATTAATATGACATTTGCATGCCTATTTTTATATGGCCGATTGTGCGGATTTTATAATTAATCGATCTAAGTGTATCTACCACTTTCTTTGCAAATAAACGATTTGAACGATTTAAAAATAAATTAATTAAAAAAACAGATTGCTAAATGTTTAAAATATTCTAAAATACATGACAATTACGGTGATTATAAATTTACGAATCAACAAACAACAAATTTTAGATTTTATGTAGTACCTATTTAAAAATACTCATTCACCTGATGTGGATTAGGTACCCGAAAGATTCTTAACAATGCTTATATTCAACGATCAGCCCAGAACATATCAAGCTCTGAATAAGTAGCGTTCATGCTATTGCAATTGCGAAGGTTGGTTTTTACAGACGGAATTTATAAGATTATGTTCACACAATATCTGTATTAATTTTATTATTTACTTAGCTGAAGTATTAAGTATAAATTACTTTATTTATAAGTGGTATGTAGATCATCTTAGGATGGTTTTTGGAAGTCGAAGGCAGTTGAGTTTATTCATAAATTTCGTTAGAAAAAGCTAGATTGAATTACATTTTCGGCACCGATATCCAAAAGCTTACAGTAAACAATACATATATCTAGTTAGCGCTATCTCTGAGTTAAATATAAAACAACAGACGTAAGCGTTGCGCTCGATTACGATTGGTCAAACTAAGCAATGACGTGACGCATCATGTCGCCTCAATGCTGCAGTGGATTAGAAATACTGGACCAATCATAATGAAACGGAGCGGACAATCGTTTCTTTCGGACACCGGTGACCGGACCTATCATAGAATGACAGTTATGGAAGAAAGAGTTGCGTCTGCGCACATACTTGTACAATATCGCCTACGTACATACGTTTCAACAGAGTCGCCGTGGCTGGTCGGCCAGGAAAACATATATTAAGACTATATGAATAACTATCACCTCAACGTCCGTCGTTCCACAACTGAGGGTTTCTTAAGGCAGTTTGTGCGGGCACCACCACTATGAAACTGCCCACAGAAGTATTTCAGAACCATTTCGACTTAGGGTCCTTCAAGAAAAGAGCCGATTCTTAAAAGGCCGGCATTGCCTTCTGGCAATGTGAGTGTCTATGGGCGGCATCACTTTAGATTAGCCTCCTGTCCCTGTTATATCTCTTATCAGAAAAGTCTCAGCTAAAGAAACATTGCAAATTTTGAAAAGGTCGCAAGAGTGCTTGATTATTTTATTAAATAAATGCCCGAGGTCCTTGGCACTTGACCGTCTAATTGAGTGCGATTATTTGAAATGCTTGTTGTATTCATTTTTATATTTTTAACATTCATTTATTACTAAATCTTGTAGGTGAAGGCGATATTAAGTAACTCGCTTCGTTTAGATTGTATGAAAGAATGTCCGAAGGGATTATAATTAGATTTTTATTCCATAGTTATAATAAGATAGTAATTTGAACTTTAAATTGTAGAATAAAATTCCATATTGAGTCGACATTACAAATATAACATTTATGATTGCATCTTCTAGCGCATTTACCATGGAGAGTGTTCGGACTAATATCTGCAGCTGAGTTTCATCATCAGACATCAAGTCACAATACAAAATACCATCCGCATCACCTCGACCTCCATCTTTCCACAGCTGAATGTTTCTTAAGGCTGTTCTATTTCAGAACCTATTCGACTTAGTGATTCAAGAAAAGAGCGTACCAATTCTTAAAAGGCCGGCAACGGACTTGCGAGCCTTCTGGCAATATAAGTATCCATGGGCGGCGGTATCACTTAACATCAGATGAGCCTCTTTTCCCTTTGCCTCCTATTATATTAAAAAAAAAATAGTTATGGTTGCTGAAGTTCCATTTACCTAAAATGGCGCATTGGTATTTTATGCTACACAACATAATACATATACCACCTAGTACCACGACTTTTATTAGGTATATTCCAGTTTTTAAAAGAATCATCCTGATTTAGTCTGATGGGTATTTACAGCTCAGCTCGGGAAATCATTTTACTTGTCATTGGGCTATAGAAATAAATCTTTTGACGACTGGGCTTCAGATTTCGCTATCTGTTTCAGGATCATTTGTCAATCTAATAGACAAGTCACACCTTGTATTGACTACGCATTAGTTGTATAAAAAAACTAAAATGTTGACGTGCGCGCGCATCGTAAGAATTTACTCTCATCATTTTTCCCTAACGCGCCAAAAGATGAACAATTTCGATATTTAAAAAGTATTTTACAATTTTTTATTTGATTCACATAATGACATTGTAACAATTTTTGCCAGTCACAAGTGAAATTTCTCTCTTTAGCTAGTTCCGGCCTTACAAATAGATGTAATCGTAGGAGGTTTAAAAAATATGCCCATTCATACATGGGAATTCAGATTACATGTTAATGAGATTGCGTTGCATATAACTGTGCGCAGACGCACATTAATTACTGTCATCGCTCATAAAGATCGTTAAAATAGATAGTATTGAAATTACGTTACAAATAATACAGGTAAGTAATTCTAAAATGTCGTTGGTTTTTCTATACAGCCTACAGCCAAATTTAAATATTATTATTATAGGTGTCAGACATCCTATTAGTACGGTATCTTTCTGCCTACGCAATGAGCATTTTCTCATTCAGTGAAGAAGATATCACGAAAGAAAGTCCTTACAGTTTTTTACACCTTTACAACCTTCTGTCGATTTTCGGGTCAGAAAGTAGCTCATGAATGAGCAGAGCAGACTTCAGCAAGCGACTCTCATCCCTGTTCGATCCTCGGCTGGGCACTAATGGATTATTTATGTGCATTTAACATTCGCTCGAACGGGGAAGCAAAACATGGTGAGGAAACCGGCTTGCCTTAGACCCAAACAGTCGACGGCGTGTGTCAGGTACTTGCCTATAAGATTGACACATCATGATAAAGATACAGAAATCCGAGGCCCAGATCTAAAAAGGTTGTACCGCCACTGTACTATTTATTTTATTTACATAATCATAATTAAATGTACGTCCAAGAACATTTTGTACTCGTAAAATCGTGGAACCATGACGTCAAGATTTGATCTCTTTCTCACGCTTACATTTTGGCAATTTTAGCACATCATTGTTATCTAATACATTAAACTTGCACAATGCAATTACTTGCCCGAGATGACGCATTCACTTTTTTGCATTCGAATGCCATTTTACGGAATATTATAACGCTTACTTTCAAATATTACGTATTTGCTTTAAAAATACGAATGGCTTGGTCACGTGACACGTCCATATGAGATGGTTCACGCTGGGTCACGTGACCACGCGATACAAAGTATGAAAAAAAGTGCGTGCGTACAAAGTACACATTTCAGAAGTTAAACTTCTTTGTAAATTAATTATTGCGTAATTAAGCTGCCAAAATCCCATAGTTAAATTTTGACAGTCTTTCTATATTAATGAATGATACTAAGGCTAATTAAAAACCAGAACTATAATTAGTTGTTGTTATGTATATAGAAATACCACCATAAATATGGTAACAATTACCAAATAATATAACAAATTCATTATTATTATAATTGCTAACTATATGTCCACATTTTCTAAGATGGCCAACTGGGTCTTAGCAAAAAAGGTCTCGGTTCTGTTCTCTTCTGTGGAAACTTTCTTATAAAATACAAAACCAACAAAAAAACGGTAGATAATTAATTACTTAATAAAATAATAATGATATTGATATGTATTAAAAACACTATAAACGTTCGAGTATGAATAATTGCACCACAATAATATTTTAGCACACCATTATTAAAGAAAAAAATATTGACCAAAAACGCTGCACATCTTCGTGTCGTTTTTAAATTTTACCCTCACGCGCCTAAAAAAGTTTCACTTTAAAAACCTCGACGATCATAGGTTTTCACTTATATTCAATTATTTAAATAAAAGTTTTAAATATATATGTGATATAAACGAGGCTAGGCGTTTTCAAAGAATGAATTTAATTGATATGTGTATCGCGGGCTGACGAAAATATAATCAAAATCTAGACAATCTAGCTGTCTCGTCAGAGAACTACTAAAGAACATTCCCTAAACTAATAGTCATTCAGTATTCAGAGACCAGTAGGTACTGTTGGATCGACAGAGCAATCCAATTGGTAGGTGATTGCACAGGAAGGGCTGGAAGATTCTTATTTCGGAGGCAAGACGCGGAGGCAAAACCAGCGGAGTAAGTAATACGCATTTAAGATAAAATTTTCCAAATATAAAGCAAAAAAATTGAAGATAAAGATTTATCAATACTGTATTAAAAAAGCCTAGTCAAAAGTTTAGATCCTTTTCAGGTCTCATGGAGAACCCCACAACGCCCAACATTGTGGATATACAACTCATTCTTAGTAGTGTACCAATTAATTTCGCCAGCAAAAACCAAACAGTTAACGTAAAAATAACAAGTTAATATTTTCGTAATCACGATTTAAACTTCGAACCTACACCTATCTAAACTGTAACATGGTAACTAGGCAGTTAAAAATTAACTTGCATAACCCAAAAAACGAGTCATTTTGTGCTCCATTACGACTAAATTGAAGAACAATTGCTTTTGACATTGTCTAATTTACCTCCAATCGTTATCTGTACACACATAACTAAAAATGAAAAAGATTTTTTGCCACGATTGTTGAAATATGCAAATTGTGGCTGCCCCCTGAGGGTCAAATACACGTCGAGGTGTTGAAAGTATTGTCATTGGTGAGTATTTAACACATTAATACTAATTAAAAAAACAGCTTATATTATAAAGTCGTGCTTTTATTTTAGTGGTAATTTATTCTGGTGAAAACCATATATCTATACTAATATTATAAAGAGGAAAGGTTTGATTTTTTGAAATTAATAGGCTCCGAAAATACTGGACCAATTTCAAAAATTCTTTCACCGTTTGCAAGCTACGTTTCATTTTCAAAAACATTAGGGATGCTTACTAAAACTTGAATAATCTAACCCAAGGTGTAAAAAAATAAACAAAAAACTTCCTTCTATTGTGTGCGCCTCGAAAGCAGCGACAGCATGTCTCTATCTTTTATAGTTACGTCACAATAAGCGTCCTTTTATTAATTTTTTTTTATTAAAATACCACCGCTAGAAAATGCTCTTTATTCGTACCTAGGTATTGATCCTTATCAAAATAATTACCAACGTTTCACATATGCTACAATTTTATGGCATAACCACCAAAAAAGCATGGTGGATTGATTTTCTCCTGCCTTTTCTCTTGAATAGTTTACTACTATGTAATATAACAAAAATCTAAGCCACAGCAACGCTTGACCGAATCTACTAGTAGAATATAAACTCGAATTTACAAAAATATAATAGTTTCATCATCGGTCGCCGAGACTACAGAAATCCCATCCATATCTCGATGTCCATCATTCCACAACTGAGCGTTTTTTAAGGCACTCTTTGCCGCGCACCACCACTATGTGTCAACCGGCTGCTGATGTTCCATTCAACCTTGGATCCTACTAGATAAGAGCGTACTAATTCTTTTACGGCCAGCAACTAACTTGCGAGCCTTCTGGCAATTTGAGTGTCCATAACATAATATGAAATTTAACTACAATGGACCCCCGGTAATCCGGCATCCTCCGTAATCCGACACAGTCTTGTACACAATTATTTCCTAATGTAAAGTTATTGCATATTGTAAGTTCTATAGCATTAATGACGTTAATTTTATAATAAAACGTAAGCTCTCTATTGTGTTGTTTAATTTACTAAATTTGACAAACTTAATGAAGTATGATTTGTTCTTCGTTCGTTCGTAGTACTTAAATATAACATATAGAATCTTATCATTGGATTTGTCGCAACTCGCATTACACATTACATTTGTAAAAAAATCCGGACTAAAGGGTCTTAGGTAGTACTCTATAATCACTTATTAATTCCTTACAAATTCGATAGTCCGACTCTCCCCTGCAAAATGTTTGTCGACTTACCGGCGGGTCCACTGTATAAAAATAACTTTCCAAATTGGCGAAATACCGTTTGACTATTAAAAATACCTACATCGCTTCAAGTGCCTTGACAATTTCCCCGAATTTACCAATTTTATATTTCTTCGTTTAGAGAGAAAGAAATAGAAGCCTTTTTACAAAAATATTTTTTTCAAAGGTATTTAACAACACAACACTTTGTTAGTGAATTTGTATTCACACAATAGAATTGGTGTATCGTTACGTTACGATAGTTTTATGTCTAAAGTTCTTATCTGCATGTGTAATGGGCTTTTTATACATTTCAAATCATTTATACAAGTTTTGAAACAAAAGCCATTTTCTAGGACGAGATTGCGGAACGTTCTGTAATAAACTGGCCGTTGTTAAAATAAAAGAATTAAATTAAAAATACCATTTGTTATATAACATTTCCATTTGAGTATACTGGAATAAATAAAAAAAATATGCGCTCTGCGTAGTATGAAATTCCATAGAGATACTTTAATAACCTAAATTTGAAAAATACATCTATATAAGTAACATTCAATTGTTTTCTATTCGAATTTATCATAAAGATATAATGAAAACTTCAGTTATTTTTCATTCCGTTTCTAACGTGGACTAAACGCTGTAGAAAGCTTGAAGGCGAACAGTGATTATAAAACACCAATAATAAAACTTTAAGAACTACAAGTCTCCCAGCAAGAAAACATCCTTCCCAAAAGTCGTAAAGGGTATAATGCATATCGATGAACATCGACTTTATAAAATGGTTGAAATACATTCTGATTTCAATACCATGATTTTTAGTCGATCGGATAAATTATTGAGACTCAATGGGCATATTTAATATTTAACGCCTAGAAAAAAATATTAGCAATATCATGTTATACAGAATTGCCGTCATATTAAGAAAGTTATTCATAAATCATTTCAAATAGTAACACGGTAACGGGATTTCAATTCAAGAACATGATTTTCATAGATTATCACTATCACTTATCACTATCACTTACTGTCGCAGGAACCATATCGGAAGGCTGTTCATCGGCTCAAGCGAAGAGGGCGCGGTAGCGGGATGAAATTGTCGCAACACCCTTTTTATAACACGTTTAGTACAAGCCAGCAATAATACCATTGCCAACACACAAACGCCTCCAAGAAGGGCCCAGAGTACCTATAACGGTTTATGTATGAATACAAATGAAAATAGAAAAAACAATGATTAAAGATATACTGTATACCTACTTACATAATATGTAGTAATTGAAGCACGCTTTTCTATAGCTTGCAATGGATCTAGAAAGAAGAAAATAAAAAAATGAGGTAGTCCATCGTTGTAGATTAAGGATATCGTAAATTCAACTGGTCTTTATTCTTGAAGAATTGAAAGAGGGTGTAGAAAACAGACTTGATTTTTGGGTGTGCATTTAGTATTGAAAATAAATTATCTATTTAAATTAGTTGGACCGCCGTGGACCACCGCCCATGGACACTCTCAATGCCAGAGGCCTCACATTGCCAGGCTTTTAATTATTGGTAGGCTCTTTTCTTGAAGTTCCCTAAGTCGATTTGGTTCGGAAATACTTCAGTGGGCAGATGCTTCCACATACTGGTGGTGCGCGGCAAAAACTGCCATAAAAACTCAGTTGTGGAACGACGGCGGTTGGGGTGATACGGATGGTATTTTATATTCTGCTTGAACGTCTGATGATGAAACTCAGCTGCATGTATCCGAACAGCTCCTCTGAACACTCTCCAAGAAGATGAAGAAAGACCCCACGACCCTACGCAACGCTAAGGAATCAAACCACTCGGAAAATAACTGGTCGTCGACGATTCGATTTTATTATTTACTAGCTGACCTGGCTAACTTCGTTCCGCCCTACAACCTTATAATATCGTTGTTACTTTAATTTAACTTATTTTAGGATTTCATTTATGTTAAGTATTACATTAATACAACTTTTTTGCAAATACAGAAATTTTTTATTGCGTGCCATTCCGAAAGAAGAATGGCAGTTAGGCATCTTCTCTCTAGCGTCAATATGGCGATACTGCATGTTAAGCACTTTCTGATATCCAACATCTTTTGATCAGGATCAAAGCATGGTTATGCATCTCCTAATTCACCTCAAGATCGGAATTTCTTGAACTGACACGAATTCGATGCGTAGTTTTGTCAACAGATTGCACCATATGGTTTTTGCATTCGTAAAATTTATTTATTTATTGTTATTCGATAACTTATCCGATATTTTATTGCTTATTCTGCTATTCGGGACGGAAACAAAGCCGTTCTCGAGTTATAAGAGTTGTAACAAACACGACTTTCTTTTATATATATAGATGTATATCGATTACCTATCAATTGAGATATACTTACCATACGCTGTTTCATTCCCTGCTGGTCCTAAACACCCTCGTTCATCCACAAGGCTCACTCGTGCAATCATTTTTACATCCAGAACAAATTTCCGCGTTTTCTTATCGCTACGCCCGAAGCTCCGCTCGTTTATGGGTAGGACCATCCACAAGGGTCCTTCAGGGTCGGCTACAAAGCCCGATGCCTCTTTACTTCTTGTTACGGTGTTTGAGAACCACGGTGATGGATGGGCATCGGAAATCATCTGCTTACCTAAGCTGATAAAATGTTTCGTATTTATTAGCGCGTCTTGGTTTAGGATAGTTTTGTTCATGTTATTGAATAGTTTATAAAGATCACATTGGTTATTAATATCTGTGTGTAATGTTAAATGTATTTTAATTTACGTGTGAAACTTAATATGTATTTACGAACGAGATACACGTCGCCATCAGCCGTCCTTATTTTAGTTTACTTGGTTAAACGCGCTAATATTACGAATTTTAGACGGTAATTGATTAAATAATTGCACACCCTGAAACTAAATAGACTATTTCACATAACTAGTACGCGGCTTCGGCAAGATAAGCAAACTCGCTCGACGAGTATTGCGCGTAGTGGTGTGTTTGATTTTTTTAAAGATAGCCTACTATGAAGAGAGTATATTGTTTTTAAATTAAGATACAGGTGCTATAAAACAACTATATGTTTCATCGATTTATAATCGTCATAATTTAAGTAATCTGTGTATAATAAATAATAATAACAAAAAATAACGTGATTCTATTTAAAAAAATAACTGTAAAAATGAACTTTGGTACAATAAGTACGAATCACAATTTTTTTTGGTTCTTGCTTATGTTATATCTTAATATGTATGTATAAATTACGTGTCACGTTGTTTGTCCGCTATGGAATCCTAAACTACTGAACCGATTTCAATAAAATTTCTACACCGTGTGTAGTTTGATCCAACTTAAAAGATAGGATAGCTTACATCTTAATTTATACCCGCAATATTATTTAATTGCAAAATATTTGTTTATTATTTGATAGTTACAATTCTAACGGATGGCGCTGTGTTGAAAGTACCAACGTTTCACATAAGCTACAATTCACCACCCAAAAAACATGGTGGTCCCCATGACTGGTGTTCTCCTACCGTTTCCCTTGAATGGTTTGCTACTATGTAATATAACAAAATCCTTAGCCACAGCAACGCTTGGCCGGTCTGCTAGTTATATTATAAAATTAGATTTATACAGGCTATGTGATACAAAAAAAGCATATAAACATCTTTTATTATTCTATTGTTATATGTCCTTTATAGTTCTCTCCGTGACGCATAAAACTATAGAATCGAACAACGCTAACCTCACATAATAAAACTGCTTTCTCAATTTAGGTGGAAGCCGTAAAGGTTCTTGTAGAGCTGGTAGAGACCAAGACACATTGACAAACAGGTCTCCCATTTTAGAGAAAAGCTCTGCATCAACTTCAGGTCTTGGAAGCCGTGGTGCGTGTGCGCATGAGCATACACCCAGTACACATTCTGTGGACATATGTGAGACGTATATAGTCAGGTTTTTGTAATCTATAAAAAATATTTATTAATTTAATTTTGAGCAGTGTTGCCCAAGTGGCTTCAGCGTGCGACTCTCACTCCTGAGGTCGTAGGTTCGGTCCCCGGCTGTGCACCAATGGACTTTCTTTCTATGTGCGCATTTATCTATTATATCATTCAGTTTTGTGGAGGAAAACATCGTGAGGAAACCGGCTTGCCTTAGACCCAAAAAGTCGACGGCGTGTGTCAGCAAGCAGATAATTAGGTATACTTGCTTATTAGATTAACAAATGATCATGAAACAGATACAGAAATCTGAGGCCCAGACCTAAAAAGGTAGCGCCACTTTTATTTTTTTATTTTTGACCCCATTGAAGCATCTAAAGTAGCATGCAGTTTCCCAACAAAACTCCTGATGTAGTCTAATGACTTAATAGTTAGTAACATTGTTGTCCAGGGAAATGACAAATATTTTTTTAATACGTGCGTAATATTCACTAATTTGTATGATGAAGGAAAATAACGTGAAGAAACCGGCATGTCTTGGAACAAAAAATGATAGTCTAGTCAACAATTTGTCTAAAGAATCAACGAAAAAAACGGAGAAATATACCAGCCCCGTCGGGGCTTTTACACACACAAGCCGTGTAGAACACTCACACATCGCCACAGCTTGACAACTGATTTGTTTATATTTTGACGGCCATTTGGAAGGTTTATTTCATTTAGTGGCGATGACAGCTGCTGAAATTCTTCGTGCATACAGCTTTCTAACTGGTAACACTGATTACGTAACCTGTTTTCATAGTTATTTTTACTATTATGGAGGCGGTAAAATTGTTCATGTTGTTTTTCGCAATGCGCGATACTCTCCCCCGCTTTTAGCGTAAATACTATGTCTATTTAGTCTGTCTACATAGACATACAATTTTATTACTAATAAAAACACACACAAATAAACACACAAAATAACAATATTCAAAAAAATAAAAAATATAATGACAGATATTAACAAAAATCCCTTTTCCCATTCGGTTCGTTTCAAGAGTGTGTGCTGTGGTTGTAATTGGCCCTAGCTCAGCATTATGGTGAGAAACAGAATGTTCCACAGCGCTGGTCAATCTGCCAGAGAGCATAGCAGGTATTTACGCCCCAGTCGCATTAAAAGAAAGAAAAGGATTGTAATAATACTTAGTAAAAGTTAGCAAAGTAAGTAATGAAGTTTAAGTAAAATACAATTTTATCGATTAACCAATTAGCTTTAATTGTCTGGCACTCCCTAACCCATAGCCTTGACGTCAACCAAGTGTGATGTAGTTCTTTCCATTGCCGCAAATCATGTCCGTACGAAAACTCAATATTAAATCGTTAGTAGAACTTGGCTCGGTGTAAAATCTACAACAATTTAACATTAAATCTGTATAAAGATGTTTATTTTGGTAGCCACCGTCAAGGCGGCCATGAAATAGTAGTTGCGGTTTTATGGTAGAAAAATATGTCTAAAATATACGTGTTTATCTTGGTAGAGACCCAAACATTCATTGATGATATTCAAACAACCAGTGGCACTAGAACTTCTAATTTCTGGCTCTCATATTATATTAGTAGCTTTAAGGTATATTTAATCATATACTTATAAAATTTACCCCCGCACACATCACTGCAATATCACAAACACCAACCCTCCCTATTACCGCCCGTTTGTTAAAAAAATTCGCTCACTAACTGATGTCGATATAGCTAGACTTGTTTATTTTAGTTACTTTCATAGCTTAATGACTTATGGCTTATTATTATGGGGTCATGCTGCTGATGTCGAAACTATATTCATCCTGCAGAAGAGGGCTATTCGTGCAATCTATAATTTAAAATGTAGGGAATCTCTTAGAGATAAATTCAAGGAAATTAATATACTTACCTTTCCCTCGCAATATATTTATGAAAATATTATGTATGTTTACAAAAATAGTGATAAGTTTACTAGAATAGAACATACGCACAATGTTAATACACGGAACAAACGCAGGCTGCAATTTCCCCGTACTAGACTATCTAAAGTTAGTAATTCTTTTTTGGGGAAAGGGATACTCTTCTTTAATAAAATCCCAGAGGCTCTTTTATCACTGCCTTTCAATAAATTTAAGAAATGTATTAAAGAAAAGCTGTGTAAAAAGGCTTACTATAAAGTCAACGATTATCAAGTTGATAAAAGGGCCTGGGACTAGTGCTAGACAGGCTACTTCTAATTAATTTGCGATATTTGTTTTAAATAAGTGTTGTTTGATGATTTGCTGTTTTATAAGAGTACCGAGAGTTTTTTACGCCGGCTTTTTCGTAGTAGTTTTGAGTAGGGATGCCTTCAAATTTAATGACGTGGAATATTAGTGATACATGTATCTTTTGTTCCATAATAAACATATTTTATTTTATTTTTTTAAATTTTTTCTTGCTATTTGGTCGTCCCCAAACTTTCCTTCCCTTACCAGAGATACAGCTCGCATCGAGGCGTAAAAACAGTAAAATCATTACATATAATAGGTCTGGAGTTTGGGGTCGAAAACATTTACTAATATCTGCCAATTATTAACTGTATTATTGGTTTCATCATTGGACACGGAGGTACGTAGTACGGTCACTGCACCTACTATATTACATTAGACATCAAAGGTTGTATATCTATAATTTTTTGCCATTTCAAATGAAAGCAATGTATCTTTCATTTAAATGTATGTTTATCTATAATTCTTAGAGTTTATATGCATTCCTTAGAAGAAACACGAGAGAGCAATAAATTTTATTCGCGGATGCGCGAAACACGTCTGTTTTAGAAATGAAAGAGGTGTATTAAAATAAATACTTGTAATTATTTAAAGCAAAAATTTATTTATGGGATGCTGTGACTCATGTTCTTGGACGTCATTTAGACATAGACAAATCATTTAGTACAAAACAATACACACACATAAACACACAAAATAACAATAATCAAAGAAAAAAATTAAATAAAAAATATTATGAGAGATATATAAATAAATGGTGGGTATTGGGCATGGCATAGGGCTCGTGCCTCTGTTTAACTGACATAAAAAAACAAAGCATGATGTTATCAACTCTATCAACAAATAACAAATCTCAGCTACACTCTCACACATTCACTCATACTTAATGACTTAGAAAACATAGTTGTAACACTAAAATTACTTTGAATAAAACTGTTTTGAACATGTAGATTGTATCACGGAATAATTGTTATCTAGTTCCCCACAACTTGTGTCATAACGAATAACGATATAATATGAATTTTGTCACAACACTTTTGTCATTTCATTATTATTATTTTTATTTCTATTTAAGCACTTCTATGCTTGAAACTTTTCGACATTTCTTCTTTTCTTTCTTCTTTGATTCTTTCGGGTCTATGTCATGCCGGTTTCTTCACGGTACCTTCACCATACCAGTGTAAACTCACACTACTCTACTACTACACAGCCAGAGTTAGAACGCACGAATCGAACGCTTACCTACTACTATCACTAAATTTATATTGGATAATAGATTTTCAAACAGTACATACCATCTAACTGCACGTTAACATTGGCAGATGTGTGGCCGTCCCATGGATGCGCGATGAGCTTCACACGGTATGAACAGCCAGGACGGACTGCGCAGCCACCTGCTATGGGACTCGGCTCTGATGGGACCAAAGCCCATAGGGCATCCTGAATGAGAGTGATAATTGTAAGAATAATCGAATAAAAATTAAACTTTATTAATTATTTCTCGCTTTTTTAAACATGCCATAAACTTATATAATATATATATATATATATAAGAATAGACATTGTATTCGTTTTTATAACAAACTCCCAAGCGAAATTAGAGAATCATCACTGAATAAATTCAAAGCTCTCCTTAAACGTAAATTAATCAATAAAGCTTTTTATAAATTTGACGAATATTAAAATTATCCTAATCCTTGGGATTGATTTGCTCCTTTAAACTATTTGTATAACTCAATACTTGATGATTATAAAGACTGGCGGAGAGTTTATTGCCAGTTCTTCTCATCGACGCCCTTGATTTGAGAACTGACAGTTAATGTAAAATTAGAAGCACTTCATTTATATATTTTTATTGACGTCCATAAGTTTACATTGTGTTACCTATATTAATAAATGATTTAGACTTTTGACTTGAATACCCTAAGTCGAATTTGTAATAAGTGTCTTCCGTAAACTCTTAACACCTTGAAAATCTAATATAGAAATGCATAGACTTATCTAGTACTGCCCTGCGATTCTGTAACTCACTTTTCGAACTCACACAGCGGTTTTCGCATCGGAGGTCGCTCTCAAATCAGTCGTGAAGCAGTCATTTTAGGATTTGGCATTCTGAAAAGGTGGGAGCTTGTAGTTTATTGTTTATCGGAATGCCAAATCATAAAATGACTGCTTCACGACTGATTTGAGAGCGACCGCCGATGCGAAAACCGCTGTGTGAGTTCGAAAAGTGAGTTACAGAATCGCAAGGCTGGTATCTTACCCCGGGAATGTTGTACTCGTAGCAAAGTGTTGACCGACAATCTACTGTGTTTCTGATACTGTCAGCTTCCAACGAATAAGTGCTCACTCGGGGACCTGAAATTAGGGAATTTTTGATTTCTGGACAATGTAAAATAATCTTTTTCTATAGAAATAAATTTATGTATCTTAAGGTAAAGTAATTCCGAATATTGATTTAATAGTTTAGTGTACACAAACAAACAAGCTTTCTATTATTAGAATAATTCATAAGATTATTTATTTTGAAGAATTATTGTATAATTTTTTTTAGTTAGTTGTTTGTGTAAAGCTTTCTATTAATGGATTCATCAGATTATTTATTTCGAAGGATTATTGTTGTTCGAAATACATAATTTTAATTTTATTTAATTTGATGAGGGTGATCTCAAATATTTTTACACGGCCGATCGACACATCATTTTTTGTTAGTCTTTGTTGAGCTTGTCGGGTTACGTGTTCTCGTGCGTCTAGAATTTCTTATTTGGATATATACTTTTTGTTAAATACAGATGATTATAGTCACGTCCACTATTTAAAATTGTATAGTGAGTGTTTGGTGCGTGTTTGAGAACTATTGGGGCAAGGTATCAATAATTATCATCAGTCTAACCTCTTTTTGTGCCCATACTAACACTAATCCAAATCCTTACGGCTGATATTATTGTGTGCCTATTTTCCTGTGAGGAGACATTGACGAGGTATGTACTCAGGACTTATTATTTTAATATGAATTGTGTATCGACGGCCACCGAACCGTTCTTTGTGGTACAATTGTATTTTTTTTTAGTTAGAAATTTATTACAGATACCGGCAAACTTCTTGAGCATTAAACAAGGAAGTGGGGGAAAGTTTGCGCATCTGGGTTACAAACGTCAACTGATTTACCAATCACGCGATCGACACGTCACTCTCCCGCCGCCAGTGATACCTAAAAATCGCTTCTGCGCAGACAACCCATTTGTTCATAATGTTTGCCGGTATCTGTATGCTTACCTCGCTCGACAAATAAGTATTGAGCGTTAAAAGTACCAGTTTAAGGGACCAACTTTTTAAATTTGTTTTAATTTTCTATTTATAAATAATATAATTATTATTTTTATTTACTGTTAGCTGGAATTCATTTGAATGGCGTCACACGCAAAAAGCTCTAAGACTGTCTAATAAAATCTAATAAAATCGGCATGCCAGGCAGAACATTCTCTGCTTTTGCACTTAACGCTATATTTACTCACTAAGTACAAACAATTACCCATAGGCGGGTCCCAGGTAACATTTAACATGACTTCATGGTCGGAGTTCTCCAACGGCAGGGGATAAACAGCCAGTCCTCGGGGCAGTGCGGCAGATATGACAGCGACTCATTTTCCAATTAATTTAACGACGTCTTTCAGAAATAGGTCATAAAGCCACACATCAATAAGGCTAAAGTAATGTCCCTTTTTAGAAAGTTGTAAAATTATATCGTGAATTTCAGTAAATTAAACTAGATAATTTTGGTAAGTGTATAACGATTCTACAAATACTTTTTTCATATAATTGGTAATCATACCAGTGGCGGAATACCAAATTTTCAAGATATAGGCTGTGAAATTTTGGCCGCCCTTGCCTTTACAATCATCATGTTCTAGAATATTTTTAGAATCCAATAATTTCGTCGTAATTATAGGTATAATAATATTTGGGTTTGATTTTTGAGCACAAAATTATACACAAACCATCCAGTTCGCAGCCTCCCCTCAGTAGTAGGACTGACATGTATATGTAGATATATAGATATAGTACAGGGGAAGAGGGAATTACAGTTTCTGCAATTCCCATCTTTTCATTCATACAAAGTCGTCGACCACCCAGCTGAATGCGAAGAGGTCGATTACTGGTTGAGGGGTTGGGCAAAATTTGTTGCAGACTTCATATTCATCATACTGATCTGTAAAACAACACCGTCATGCAGAAATCTTTATGATGAGGTATCAAAAAAAATCGGTTCCCAAATTTGCAGCCCTAGGATCCAGCCTACTCAGCCTGCTGGTAAATCCACCTCTTATTCATGCGAAAGTGGTTACAAATGCTAAAATCCAGGCATTCACTGCACAAACACCTGTATTACCTGGGTTACGGAACTTCTCCATGCCTCCTTCGCAAAATAAACCCACATACGCCAATGATGAAAACTATTCAAATTATTCTAATAAACATAGAAAGTAAAATCTATAAAGAATAATAACAGCGCTCAATAGCGTACGTATTTGACCACAAATGAAAGCGCGAACATTCATTTTTGTAACAAAATTTGATTAGTAAATTGTTCGAGCTGTCAAAACTGACATAATCGTATACGGAGAAACTATCGTAGTCTCGTGATAATTGTACGCATGTGCACTGACTGGATGACTAATTTTACATTGATTTCTCCACCTAGATAATGGTCTACACGTGTGATTGTTATCATTGTCAATCACAATCCACTGGCGCTAAACAAAGTTTTGTTTGTTGCGATTCATTTTTATTTATGGCCTGTTGGTTTGGTGCGCCTCTCAAGCCTGAGACTTCTACATTTGTACATTATTTCTATTACATTTAACACTCGTTTGTACGGTGGAAGAACATCATCAAGAACATCGTCGGGAAACCGGCATGCCTTACAATGAACAAAGTGTCTGAAGCACAGAAGGATTAACCTGAAGAAAATATATAAAAACAGGATTTAATGATGACTTCATCGATGGTTACAACACTATGGTTTCAACCATGCAAGGTTTTAGAAAGCAATTCAAGAAAAGTTTCTTTTCCTGATTTGCTGTATTCTGCACCTGATCACAAAGCACGAACTACCCAAGCCTGGCTTGGAACCAACGTTCCGAACTTTATAGGAGCTGAAAACTGGCCCTCATCAGACAGCAACCCTTTAGACTTTAAATATGGTCAGTTTTAGAGGACAGAGGACAAAAAACTCCCGCCATACGAACACGTGATATTAAATACGGAACGATAAAGAGTAACGAAAGAATTTGAATGAAAATTTAAGCAACGTGGGTGTGTGATCTATACGGAAGCACGAAAATACATGTACATTCCATTTGTTAATGAACTCGATATTGGCCTCCAACCCCGTGTTGTATTTACGCTTTATCATAATCATTAATCTGCAAGATTGTTTTGCCCTTATTATTAACTATAATACTCGAGTTGTGTAATCTAACATTAGGTAAGTTGCAATATATGTATATGTTTTAGTCAATAGTTAGAGGCGTAAATAAAATGTAAATAATCGTCGCACATTTTAAGCCAATATGAGCCCTTTAGTTTTTACCACACTTATAAATTTTAATATCTTCAATCTCTATTAATAATATTCAAAACAACATAATTTAAATCATAAAAAACATAATAATAAAATGATATACATTTAAATAAATAACTAACCTTAACATAAACTAAAATATATTATAAAAAGGAGTCCCTTTAGGCAAGGTTCCGAAGATACTGGCAGCGTTCCCCCTTTGAATCGCTAGACTAATTCTTTGTCCGAGGTAGCTGCCAGATCTTCGATCTCCTGTGATGTCGACTAACCTTTTTGAAATTTCTTTAAAAAGCCTTAAAGCGCTAGGACCCCACGGACCAATGGTCTCGACACCGAATGGGACAATATCATATTCTGAGCCCCCCCCTAGACCCCTGTATTTGTATGCTTTAGTTTTTTCAGCCCCTTCACAAGCTGCACCAGCTCTGTAGTTCCATGTAGATGGGAAGGGACCAGCGTGTCTGAACAGGTTGCATCCCATACCAGTGCCCGGCCCATCTTCCATGGAATAAAACTCATACCGTCCGGTCTGAGTTATTTATTATTTATTAGTTATTTATTTTATTCTGATTTCCGATAACGTCCAATAACATAAGTGTCATTTAGATTTATGAAAACTTAAGAAAAGCCAAGTTTGTTTTATGGTTAGGTCATATTTTAAAACTAAGAATTATATTTGAATATACAAAAAACCGCCACCGAAATTAATTCTCGTTAATACAAATAAAATTAACTTTTCTCGTAAAGCCCCATAAGAAAAATTTGTGCCCATAATCATTTATTTTCTCAATTTGACATTTTTAATAAAGGGCCTACCACAAAAATGATAAAAAGTAGTTATTTAAGTTAAGTTAAGTATAATTTTATAATTAAGTGTGAAGCCGAACATGACTCGTTATATGAAAAAATAAAACGTAGAGCACTCGGGGACTTCCTCGGCAAAGGTATTGAATAGCATTTTTTATCAACTTATGCAGTTATAATTATTTTTATTTTTTTATAGGTATAAGAATAGCTTTATTTCTCATACGAGTTAAAATTCACTTACTGAGAAACACATATTTAACTAAAACTAAGATTAAAAATTAGAGCGCACAGATGTAGGTACATATATAAAATAAGAAAACAGAGAAGCACCAAAAATGTGGGTAGACACAAAAAACTTGGCCAGTTAACCAAGCGAAACACGGATGTTGGAATTTGATTTTTAACTAGATGTGGCATTGATGGCATAGTCTGATATAACAAATTTATATTGATTATTTTATTATTTTTCATAACACTATTTTATTTTTAGTTTATTCCTATATTGATATATTTAGGGTATGTACAAGGTTTATAAAACATTTTTACAAATTAAAATCACTTATGGGCAGATTTTGGTCAATATCAAATACAATTCTTTAACACCGTGAGTGGTGTTAGTTTAAAGTTTTTAAACATTATACATTTCACTTATTTGTATGTAATTAATGTGTAAGTTTTTAGAAGATTTTTAAATCGGGCATAATTTTGTTCTGCTTTTATAACTGATGGTAACTTATTATAAATTGTAACACCCTCATACTCCAAACTTCTTTTTCCATAGTTAGTTCTAGGACGGCGGGTCACCAAGTAACTAGCACGTCTTGTTGTTTGTGTTTGTTGTTTGGTTAAAAATTTTATATTAGAATTAATTTCCCTATTTAATATTTTGCGTATTAGAATACAAGTGTAATATATGTACGTTTGTTTAATGTTCATTAATTTTGTTTCTTCGTAAATCCTTTCAGTAGGCGTCCGAAATTTATAGTTAAATAAGTTTTTAATCAATCTATTCAGAGTTCTTTGGATAGGATCCAAATTACTTTTCGCTGCGGTACCCCAGACCTCAATGAGGTAGTCGACATGCGGCTTAACCAGAGAATTATAGATCAGATACCGCACTTTTGAGGGAGACAATTTGTTATGTTTCGCAGTGCCCCTGTGAGTGGTGTTAGTTTAAGTTTAATTTTTTCTAGATGTGGCTTCAAAGTTAGGTTACTATCCAAAATAAGTCCGAGATATTTTTCTTTAGATTTTCGTTTAAGTATTTTTCCGTCTATTTTAAGTTCGAAATTATTATTTATTTTTTTATTTTTTGCTGCAAAAATAACATAGTTTGTTTTTGTAATATTAATAGTTAAAAGATTTGACTGAAACCACTCATTTAACAGTATTTGTTGTTATTTATGCAGTATTTGTTTTTCTTTGATATTAATTCAAGTTTTTTCTTTGATATTATTTCAATCTACCACTCTACCAGACTCAGACTAAAACGCCTATATAGTCTGTCTCACTTTAACGCGTACCGGCTGCATCGGCCGCGCTCATGCTACGTCACCTATCTCGTCGGAGAGATGGGAATGCGCAGTATGCGTTCTGTCCCACTCTAACGTATTTTTGCCGCACCTATCACGTCATCGTGTGTTAGGTGTTTTTCGTTACGGAATTTCTTGATTCGGTCGCCGCACTCAAAGCCCGCGATAAAATCTATGCAATAGCTTAATAACTCCAAAAATATCTAAGTATATAAATTGACATTCGTGTCAAAAACTCGAAAGACTGACGCATGACGTCATCATAACAACATCCACAACACGCCGATCCAAATCGATTGGATGTTACCGCGTGTGATCACATGGCGTGTTGTCTATGTGCATCTGACCATATTAAATACAGTACAATCTCACTAATCCGGCACTATTAAAAACCGGAGGGTGCCGGATTATTGGAATGTTCGGATTATACTGAAAAAATCATAGGTAATAAATAAAATCGTGTGTAGTAGCACGCCCAACACCATATTCTTTTGCCAATTTGCACATGTTTTGTCCAGTATCTAACTTTCTTAAAATCTCCATTTTATTATTCAAATCTAGTGTCTTGTGTTTGCGTTTATTTGTCATTTTTAACTATAAACTATTCTCACTTGAAAAAAAAAATGTTGCGTGTACTTTTGTACGCGCGTAAGAAGTTATACTTTTCTTTGGCTTTCTTTATTTTTTTTTAAATATTAAATAATTAATAATCAATATTAAGCGTTAATAATTTAACAATATTTAATATTTAGTATATTATTCAACTATTAATTAATAAGAATAATTATTATATTATATTATTAATTCAATTTCAGGTAATTGTATTATACTTTATGATAACAATAAAGTAGTTAGTCGTAAATATTTTTCGTTAAACGGAATTTATCGATTGGCGCTGAATCGATGTTGCCACTCGCTACTACTTGCCAGCGCCACATGGACACTTCAGTGTTCGTTAGTGAATTTTTTTTTTATATATAATAAAAATAAACATAAATTGTACTTTACTTTTTGTTCTTGTGTACGTATTATAAGCAATGTAATTTAATTGCAAAAAAATATGGCAACTAGGTTTGTTAACAGTTAATAGTTAACCAAAAATATAGCAAGAATATGTTATAAGCCTTAATAATTCAAAAGTTTGCACTAGATTTAACAATCAATATTCAATGCAACTGGCTCGCTAGCTTTCTATTTATTAAAGCTTTTAAGTAAGGCATACCATAGAGAGAATCGGAAAAAAAGCTTTATGGTATTCTTTTTATAGCACACGTTAGTTAAAACCCCCTTCAGAAATCAAATTATAATTTAATAAAGGAACGAAACGCCACTCCATTTATTCACCAATGCTTTTTTTTATATTTTTTTAAAATGCTGCAACCATGAAACCTTAACAAAATTTAATAGTAATCAGGAAGAATTAGCAATCCGGTATATAATAAGACATAAAAGACCTGTCCTCATACAGTCACTTGTTTCAGGCCGGCCATCTCCAACAGTGATCTGGCTTATAGACAGTGTACTCGCGCCCCAATACATCGGCGAGAAATCAGATTCGCACGTCGTTGTTAACAAACTCGAGTTACCTCACATCAAGTGATCTAACGAATACCACCTTCAAGTGTCGAGCCTCGAACACAAACCTTGTCAGCCCTCAAGAGAAGTCGGTGCGCTTAGAAATGAATTGTGAGTATGACGTAATTACGTATTGGGGTATTCGCGACTCATCTGACACAAAGGTACGACGTATAATGAGTTATTAGGTGAATTATTTGCTGAATTATTTAGGTAACCCTCTTTTTGCATGTAGTTTTGGTTTAAAGTAAAATAATCTTTACACCCGGTGTAGGTCTTCCCTCAGAGATACGACCTCAAAATGTTTAAAAAGCGAGTGTACTCCTCCCTCAAAGGCCGGCAACGCACCCACTAAAAATGGGTGTCTCTGGGCTGCGAAGACTGCCCTTTTCTGGTCGTCCCGCAAGCTCATTTTTTTTAAAATATACAACTTGTGTAAAGATTATTTAACTATGAATAAAGATTTCTCTAGGTAGTAGGTAGATTGCAATGAATATTTCTGTATTTAAACATTGGGTTGCTAGATTGAATGGAGTTTATGCGCGATAATTTTATGTATTTTATAATTTATTATTGTCAATAAGAAAAACCCACGAACGACGACGCTACTTGATCGAAATAAGCAATGATAAAAGGTTTGTTCACTTTGTTTGAAGTCGGTTGTAAATGTAAAATAACCTTCACCCTCTGTAAAGGGGTTCTGAGTAATATCCTGAGTTTCTAAAATTTAATTTAAATATAATATATTATTTAAAATATAAGAATAAAATTTATTGAGTAAAACTTAATGGATAAAATATGAAAGCTTGCACTGCCCTGCGATTCTGTAACTCACTTCACTCACCCTCAGCGCTGATTTTTGCTGTCAAATCGTTCGTTTCGGTGTCATGTTACAATTTGGTATTCTGATAAACAATAACCGCGACAAAAGCGCCGCTCAAGTGAGATTGTTCACATTTGGAACTAAAATTTGGCACTGCTACACTTACGCTCCAAAATTGTTGGTATTTGGTATTCTGATACATACCATTTGACATCTCATCTCACTTAAACGTTCATTTTGTACGTCAAATTAAAAGTTGCTCTTCCCTCGCTGAAATCGTCATTTACGAGTGAGTTTGCTACAATTGAGTGTCCTATTTTCAAGAAAATATATAAAAACAGGAAGTTTATTTGTATTTTAGGGTAAGTTATTAAATAAAGTGAGTAAAGTAGCATTTTCTTACCAAAAATAAATTATCTTACCATTTAATTCAAATTTAAACTTAATTTTATATTTTTTCTTACAGATGGCTCATTCCTTTTTATTTTTATCGCTTGCTAGAGAAGCAAGAGATTTAGACAATTTATTAAGCCGTAGGCAGGGAGCAAATGTGCGGAACTCAATATTAAATATACGGGAAGACGACTACGTGCGCCTCTTTCGACTCACCAGAAAGTTAGTGGATGATGTTGACAAGGATCTAGAAGGAAAACTAAAAACCACCAAAACTTTAAACACTAAAACTAAGGTTTGTAAATATTTTTAAAGTACGAAAATTAAATATATAACTATTTCTATTTACACTGATTTTCAGATATTGTGTACTCTGTCCTTCCTCGCGAGTGGCTCATATCAAAGAATAATTTCTGCAAATATTTTTACTTTTGTTTCGCAACCCACAATGTCTAGGGCTATTCATGATGTGGCAGATGCTTTGTCCCATCCAGACATTGTACGAAAATATTTAAGATTCCCTCAAACTTCTCAAGAAAGGCAATTGCTTAAAGAAAGGTACCTTTTATATTGATATGTAATTTAGTTCACACTGATCAGTAGTAACACAATGCAGCTCATAATAAGTAAAAGGTCTGGTAAGACTTCAATCGGACATCAGGCAGACATACTTCTGTGTCTGTTTCATGAATATATATTTTTTTAATAGATAAGTAGGTGATCAGACTTCAATTCTTGTCTCACTCCATTTATATGACGGCCAAAGGTTTTCTTATGTTGTCTTCACTTAATGAGCAAGTGTCAATTGCACACTCCTTGAATTAACTATATTTTATATGATAGAAGCTTCAATAAGATTAAATTATATTACACACTCAGATCTTCTAACAGCTTTTTTTTAGTAGCCATAGGCTTTTTTAATCTCATGCATAAATGCACTTGTAGGCTAGTCATCTAATATGATTATTTTCAGATTTTACCAGAAGTTCAAAATTAATGGTTGCATTGGATGTGTGGATGGGACTTTCATTGCAATGATAAGACCTACAGAAGATGAGGAAAGATATTATTGCCGAAAGGGCTATCATGCAAGAAATGTTCAATTGGTGATTGCTATAAACAAAACCAGTCTTTTTTTTTTTAATATTGTGAACGAATTAAAAAAATATTTGATTTCAGATAGTAGACGCAGACTTAAATATTTTGCATGTGGATGCGTCATATGGCGGATCATTCCACGACAGTTTTATTTTTAATAATTCTGTCATAAAAGAACATTTAGAGGAAGTGAATAATTCCAATGAAACTGCATATTTGCTTGGTTGGCTATAATCTCATATTTTAAATTACCTATTATATTATATTTAACACATAATCTTATTTTTGAATTTAATTTTAACAACCTGCTTTAATTCTATTAATTTTTTTCATATTCTTTATTACAGGTGATAGTGCTTACTGTCAACGGGCCTATATGATGGTACCAGTGCCTAATGTTTTAAATGGATCACCTGAAGCAATGTATAATAAAGTACATGCCACTGCACGTAACTCTGTTGAAAGAGTTATCGGTATATTAAAAGGACGATTTCGGTGCCTTTTAGTACATAGAGTACTTCACTATGACCCTATTACTGTGGGGAAAATTGTAATAGCCTGTTGTGTACTACACAACATATGTAATCGTGCAGGGCTGGTTGCTCCCGAGTTATCAACCGAAGATCACACAATGGAGAACAGGCTTCAGGCACAATATTATCTAAGAGATGGTAATAGTAGTGAGTTAGAGTTGGGTAGACTTGCAAGAGCTCAATTAATAAGAACAATCTGGCACAACTCAAGACCAATCTAATATTCGTCCATGCGTCGGGTTGTCTCTCCGTAGAATATGGCGAGGGGGCCGGTGGCTGGCCATGCGTTGTACTCGTGAACGGGTGCTACTTGTGATAACTGCTTGTACTTGGATTCGTGTATACGGTGATGTTAGTTATTTCGACTGTTTGCGTGTTGTATTTCACTATGCTTCCTGCTAAAAGAGGACAAGTCTTTGTTTTTAAGTTATGTTATTATTAATTACTTAAGATGTCATGTGGAACATGGTGTAATGGTTGCAGCCCCAAACAAACGTTGTAAAAAACAATGGCGATTAAAAAGAGTGGCGGAGAGTTTATTGCCAGTTCTTCTCTTCCATTCTACGCCCTTGATTTGAGAACTAGCACTAAATGTAAAGTTAGAACCATTTCATATACATTTATTTTTTTGACGATTTGAATAAAACAATAACCTTTATTTCTTATTTGTGTTTATATTTTTATTTTAGTTTACAATATTTGTATTTGTTAACAGTTTCACAATTGTTTATTAGTAACATTCACTTAGAATGTAATCACAAAGATAAATTTCAAACCTTATTCAATTCTAAACAAAATGATTTTAATAATACTAGTGTATTTGTGTCAAAATATATTTCTTTTTAATTATTCTTATGAGTTTTCTTTTTAATTCGCAATCAAACTATTTTATAAAAGAAGAATTACTTCTGTGTAATCCCAGAGTTACAAGAAATAAACATGTTTTTACAGCTTATTGGACTGTTTATTTGAATGGTACAACTTATGTGTATAGGCTGTCTTGCTTGAATTATTTTTCGTAATTTTGTACATAGTGGTCCTAATCAAGATTAAGCATTAAGACATTCAATGTTTAAGTTTTGGTGCTGCATTGCCTATTGATCTTGTGTTAATTATAAAGTTTTTTTTCTCGTACTTTTAAAAACTTATTAAATAATAATATTTTAATAAAGTATTCATTGTGTGCATGACAAACATTTGTTATAATTTAGTACTTAAATATTTATATTAATTATTAAATATTTTTAACTAGCATCTAAATAAGTATTTACATTTAATTATTAAATTTAAATACACAGATTATTTGTTAATTGCCATTGCAATCGCTTTAAGGGCTTCAGCAATAGCATTCTGGGCTTCAGCAATAGCATTCTGGCCTTCGATTATGGCCTGCTGGCCGTTATTGACAGTTTGTATTAATAGGTGGTCCCTTATTGATTGTTTATTGAGTAGATCTAGAATTTTTGTGTCAAGGTCCAACCGCTGTTCTTCTATTCTTAAAAATTTTTCAGTTGTGCTATTAAGATAGTTACGACGTTGACTTGGCTGTGATGGTTGTAACCGTAAACGCCTTCTCGCTTGAGACTCGCCATATTCGCTGCCAACGCAACGAGGCCGACTAGGGGCTGTAACATAATTATTATACATTATGTGTAATGGGGCAGAAATACTACTAACTACTACTAATACTGTATTAAGCACAATATACTAAAAATTATATTCATCTTACTTAAGCCCTGGGACCCTAGCTGGGGTTGTTCTGCAAAGTTAGAAGTTTCAACAACTGAGTTGACCAATGAATGTACTGTGTTATCCTAAAATTTATTATAAAAAGATTTATTCATATAATTACAATTATCTAAACATTCATATTGATGATAAACTCTATTTCTTTCTTAATTATAAAACAACAAGGTAAATGAAGTTTTTTATGTGTATTTCCAAGAATCAATCAAATTAAAAAGTAAAAGTAATAGATAGTAACTCACATTTATATTTTCAGCAATTGTTGGGTTTTCTTGAATATCTAGGTTAATGTTAGATATTGTACTTGGTTCCTAAAAGTAAAAATATGATATAGGTTCTATTATTTTAAATAAACAATTAAGTCACAAAACTCAAAAGATAGGTGAGATGATTACATTAATTTCATAAACACTTTATTATTTTCTACTTGACTTACAATTAAAGTTACTGGTGCAATACTATGTGGTGGTGTAAAAATTCTAATACTGCCTGAGGAACTACTGGTTGGGCCCTGTGAGAAATATATATTAATAACATTCATTCAAAAATTTTAGTCATAAACATTTTTGGGTGTAGGTTTTCTTACTGAAAATGGATGAACTCGAAGTGAAGGATCTCCATCATAAAATCTGTCACCCCCCATTAAAGAAATAATGCGCTCTTCCCATTCAGTTAAGTGCACTATCTCTGCTATACCACCACCAGTTTGACGTCTTTGACCAGTCCTTATGGCTGCTTTTTTTTTAACTGCACTCTTTTTATCACTCCAATACTATAAGTAGAAAATAGGGCATTACTTGCCTATATTTCAACTTTATGGTTGAATGGATGGAAATTGATGGTAAAAAAAAATATGAATTTTTAACATACCTTCATCCATCTTTTCGGAGATTTAACACAGCCACTCCCTTCACTATTTAGTTTCAAAGCTAACTTGGACCACTCGCCGTGAGCATGCTGTCGAGCTGAGGCTATTTTTGAAAATCCTTTTGCTAAACTAGGCTGATCTTCTAAAAATTTCAATAAAATTTCCAACTGATTTTGCGACGGATGGGCTCTTCTTTCCATATTAAAAGTACAATTATATTTTAAAGATCTCTGTATCCTTACACTTTGAAACTCTACAATAATAAATCTTAAGAGTTTCCTAAAAAGCTGTCGTTGCCAAGGTAATTCTTTCTGTTTAAAAATTAAAACTTAAACTTATATTAGACTTCAATCATTACAATGATTAGAAACAAGATTTTTGCTTCTCTCTGAAAACTTACATAATTATTTTTTACCTTTTAGTTAATATTAATTAATCTTTAAGTTCAACAAAAATCAAATATGAAATATTCGTTATTTGTTTACTAAATGTAAACTTTGACAATTAAGAATTTTAAATTTGACAATTAACTCTTTTTATAAATAAAATGAATCAATTGTCACGATATTAATAGACAACAACTCACTAGCTTCACTCCCTTCACTTATCAAGACGTAATGTAAAAATTTTTAACAGAATACCATGAGATTCCAAATATTACGTGAGTGACGAAGGGAGCGCTGTTAGTGCGTAGTGGACTCACGGAATAACAGTGAGTTACAGAATCGCAGGGCTGTTCTAGTGGAACTACGTGATAGCGTAGCACTAACGTAGCACTTTTGTAGCACTAACGTAGCACTTTTGTAGCTACGTAGGCTACGATAGTTATACAAGATATGCGCCTGTTACAACTAAATTGGTCCTCTTCTAATTGGTCTTCACCAGTATTATTTTTGAAGTTGAAATTGTATGAAACGATGGAAAATATATAGTTATAAACACAATTTAAATATATATGTTTGGTTGTAATCAGGGCATTCTTATGGTACAGATTTAATAAATTATTCTAAAAACTAGTATAATAATATGTACTATAGTTTTATTTTATTCCATAAATACAAATATACAGACACAATATTAAAAGTAAGTAATAGAATAAATAGAAATGCTTCCAAGGGATTTCATATTTTTTTATTTTTTGCTAGGTCTCGTAGTATATTCATTCAATATGTTAAATCACAGTTTGACAGTAAGTCATATTAAGATTAAAAAATCAATTAGTAGTAAGCTGATGAATTTCTTTCGGTATAAGTGTTACTCGAATTACTATAAAAATATAACTTCAACATAACGTAATGCGTATATCAAATTATTAAGTTGTTGTTCCCATTTCAGCTTTCCAATCCTTGAAGATATGAGCTGTACATTTGTTACAGTGAGGCCGACGTTAGTGCAGATAGCGAAGAAGCCGGCGACGTTATCAGCGGAGCGGCACGTCAGCTTATCATGTGTGGCGGAGGGAAGCCGCCCGCCCGCCCAGCTCACTTGGTTCAAGGACAATAGGAAATTCACCAGGGGGAAAGTATGTTTAGCGCGTCTCTTGTTTCTAACCCGTATCAAATAAAGAATACAAATTTTGTATTCTCCTTATACTGTGTCTTAATATACACCCCTAAAGTTATTTAAAACATCAGGCAATTTTATTGCTTCCTGCATTTTTACAAATAAATATGTAAAAGTAATTTAATTAATTTTATAGGCAATAAGATGATCATGTATTTGACACTGTCATCCATACACCAGATCCAAAGTCTAAGGGTGAGATCTATAGTGCGCACTTGGACTTTGCTCAGACTTACCTTACGAAAAACTTTGCTTAGTGTACACTAAGGTTAAACTATGATTTCGTATTTATAGACATTTTAACGGTGAGATTAAGCTAAGCCCAAGCTAAGACAGAAAATGTCAAAATACAAATTGATGTTTCATTTCATGCAATACTTTGTTTATTATCCTTTAAAAAAGTAAAAAATAACAAATATTTAAACATCTAAAACGGTACACATATATCTTCAATTTATTGTTATTTATGTATTCGTTTATTTTATTATTGCAATAACTAGAAATTCACGAGTAACCTTTAGAAAATGTATTAATTATTTAAAGATGACAATAATTTTATTACGTAGAACGGATCGCAATGTTTTGACAACAGCAACAGAGCACTTGTATGATGTATCAACTATAAACAATTGAAAATTTTAAACCACTTTTTCTCTTTTCTATTTCTGTTTGTATGAGCTTATAAATATAAAGGCTTTGTGACTTGGACCTGGACCAATCTGGATCGTATACCTACTTACCTACGCATTCCCGAAGCACTGTGACATTTTGTGATTTGGCTTTGTTACATGGACCGCTTGGAAATATCAATATCGAAAGTGACATGATGGAGAGAGAGAGTTCTATCTTCAATAGAAAACATTGAAAGGGTAGGAACTGCAGCCGATATGAATCCACGAATGCCTAAAGTGTTGTATATGTTCGGAACTAATAAAACCAAAATCCTTCCATCCTGTACGGTGAGAATGAATTCATAAGAAGGAACCGTATTTTGAAACACACGGTATTAAATGTGATCCTGACGCTAATCATTACAAACTTGCAACCTCATAACAACAGAGGATCGCCAAACCTACCGCAATTGCAAATACTTATTGCATTAAGGCATAAAAATGCAACTGGATGTTTTCAGGTAATATTGTGTTCATGAATATGTATGGTTTTTCAATTTGATATATTATACCTCTTCTCAAATGATTTTAAATACATATGTTGAAGACTTTTGTCTTCTGACTTTCAGAAACATAACATATATGTGACTAATAATAATTTATTGACATTACAGATGGTGTGTGGTGATCTTAACAGCATAAGCCCATCTACAGTCTGTTTAATTATAAATAAAGTCTCTGCAGAGTTGAGTAAATTACTTCCTAGATTTGTAAATTTTCCAAGAAATATGAACACAGCCAAAACGAAGTTTGAAGAATTAGGAAGATCTAATACTCACCATGGCCTAAACAGTATAATCGGAGCTATTGACTGCACCCATATAAAAATTAATAGACCCAAAGGTATCGCTCACTCTGAAGCATACAGAAATAAAAAAGGGTATTTTTCTGTAAATGTTCAAGCAATAATAGGGCCTGATATGGAAATATTTGCTATAGTGACTAGGTGGCCTGACAGTTCACACGACAGCAGGATATTTAGAAAATGCCTGTTTTAGTAGGTGACAGCGGTTATCCAGCACTTAACTTCATGTTAACAACACTTTTAAATCCAATGACAAGAGCTGACAATATTTATAATTATTCTCAAATAAGAACTAGGCATATTTTTTAAAGGTTTTTCGGAGTGTGAAAAAGGAAATTTCCATGTTTACAGCTAGGACTACAGTCAAAATTGACAAATACTAGTTATATATAATTATAGCTTGTGCTGTATTGCATAATATAGGTATACAGAGAGGGGATGCTTATGATGATGGTGACCTTGCTGACAGCAGAAGTTGAGTAACACAGAAACAATGAAAGATCTCCTAGACCTGTATCTAGCATTCCGGCAATCTGTGATTGCACAATTTAACTAGGTAATTTGTTTGGTAATAAACAATATCAAAACAAAACTTGTTTCATTTTAATCATTTATTTTCTGATTCTTTTTTTAAGTGTAATACATATTTCTAATACTAATTTATATTTTTGTTGAAGAAATTCTATTTCTAACAGATTTTTTAATTTCATATGTTCCACTCCTATCTCAAATTTTTTAGGGTAGTCAGGTAATAAATGGTAGAAGATTCAGGGAAACGAAAATAACAGATGTGAAGCGAGAGACATCGGTTAGATTATAGTTTGAATTTCGTTGTCACTATAATATGCCAGGGCTGCCAGGTGACATACAAAATCACACCAGTTATTTTTAAGATTTCTCAAAAATGGGGTTTGAACAATTACATAAATAATATAAATAAACAACAATAAATACCATAATAATGCGTAATTATTTTAATTCATGCATTTCATAGGTATTTATCAAGATCATTTATAATTTCTTTGAATTCAAATTCTATTTTTCCCAAAGTCTATGGAACTCCGATACAAAATGGCAACACCGTTCATTAAAAACCGACAAAAATAAAAAGTCCAGTAAAAGATATGATGGTAAAGCAAATTTTAGGCCATTATTTTTGTTAGGCTTATAGTCAAAGTTTTTGGTAAGTCGTCGATTTCGTGGACTTGAGGTTAAGCTAAGCCAACACTCGGAGAGATTCGCAGTTTGCTCTATAAATACCGACTGTGTCTTAGCTCGATAGTTAAGTCAGAGCAAAGTCTAAGTCCGCTCTATAGATCTCACCCTAAGATACACAGGGTTCCTGTTACAATGTTTGACTTCACCGTCAGTTGAAGCTAATTAGCGTTAAATACGTACATCAGGACTAGCAATTGCACGCTTAAGCAAATACACTAAAATAGTTTAACTAACCTTAAGAAAACAAAAAACATATGAAACGTTGTGTACGGGCTTTTATTTTACCGCAGGCCATAAATATATAAGATTCTTACCATTATTCTCTGTCACCGCCCACCCGCAACATGAATGATTATTTCTGTGACATATGATTTTATTCCTCTAACTCATCGAAGCTTACATCAGTAATGAATACGTGTATAAAACATTCATTGTACTCGTCCATTGTCGGGATTCCAATTAATTACTATTCAAAAGCTTATACATTAAAAGGCGTTCCATATCCACGTACTTATACATTCTTTTTAATAAGGATTTCTTGTTTAACGTTTTTGCTTTGATTGCTGCAAATTAAACAAACATAATAAATTTTGACCTTTAAATAAATCAGTGGCGCAACAACCTCTTTAGGTCTAGGCCTCAGATTTCTGAATCTGTTTCATGATCATTTTTCAATCTAATAGGCGATCAGCCTCCAGTGCCTGACACACGCCGTCGACTTTTTGGGTCTAAGACATGTCGGTTTCCTCACGGTGTTTTCCCTCAGAGTTCCAGTGAATGTTAAATGCGCACATAGAAAGGAAGTCCATTGGTACTCAGCCGGGGATCAAACCCGCACGCAGACTGAAGCACACAGACTCGCACGCTGAAGCCACTACGCCAACACTACTCAACTTTTACCTATACAAACTAAAATAGTTTAGTAGATTACGCAATGTTACACTAGTGATTTTAGACTACGCCTGCCATCCCTTAGTTCGTACTTCGAACCCCAGCTATGCACCAAAGAACTCTCTATCTATGTGCACATTTCTATATTCACTCTTTTCAGTAAAGAAAACATCGTGAGGAAACCGGCGTGTCTTAGATCAAAAATGTCGACGCGTATGTCTGGCACAAAAGGCTGACCTACTTGTCCATTATAATAGTCCAATATAATAGTGTTACCTAGGTAACATTTTATCGCGTTAGGTTCATTTTTACGTGTAACAAGAGTTTTAGATTTGCCGTCAATTCACAAAAACAAATGACAAATGAATGAATATCCTATTAGGTCACCAAAGAGTTCAAAAATTTAAATCCAAAAAAAGTTTTCATTAGCAATGTTTCTAACTGGCCAGCTCTAAACATTTTCAGTGTTACCTACATAACATTACACAACATATAACAACTATTCCCATCTCTATCATGTATTTTTAGTGGTCTTTTCTATAATTTTTTAAAGTGAAACTTCTTTACCGGGGTTGGAAAAAAATTTAGTGTAACATTTTTTCGTTACGCGTTACATTTTTCGGTTACGCGCCATGTTGCTTTTTGAAGTCAAACATCTTTATCAGCGTTAGAATGAATTTATTATCGACGTATGGGAGAAATTTTGTAGCAAAATAACGATAACAATGATAGTAATAATTCTATTACAATTAATGAAATTCTGTAATAATCTTAGTAGTAATAAGGTAAAATGAAATAACTGTATTTGTATTCATGTCTATGGTAATAAAAGCCTTTTGTTAAACTTTATTTAACCAATTTCGCATTGCATGCATATAGTAGATCGTTTTTCGAAAAATAAGGTCATAAAGAAGTTTCACTTCTTACGTGTGTACACCTAGTACACGCACACATTTTTTAACTAAATCGCTATCCTATGTAACATTCCTTTGTCTTCAATGATTGACAAGAGATTTTAATATTAAAAATCTTAAATAACTATTTCATTACAGGTAACTGAGGCTGTAAATGATACATGGGTAAGCAGTACCATTCAGTTCACACCTCTTCCCGAAGATGATGGTGTTCAGGTCAAGTGTCAGGCGGACAACAGCGCCTTACCAGGACAGAGCATAGAAGATTCCTTCAAACTAGATGTTGTGTGTGAGTATAATTATGTACTTTAATACATATAATATAATTTAAACACATCTAAGGTTGATTCAACCAAAGTATAAAAATGACATAATTTCATATATGATTTTTAACATAACATTTTTAATTAAAACACTACACAATGATTGTCCACTCAATTCAATAAAGACTTTTCACAAAATATTGAAAAACACCTTTATTGAAAAGCATTACATTTTCGCTATTCAAAATAACGCAAATTTAATTTCACATTCATTAATAAAGGCGATATATAACATTAATCCGAAAGCAAATACAATTCACAATCCACATCTTAATTCACAAAGACATTTCCTAAACGAATATTGCTACAAAATAAGCAATAACGAAGCTCAACTCAACCAGTTTTCACATTTCTGACATCGTTAAGCTTAATTATCATTGCTACTTAGAGCACCTTGCGAACGGCCTCACACCGCTGAGCATACAAGCTCCGTTTTGTTTCAGTAAATTTAGTACTGAGGAAATTATCTTACAACATTATGTACACATGTATATTTAATTAAGTGTCGCTTTGTGTAAAAGAACTAAGAAATTACAATGTTAGGCTACCTTTGAGCCTAACACAGTCTAACCTAATGCAACTTATAACCCCGAGACCGTTTATACCCTAGCTATGCACTAGTACTTATCTAAGTAAATACTTATTTACTCCATTGTCGACCCATATTTTATACTTCGATACCGATCACGCGCAACCACTCGCCAGACAAGCATACAAACACAAGCATATATGAAACAAAAAATAACTAATAAATAAATGACAATAAGCAATCTAGAAGAGTTCGAGTTTAGAAAACATTTACAACGTATTATGTATGTCTCTTCTTGAATTATATATAATTTTGTTTAATTAAGTTTAGAATTTATAAGTTTATTTCTATACTTATAAGTTGATCAGACTGTTAATTTATTTGATAGAATGTCTAAAGAAAAGTAAATTTACTGCTAAAACTGCTGGGCTTACAAATATCCTTGGACACAAATATGTTCTTGACAAAGATATCACCAAACATTAGGTTTTTCTCAAAGAAACATGCAAGACGTTTTCTGTAACAGATATATAAATTAAAAAAGTATTTTATATAACTGCACTCAAGTAGATGAAGCCGCAAAATTAATGATTGCTCTTTTAATGCTTTCTATTAGGTCGTTTTCGATTTCCCAAGTCTGCTTCTTCATGCAATTAGAACTTTGAGTTCAACTTTTCTTACATTTAGTTTTCTAACGCAATGAAAATTTTTATACCAACTTCAAAGTAAAATCACTCTTTAAAGTTTATTAAATAAATTCAAATAATATTGCTATTTAAGAATGCATCTAGTGTAACAGTACCCCAATGCTACTAAAGCTTATCTCCAACCTTCTGTCTCTATAATTCATATAGACGTCAGTGTGTTCGAGTCGTGGCTGTGCAAAAATGGATTTCAATTGAGCACATTTAACACTTGCTCCTACGAAGAAAACATGGCAAAACCAGCATACATGAGACCGAAAAATCGATGTCATGTATTAGCTACAAATAATCTTGCTTCAAAACTAAAAGGTTGTAGCGCCTTGTTTGTACGTCTATAATGATGATAAAAGAATTTCAAAGACAATAAAAAAACGACAAAAGAAATAAATTAAGCAGACCTAACTGTTAGTACGAGATCCCGCTGCAGGATTGGTGCGCTCATCGACTATTTGTTTATTTATATTATATAATTTTTAAGTTTGAATCATTCAAATAATTTGTAATTGGATTATGTCTTCATCAAAATGTTAAAAAAAATCACCCTCTAAAAAATAAGGAGTTAGACAAATTGCTAACTAGACCGTCGATATATCAAATCAATATTAATTTTTTGTTGCAATTTTTAAATTTGTCATTTTGAAAAAAAATTACATATTTGGAGTATTTATTATAAGTCGTCGCTTTTACTCCCCGGTGGTTGA
This sequence comes from Pieris melete, assembly GCA_963693345.1. Lineage (NCBI taxonomy): Eukaryota > Metazoa > Arthropoda > Insecta > Lepidoptera > Pieridae > Pieris > Pieris melete. The sequence continues at coordinate 51,989 of CAVNZK010000293.1, read as the reverse complement.
GAACACTAACGTTCGACGCATGCGCAATGGCTTAAAAGCGTCGCACAGCCGACAATCGCTGTCCTCGTCTGACAAATGATGTTACGCGCTAACTCTCTTTCACTCTACCTTAAATATTTATTATCTTTAACAGCCAGTAGCCCTTATTTGCGGCCAGATTTAATTAAGCAACTTTATATGATAATTAATAGAAAAAAACTAGCTTCAATTTGACATATAATTAATAAAAATAGGTTATAAACGTATAAATTTATCGAAATCATACCTGTTTACACCTGGCTGCAAAGAGGTGCGGCCATGTGCGCAACGGCACCCGTGATTTTTTAGAATCTTCATAATAATTACCGTGATGTAGACGTTATTTTATTTAAATAATAAATGAACGCAATTTTTTACCAAAAATCAATTAAAAATAATGGCGGCCAAATTTTGATAGGCACCCTTGTAAATATATATTCTCTTAATTATAAATAAGCATAAAAATTTGGTTTTAAACAAATAGTCGATGAGCGCACCAATCCTGCAGTGGGATCTTAGACCATGTGTATTTGTTACAATTATAATATTTTCCATCGCCAACAATTATAATCATCCACTTCACATCATTAATATTATTATTTCAGTCCATGGTACGAATTACAAATACAAACAAAATAATCCTGACGGAACATAAACTACATATACGGCCTAAGAGTAAATGGCTCCAAAAGTAATTAAACAATGAACCCGTTCACGCATCGCACCCAAACACAATATATTGTAAACATTTTCAAAGAGACGCTTGCTGTTATTAAAGGCTTTTGAGTGTGGAGAACTTTGTAAAGCGTAATTAAAACCTTGTTAGTTTTAGCGAGTCCTCAACGTCAACATTTGCCAGCCGAATAGTGGCCAAAAACTAATTCAGAGTGTAGTTCGCATCCGTTTAGAAGTCGAAACACATTCACGGCTATTACGCTATGTTTTACAGAACTCCAACTTCTAGGAAAATAGTAAAATGTAAGCTTAGAACGTTGTATTAGAATGGAAAATTGTTGCAATTTCAGCTACAACTTCACGCCTATTTACGTTGGAAATGAACGCCGTGGCGAATTCTATTACTGTGAACTTATAAAGTTTAATATGGTCGTTACAATGCCTCATAATAGCGTGTGAAATTGTGTTTATTTGGAAACAATTACTAAACGTAAACATTCCTGTCTTTATAAAAAAAATCTTCTTTGTATTGTCAACAGGAGTTTATTTATTGCACTAACTGGTTTATTACCACTTATTTAACATGTATTTATACATTTTCTTATTAGCGGTAAATATTGTAATAATAAATAGCTATTATACCCAATGACGATGTACCATATCTAAACAAATCAATTTAAGGTGATAACAATCCTAGGAAAATGTAATTCCAAACATTGGTAAATGTAAAATTACTCGTGCGTACGTCTCAGAAGTACTCAACAAAACAAATTAATTCCGTTACGGGCCAGTCATCAAAATGAGCAAAACGCTGACTCTATTACATAACGACAGAGGAAATAAATTTATAAATTATATTAATAAATTCTATTTACTTCTGCTTGGCGAACCGTAACGCATTTAGAGCGTGGGGAATTTCGCTCCCAGCGCGAATCGTTTTGGCAACAATTTAAACGGTAGAATCGTAAATGTTTATTTGGAGGACGTTTCTCGTTGGGCGCCGCGGGGAGTCAGGCGTCGTTATAGGTCTTTAATGGCCAATAAAGTGTCAGCGCTCGTTTCCTACAGATAACCGTTCACCTGAACAGACCGACGCTTCGATGCAATCTCGAGGTAGGCGATGATTGCTATTACTAATATCGATTCTATTAGGGAATTTCATGTTCGAATTAGTATTCGGCGATTGGTGTTAAATTCTTGCGCGGTACTAATGGCTATAGCAATCAGGAAAGTGTTGCCCTAGTGGCTTCAGCGTGCGACTCTCATCCCTGAGGTGGTAGGTTCGATCTCTGGCTGTGCACCAATGGATATTTCTATATATGGGGAAAAAGGGCATTCTATAAATGAATAACCTCCTTTTTTGAATTAAAAAAAATCAAATCATCAAAAAACCTTTTTGACATTAGTAATTTTTTCAACCCACAGAAGATATAATAAAAACTTTCTTACTAACGTTATTATATTCTTAATCTTAGACGTAGATTGACATAATTTGTAATTCGGCTCTAGATTAATCAACTAGATTTTTAGACTCCCTAATGTATCCATTAGCTCCCAACTTTTTAGGACCCCACGGACAAAAGGTCTCGACACCGAATGGGACAAAATCATATTCGGAGACTCCTGTATTTCATTTAGCTTTATCAGCCGCATCACAAGCCGTACCAGCTCTGTTCTTGGTTCCATGTAGATGGGAATAGGCCAGTGTGTCTGAACAGGTTGCATCCCATACCAGCACCCGGCCGGTTGAATTGATTAAACTTATTAATACAAACTTACATTGTATAATTAGATGAGTTGTCTGGCTGGCTGTTTCGCCCAGTGAGTTAGACGCTCGACAGTAATAGTCCCCAGTGTGGTCGCGGGTCACTTTTTGTAGTACTAGGGACTTTGAGCTTACTATAACGCCTAGAACCACGTTGTGCCCCACTCATTTATTCTGCAAAAATTAATATAAGTAAATTTCCGAGTAAAAGGCTTTTTATTATTCCAATTTTGCATGTGTTACTATAACTGACTATACTATAAACTAAATTAACCTATAAAGCGTTTTTGTAAATAAATAAAATGAACGCTGGGAACTGGTGAGCTGTGGAATCGGGTCCCAGTGGAGTTGTTCCTTAGGAGATGCCACTACTGATAAAGTAGGTATACAAGTAGTACGCTTTTTTCAAAGGCATCCAATAATGATATGAAATATCCATGGACTGCAGTTGAAACCTTTATTATCTGACTTGCAGGCTCGTTTTTTAAAAATATAGTTATAATTAGTACTGTCACAATATAAAATATATGTTCAAAAAATTCTAATTTAATTTATGTTTAAAGAAGAACTTTATTTCTCATTACAAAATTTTTATTTTTATTTTTTATTTACATGAGAAATTTAATATTAAGTATATATACGAACGAGATACACGTCGCCATCAGCTAGCCCAATTCTAGTCTAATGGGCCCATTCTGATGTGTGTCTTTAATGCCCTTTTGAACTGATCAAACACGCTAATGTTACGAAGCTTAGACGGCAACCGATTAAACAATTGCACACCCTCATACCTAATAGATCTCTTTAAATAATTTGTGCGCGGCTTTGGCAAGATAAGCAAACTCGCTCGACGAGTATTGCGTGTAGTGGTGTATTTGATTTTATTAAATGATAAGTTACTATGTAGAGAGTTATTTAAAAATTTTTTAATAAGGATACAGGTGCTATAAACATATAGTTGTTTAATCGTCATAATTTTAGTTTCTTGGTAGATTTTATTTACTTTAATTTACTGGAGCAATCTTATACAATACCTATTTTATATTAATTTACGTAATATTTAGTTCTAATTGTAAAACAAAGCTTCAAACTAAACGGCATTAATTGACTACGGAATGACTATATCGGCCAAAATTAATAACGTATCCTCAATCTATGATTATAACCGATCTTGGACTGATTCATATCTAAAGACCGATCTCCAATCTGCATGCCAATAAACATTTCTGCTATCCGATTGTTTATTTGACAAAAGATTGACAGCAATCTTTTGCGTGATCCTTCCCTCTCGACCGCATTTCGTTCAATGCAATATATTTGTTCAAGCATACCAAATGTTTTCTGTTTTTGGAACGAAATAAAATTACTATGTATCTATAGTGACAAATATTTTTGGTTGTAGCTAATATTAAAAACGTTTATTATAATATATAATCTACTTAAATTAATAAACATGATTTTTTATGCTTTTTTGTGGTAATATGATTTTAGTAAGGGTCGGAACGTTTATTTTTTGTCACAAGTGACAAGTTTCTAAAAACTGTCGTTTGGTTGTTGTAAATATATTACGAATATTTATATTTTGTGCTTATATTTCACCAGTATATTAACGACAACGACAATAGTTAATAATGAAGTATGAAATCGTAAGTACCTATTTGTTATTATACAATATATAAAATCCACTGACGCTCAGTTTTGCGCCTAATATAATATTACAAATTTATTTTTTGTTACTAGGCAAAAGGCAAGCCTCTTACAAAAGAAGAATGCAAGTTTTTGATAGACCTTATTGAAGCCAGCAAAATAATTACGACCAAAACCACGAATGCCAGCAATAATAAATTAAAAAATGAAGAGTGGGTTCAGTTAACTGCGCAATTTAATGCTTGGACCACGACTGGTCGTAGGACTCCGCAGCAGCTGCGTTTGAAATGGGAGAATTTAAAAAACAATTCTCGCAAACGCTGCACTAAAATTAGGTTGAACCTAATTAAGGTGATAGTAGTTAATACTTATTTTTGAGTTTTATCAGATTTTAGTACAACTTATATTCTATTTACAAATCTTTTCAGACTGGTGGTGGTCCCGCTGAGTTTATACCCCCAGATGACATATTGGACCGAGTGACTGGTATGCTTGGGAGTACTGCCAGTGGATTTACTGTGCCATTTGGGGGTGATAGAGAAATACATGGGCTTGATGGTGGTGTGCTGATGGGCGGTGATGGTAGAACAAGTGGGGATGGTGATGCGACAGTAGCTGTCGATCTAACCGAGGTGGTAGAGTATATGCCCATGTCCACTGATCATGAAATAAAGATTGTGGTATGTGATGGTGAAGGTGGTGGTTAGGGTGTTGGTGAAAGTGGTGGTAAGGGTTGTGTCATCAAGGAGACTGCTTCTTCAAATGTAAAACCAAGGAGATTCACGCTTGGCACAACTAGGACAGGTACTAATAATTACATTTTAGCGGCCTTCACACGTGCAGTTCGGAATGGCATTTCTGGAACTGCGCACCAATCTGCAGATAAATCTGTGCAGACTAGACCGCGCGCTGATCTGTGCTTCTACTTTACGCTTCAATTGTAATAACAGTTTGAACTGCGGTTCAAACTGTCTATTTCGCTTTCCTGCAGATAAAACTGTACGTATAAATGCTTTTCGAGAGTTTAGATACAGGTATGAGAAAATGCATAACACCAGAAGAACGTCTTTCCGCAACATTAAGATATCTGGCAACTGGACGTTCGTTTGAAGATTCAAATTACGGTTTGTAAAAGCCGGCTGATTTTTAACTTGCCATAAACATGGATGTTCCCGATATTTCCTTATAAAACCTGTCACTGCTTCCACGCTCCAAACTGCCATTTTGAAATAATTGTCATCCACACGAGGTACCCGCATAAAACTGTACAAACGTTCGTACACACCAATGCGCCGCATCGAACTGTCAAACCACCACGCATTTGTCGCGTCTACACGGACGGACGGCTGATCGGAATGGCGCGGGCTGGTTCCTACGGTTCGAACTTTAAGTGTGAAGGCCGCTATTGATTCTTAGGCGGATGCTATATGCTCGATATTTATCTAGTATTTTTTAGTATACAATTGTTCAAAATGTTTTTGATCATTTGTTTGAAGTGCGGCGGGTGCCACGTCAATATGCGCGTCCTCTTCCATCGCTGGCAGAATGAATACTGACGTCTGACGAGTGACGCGATAAATAACGACCAGACGGCAGACACTAGATGCTCGATATTTATCGACGATAATTGATACAGATCGTAAATTTGTAGATTTCTAGAAATCCAGCGATCCGTATCACGATACGTGATACGCCAATACTAACCATCGTGATTCTGGATTTCGATCAAATTATCAAGATAATCATCGAGCGAGTAGCACCCGCCTTCGGGTTGTTATTTTAATACAGACTTATTTTTCCAATGGTTAACCTGTTTGGTTATGGATCATGATCATACTTTCTTTAATATAATATTACCTACAAAATAATGAACATGAACCCATCAATCAACCTAAAGTTTATTAATTTTTCAGTGAGAAAGAAAATTAAACATGATGACAGCCGGACTGCGAAAAACAATGCGATAGCTGAATATTTAACAGCAAAGAAGAAATGCTTAGATACTAAATTAGATAATCTCCTTTTAGAAAATGAAAATTATAAATTAAAAAATGTACAATTATCATTAGAAATCGAAAAATTAAAATTAGAATTAGAGAAATTAAAGAAGTAATACTTACAGTATAAATATAATATTTGTGCATATTTATTATTATTAAAATAAAAACATTAGAAACAAAATATAAAATTCTTTATTAATTACTGCCCTTTAATCCAAAAATAAAACAAACAGTTCAGTGAATATGCTACTGAAAATAATTCCTAATAAGGACTGCTCTTTCTTGCACATCTTGGACTTCAGTATATGAATGTTCATGAGTTTCTGAATCTTCTAGCAGAAGATCCACTTCTGCAGGAAGTTCCTCCAAGCTGTAGTTACAAATATTATGTAACACAGAAGTTGCAATTATTACAGCCTGGGCATTGGGTAATGACAAGCGCATTGTTAGAGCCACTATAGGAAATCTTCGCTTCCAAATACCAAAAGTTCTGAAATAGCAGAAATAAATTGATACCAGATAATATTATGGTAGTATGGTACTACATTAGCAAAATACTATTAGATGTTATGTGGGCTACAAAACATATAAATTAATTATATTAGTATTTTATAGCTGTTTGAAATTACCTCTCTATAGTATTTCTAGTTTTAATGTGTGCTTCGTTATATCTCTGTTCTGCTTCAGTAAAAGGATTTAAAAGTGGTGTTAATAAATATGATCTGTTTGGATAAGCACTGTCACCAAGCATCCAGCGGCTACCAAACATACCTGCATCACATTGCGCTATATGCAAGATATATATTTTATTAATAAAGTTTTGTTACAATTTTAAAAATTAATAGAACAAATCCAAACAGTTTAAGCTCACCTCTAAGAACAGAATTATTGAAAATTGTAGCGTCATGTGCTGAACCTGGCCATCGAGCAACTACATTCATAAATCTTAAATCAGCATCACAAATTGCTTGGACATTAAAGGAAAAGTAACCCTTGCGATTTCTAAATTCTTCTCCTATTATAACAGCTGCAAGTAACTATTGAATATTAGGTATATTAAGGACAAAAACATATTCAAAAGTGTATTAAACTGCCAAATGCTTACATGGTGACTGGATACGTATATGAGCGCAATTAACTGCGGCAAACACACAAGGGAACCGTGCAATTTGGTAGAACTTTTCTACACTTTGTTGGTGAACAAAAATATATTCATCATACAAGTGGGCGATTGCTGATGATATATCGCGCACTATTCGGCCTGCTGTTGATTTAGAGACTCCAACAAAGTCAGCTACAGAAATTAACATTGTGCCCAATGCATAAAACCTTAATGTTAGCAACATTTGATGCAGTGGTGATACACCATGATTCCTGAAAAATAAAAACATTTAACGTATGAAGTAAAATGCGTTTTAAATCTCAAAATTGAAACTACGTAGATACCTACCTTGTAGAGGTTACACGTACAAATGGCATCAATCGTGTTAACAGAGTCTCCACTGCAGGTTTAGATAATCTAAACCTAAATGTGAACTCAGCATCATCGAGACTCTGCATATAGTTCACCCTTTTTAATCTTCGGGAACTCGCGCTCCGTTCCTCTTCTGATTCGCTATCAGTATCCGATAAGAACAACAAATCACTATCGTCACTGTCACTAAATAATAATGCCATGACCATTTCTTCTTTCTACCAACTTGTAATCCAAGTAGCAAACTGCTGAAATTCTCAGATTGCAATCTACAAATGTTGACACGGATTGAAGCAAACGTCAAAGTAGACGGATTGGTTATTGACATGCACAAACTGCCTTTTTCGAACAGAGGTCAGTCTTTAATCCGTGATTCGCACTCCCAAAGATAGACTGCTATTTAAGATACCAAACCCAATCCGAAGATAGTTTATTAGCATGCTTAATCCCAAAAACTGATTGTAATACCAATCTTAGATGGAACAAATTGGATCAGAATAGATTATTGGTTTCGGCCGTATGCCAATACCAATAGTTTGAATTAACTGATGACTTATTGAGCTAGTTTACTCTGAAACTTCAACATTTTGTTGCGAATTCGACTCAAAAGGCCAATTAAATTACAAACAGATTGATGAACTGTATTTGACTAGTGCTTACACTAGGTAAAAGGTTTAAATTTCACTATACACTGAACAATGTCAGGAAACAATATATTTATATAGTGCGAATATAACTAAAAAAAGTTTTAATATCAAAAACTGCGAATGAATTAAATAGAACAAACAGAAAATCTTATTCAGTATTAAGGATACTAAAATTATTTACAAATCGTCTACTTTACCTTATATCGCTACAAATATTAAAGCTTAATGTACGTTTTCTTACAATAATAACATTTTCCGTTTAACCTCTTTCGTCCAAACATACTCTAGTCAATTGTTTTTTCACATTTCAAAAACGGAACAGTCGGAAAGTGTAAGCACTAGTCAAATACAGTTCATCAATCTGTTTGTAATTTAATTGGCCTTTTGAGTCGAATTCGCAACAAAATGTTGAAGTTTCAGAGTAAACTAGCTCAATAAGTCATCAGTTAATTCAAACTATTGGTATTGGCATATAGTAATTCCGTAGTCAATTAATGCCGTTTAGTTTGAAGCTTTGTTTTACAATTAGAACTAAATATTACGTAAATTAATATCAAATAGGTATTGTATAAGATTGCTCCAGTCAATTAAATTAGAATTTTTTGAACATATATTTTATATTGTGACAGTACTAATTATAACTATATATTTAAAAGACGAGCCTGCAAGTCAGATAATAAAGGTTTCAACTGCAGTCCATGGATATTTCATATCACTATTGGATGCCTTTATCAGTAGTGGCATCTCCTAAGGAACAACTCCACTGGGACCCGATTCCACAGCTCACCAGTTCCCAGCGTTCATTTTATTAATTTACAAAAACGCTTTATAGGTTAATTTAGTTTATAGTATAGTCAGTTATAGTAACACATGCAAAATTGGAATAATAAAAAGCCTTTTACTCGGAAATTTACTTATATTAATTTTTGCAGAATAAATCAGTGGGGCACAACGTGGTTCTAGGCGTTATAGTAAGCACAAAGTCCCTAGTACTACAAAAAGTGACCCGCGACCACACTGAGGACTATTACTGTCGAGCGTCTAACTCACTGGGCGAAACAGCCAGCCAGACAACTCATCTAATTATACAATGTAAGTTTGTATTAATAAGTTTAATCAATTCAACCGGCCGGGTGCTAGTATGGGATGCAACCTGTTCAGACACACTGGCCTCTTCCCATCTACATGGAACCAAGAACAGAGCTGGTACGGCTTGTGATGCGGCTGATAAAGCTAAATGAAATACAGGAGTCTCCGAATATGATTTTGTCCCATTCGGTGTCGAGACCTTTTGTCCGTGGGGTCCTAGCGCTATAAGGCACAGGAGACCGAAGAGGTGGCAGCTACCTCGGACAAAGAATTAGTCTAGCGATTCAAAGGAGGAACGCTGCCAGTATCTTCGGAACCTTGACTAAAGACTTATTTTAATAATATATCTTAGTTATTATATTTTAAGGTTAGTTATTGTTTTTAGTAAAGAAATTTAATATTAAAGTCAAATGTAAAACTCGGACAATCTAGCTTGTAATAAAATACCGCAATACAAGTGGGATCACCGAGGTCTGGATCACCCACTGGGATCAGTGTACATAAGTTAAACCTGAAATATATCTTGTGATTTTTCTTAGAAAAAATTTAAATGGTAGGTATAGTCTTGTACTTTGGGTATACGTACTAGCATCGAGCTTCGAAAGCTAAAAAAAAATTAGTTATCTACTTCTTCACAATTATTCTTATTATTAACTTATACTTATATTTTATTTACAATACACCTTTACACAAGACTTCATTACTTACACTGCTAACTTTTACTACTATAATTTTTTTTTCTAAGTATTATTGCATTCCTTTTCTGTGGTCTCTGGCAGAATGACCAGCGTTGTGGTATATTCTGCTCCTCAGCATATTGCTGACTTAAAACGAACCGAATGGGAAAACGTATTTTTTATTTCCTTTATTATATTTATTTTTTTCTTTGATTATTGTTATTTTGTGTATTTATGTGTGTGTGTTTTTGTTAGTAATAAATCTTATTCTATGTCTATAGTAAAGTAACAGCGTAAATTCCTATCTTTATTGGAAGTTATCCATGATCTGGAGAACTTTCACAACTTGCGATTGAGGAGTTAGCGAATCGTTGCAACATTGAAGAGCGTTTCTATGCTTAAGTAATATACTGATAAGCGTTGATAGACATTTTAGTGAAATAGTAAACACAACATTCAGATACAGTATTGTGAACTTGTATCGGTTTTTGAAAACTGCTAATTTATTGCTTAATTTCTAATCTAATCTTATCCTATTGTTACGAAGACGGGTCGACTGCAATGTTTTTAGATTTTTCCACTACTTAGAGAACTTTTCAGCAGGCTGAAATGTGATTTCTGACCGTTTCAGGAGAAGGTCGATCACATATTAGAAAATCGTAATTTACAGAATGTTACCCTAGTTTTCAGGAGCCTGAAACATTTTTTCGGGCCGTTTCAGAACAAGTGTAGTCGAATGGCACACTTTTCAGGAAACCCGTTTTCAGGCGTTTTCAGGCCTGGTTATACCCCTTTGATGAAGGAATGTTCTAGAACGAATTTTCTAGGTGTGTGACAAGGACGGAATGATACGCGAGAGAGAAGGAAGATCGGAACCTTCTCGCAGCTAGACCGAGCATTCTAGAACGCCGTACGACAAGGACGGAACAGTGTAATGTGCGAAAGAGATAGCTAGTACGCACGTTCTAGAATTGTGCGATCGCTACTCAGTTGCGCTGCCGCCTAGAGAGTTCTCGAACATCGCTTTCAGAGATATATAAGCGAGCCAAAACGCGACCGATTAGTTCAGTTTTGAATGCGATACCAAGCGATAAACACCGGAGTGAAAAAGTGCGAATATAGTGAAGACAAGTGGATACAAGTGAATACAAGTACTGTGTGAAGTGCGAGTAATTAACGTAATTAGTGACAGTATTTTGTGTGTGTATTCAGTGAATTTTAGTGCGTAATTTCCAGTTTTTAGTGTAACAAATTCCTCGTAGATTTAATTGAAAATAAACCCTTGAAGAGATCTACGGCGTTTCTATCCGATCCCCTAGCTCGTAACATTTTGGTGTCAGAAGTGGGATAGAAAAATGCCAATTACTCTAAAGGAGAATCGTGAGGAGTTTGTAGCAGAGTCTGCAGCAGATGCGGGGATGCAGACAAAGACAACTGAGATTTTAACATCTAAGTTTGAAAACCTGGCAAGTACGTTATCTAAACAGGAGAAACGCTTGCATGAGTTAGAAAAGGAGATTCAGTGCCTTAAGATATCTGGATTTGTGGAATCATCTGGAACGCTGGAAGCACCTACCTTTAATGGTTCTTCTTCTTGGAGCGCCTACAAGATACAGTTTGAGGCTCTGTGCAATATAAACGGTTGGAAAAATAAACAGGCTGTGGCTGCCCTTATGTTGGGACTGCGAGGCGAAGCCCTGGACGTGTTAGAAGTCATGACAGGTGAAGTGACACTGACGCGACTGCTGGATGCTCTGGAGTCACGTTATGGGGACTCACATTTGGAGCCAGTCTATAGGGCTCAATTACGGGAGAGGGTGCAGCGACCAAGTGAGAGCTTGCAAGAATGGGGTCTAGAAATAGAAAAGCTGGTAAGGAAAGCCTACGCATCCTTACCAGATGTAGCAGACAAGATATTAGTGCAAACTTTCATTGATGGAATAAGAGATCGTGAAGTCAGGATAAGTGTGAATCTTGGTCACCACAAGAACCTGAAGGATGCTCTAGCCCATGCGTTGGAGGTAGATGCGATTCGGAAAGATCCTCGACCTTACCGTATTAGGGCTGTCACGGAAAAAGCTAATGTTCAACGTGGTCCAACCTGTTACATCTGTGGGGAAGTAGGGCACATGAGGTTTTCGTGCCCTAAGAAATACTTCCGAGGTGATGTGAAGGTTAAACGTGGGAATACATTAGTCATCAACGGTGAAGTCAATGGAACTAAGTGTGACCTAACACTAGATACTGGAGCTTCACGAACTGTAATCAAATACGATCTTCTGAAGTCATTTTATGGAAGCCCTTCTCGAGGAAATGTACAGCTTGTTACAGCTACAGGTCAGCGTATAACCGATCGGGGAGAAGGTATCGCAACCTTCAAGATTGGTGGAAGATTTTACAGACACAAGGTTGTTCTTGCCGACATAGTAGATGACTGCATAATCGGGCTAGACTTTATGAAGCTGTACAATTGTAAAATAGATCTGGAAAAAGGAATCTTTAAGTGTGGAGAACAGGAAGTTTGCTTAAAAGGACACTCTACAAATAATGGTTATGACGTCTGTAGAGTTATCAATGTGGACGGACAGGCCAGTAATCAACAAGAAAGGAAAGTTACTGAGACCTATGAGGAAGCCTTGTCAAGACAACTATCAAAGGCAGAGGAACAATTAAGGAAATTTTCGGACATGTTAACTGCCCATGAAAGAGAGGTTACAAGAAGTTCAGATGTGTCTCAACGGCTATGTGAAAAGGTCAACAAAAAGGACAGAAGGGAGATTGGCCATGTGAGAACTTTTAGAACAGGCACCATTCGTTCAGATTGGGGTGGAAAATTTATGCAGATAGCACAGCAAGAAGATTGTGACATTAAACCAATTTTGGATTGGATGAAATCTTCAGCTGTCAAGCCGCAATGGAGTAAAGTCGCATCTTCAAGTACCATTACTAAGAGTTACTGGGCTCAATGGGATAGTTTAGTTCTACATAATGGAGTGTTATGTCGCAAACTGAAAAATGCTCAAGGCGATCATTTGCAGTTAGTTGTGCCAAGATCAAAGGTTTGCGACATATTGGAAATGTTTCATACTGACTTGTCTAGTGGACATTTAGGAGTAAAGAGGACTCTTATGAAGATTAAAGAAATATTTTATTGGATACACTATCGTGAAGATGTTGAAGACTGGATCAAGAAATGTAAAGCTTGTGCAGCTATTAAGGATTCGCAGACTCGGTCTCCATTGGAAAGGATAACGATAAAAGAAAGTGATGATGCTCGGGACGAGCATGTCTAAGGAGGGGGTAGTGTTACGAAGACGGGTCGACTGCAATGTTTTTAGATTTTTCCACTACTTAGAGAACTTTTCAGCAGGCTGAAATGTGATTTCTGACCGTTTCAGGAGAGGGTCGATCACATATTAGAAAATCGTAATTTACAGAATGTTACCCTAGTTTTCAGGAGCCTGAAACATTTTTTCAGGCCGTTTCAGAACAAGTGTAGTCGAATGGTACACTTTTCAGGAAACCCGTTTTCAGGCGTTTTCAGGCCTGGTTATACCCCTTTGATGAAGGAATGTTCTAGAACGAATTTTCTAGGTGTGTGACAAGGACGGAATGATACGCGAGAGAGAGGGAAGATCGGAACCTTCTCGCAGCTAGACCGAGCATTCTAGAACGCCGTACGACAAGGACGGAACAGTGTAATGTGCGAAAGAGATAGCTAGTACGCACGTTCTAGAATTGTGCGATCGCTACTCAGTTGCGCTGCCGCCTAGAGAGTTCTCGAACATCGCTTTCAGAGATATATAAGCGAGCCAAAACGCGACCGATTAGTTCAGTTTTGAATGCGATACCAAGCGATAAACACCGGAGTGAAAAAGTGCGAATATAGTGAAGACAAGTGGATACAAGTGAATACAAGTACTGTGTGAAGTGCGAGTAATTAACGTAATTAGTGACAGTATTTTGTGTGTGTATTCAGTGAATTTTAGTGCGTAATTTCCAGTTTTTAGTGTAACAAATTCCTCGTAGATTTAATTGAAAATAAACCCTTGAAGAGATCTACGGCGTTTCTATCCGATCCCCTAGCTCGTAACACTATTCAACGAACAATTGAATAGAATTGTTAAATTCAAATTTAAAAATCATTTAATAATATAAGTAACATATTGAAAACTTATGATCGTCAAAAAAAGAAATATATATGAAATGCTTCTGACTTTACATTTAGTGCCAGTTCTCAAATCAAAGGCGAAGAACGGAAGAGATGGCAATAAACTCTCCGCCACTCTTTTTAATCGCCATGTTTTTTTTACACAGGAGCTGCAACCATTACACGATATTCCACATGAAATATTAGCTAATTAATAATAAAAACTATCATAGCCTAGCCATAGCATAATATAAATAATTATGAGCTTTTGTAAGAAACTTTTTAAAATAAACTTTTCCACCCCCTACAACCAATCACCTAAAATCAATGACCTAACAGACAGAACGGCTTTCCGATCCATAAAAACGTAGATAAAACTACTCCACAAGTAAATTGTACGACCGTTTATCCAATTTCAATCGATGGCCTTTTGTTTTCTATTATACTGAAACACTAATTTCATTTCAGAGCGGCGTTCGTTAATCTCAGAATCTCTAAAAAGCGTGGATTTGTTACAATCATTATTTATTCGAAGAAACGCTGAATAAACCGTTTTTAACAATTTTTAAACTGACCGTTGATTTAGGCATATATTACTATTGATTCAATTTTTATCTGTTAGAAATTGATTACACTCATATAAGCGTAGACGTGCAGTGTTGATCTAGTGGCTTCAGCCGGCGGCTCTCATCCTTGAAGTCGTACTTTCGACCCCGTCTGTGCACCAATGAACTTTCTTTCTATGTGCACATAACATTCGTTTGAAAGGTTGACGACGTGAAGGCACAGGAGGCTGATCATCTACATGCCTATTAGATTGACAAATGATCATGAAACAGATACAGTAATCTGAGGCCCAGATCAAAAAAGGTTGTAGCGCTGATAAAAAAATAAGCGTAGACGTGTTCGTCTAATGGTGATACCGACTTGGTGAGCCCATAAATACTCATTGCCACAAGGCGAATGCTTTGTCAGTCGTTTTCATTGTACTTACATAGCAGGGAAAATAGACTTTGGCATTTATAACCACAATATTTGAGCGCTCCGACGTCTAATAGAACTAAAATTACGGGGATGAAGCCCAATAATAATTTAGCAGGTCAGCAAAACTAACTTGCTCCATTTTACTTTAAATACTTAAAATGTTAGAATGGGATAGTTCTGTAGTCATCAAAGAAGAGACGTATTTTAAAGAAAAAACTTTTTTTACCGGATTAAAGTTATGTATTATTATAAATTTATGATTATTTAACATAATTTTAAATTTATCCGACGTTTCGCGTGCTTTACAGCGTGCGTGGTCACGGTGACTGAAGACAAAAGGTGTTGAATGTCAAAAAGTATCACAGCTGTAGATAAAGTTTCATTATCTGTATTTATTTCCCCGGAGTTGGTATCGACTAAAAGATGGAGGGTTTTGGCAAAAATGGCTCACGGTGTCCAAAACCCTCCATCTTTTAGTCGATACCGTATAAGTTTTTTCTTTAAATGTGTAAAGGTTATGTCAATCAAAGACAATATTATAGACGTATTTTATTTGCGACGCCAAAACAAAGGACTGTTTGGCCAACGTTTTTTTAGGTAGGTGATCAGCCTTCTGTGCCTGACACATGCCGTCGACTTTTTAGGTCTAAGGCAAGCCGGTTTCCTCACGATGTTTTCCTTCACCGTTCGAGCGAATGTTAAATGCGCACATAGAAAGAAAGTCCATTGGTGATCAGCCGGGGATCGAAACTACGCCCTCAGGGCGCCTCAAGTTCCACATAAGTTCCAAATTAGCTATTTATTACTTATTGGTAGGATAAACATATATGCATAGCTATTTGGTACTTTATCTATACTTTGTGAAACAGACCCTATGTTGCGACATTGCGCAATATTTATATCAGGCGCATTTTCGCGTTATAATAATTGTAAGGTGGGGCGACGTGCGCCATCACTTCTCTTCGTACTTGACTGGCGAAAGGTCATATTAAACGATAATTAAACAAGTTTGTACAAGAAGTCTAAAGAGTTTCATTTACCGGCCCAGTCATTCCCTAAAGAATGAACATGGTGGCCCATGAGTGGATCAAAGAAGAAATAGAAGATTAATCAAGAAATAATCAATCGAGCAGTAGTACAGCTAAAGTGCCACATCGAGAGATTTAACCAAAAGTTAAGTGTTCCTTGTCCTTTTCTTTTTGTGTTCCATACTGTCAAGGGCGGATCCAGCTTTGGTGCCAGGAGGGGGTCACATAGTCGTGGTCAAGTCAAGAACTTATAATTTAATTTTGATAACAATAGATACAAGTAAAAAGTAGATATTTTATTAATGTACGTAAGTATTGCGCTTAAAAATATATATTCTTTATTGTACACTTGAAAAACTTAACACATAATATTGTGTACATACAGGTTGGTCCAACTAGTGACGTCAATATTTTTTTTTAGATTCCTCACACCTAGGGGCATACGAAAATACCCCATGTATGTTCCGCGATTTTTTGTAGTTTTCGAGTTATATTGTTTTTTGTGTTTTTTTAATGTTTTCTGCCAGCGAGGTTTCAAAAATTCCTATCTTTTTTTGTTGTAGGTATTTTGCAGTTTTTTTTCCGTGAAATGATTGTCTTAAATGTTGTTTAAATAAAAAATATATCAGCTTCCTAAAATTAGTTAAAGCTACTCAAAAAAGGTTTTAAAGTTAGAAGTTTAGTTTTTAGCTGGATTTGTCCAAACATTCGACTTCAATTTAAAAATACAAAAAGAAGTTTCCATAGCTTCTGGCTAAATTTAGAAACTCCGCAGGGTTCTAAGCTACCAAAACCATAGAAAAAAACGGTACTTAATTGGTATTTTTTTGTTGTAATCGGTGGTTTTTTTTTTTGGTGGATAGGCTAAAAATCATTGAAGCATAATTTAAGGCAATCATTTAACAGAAAAAAAACTGCAAAATACCTACAACATAAAAAGATATGAATTTTTGAAACCTAACCTAACCATTCAAAAAACATTCAAAAAACACAAAAAAATGTATAACTCGAAAACTACAAAAAATCGCGGAACATACATGGGGTATTTTCGTATACCCCAGATGTGAGGAATCTAAAAAAAATTATTGACGTCACTAGTTGGACCAACCTGTATTCACATTTTCTTGAAGACATCCAGAGACACACTATTCACCTTTTTTTTTAAAAGTGGAATCTCGCTGTTGGCCTTTAGGGCCTTTACAGCTCAGCTCGGGCTGTTTTGGCGAGCTTAGCTCGGCCTGACTATCACGTACGGAATAAGGCAGCCTATTTATATTACATAACCGTGGTGAATGATTTGTCATAACAGCTAGAGGTATGTCGAGGGGTATTACGCTAAACTTCGCAAAAGTGAAGAGATGGTACGACAAGGGATTCCATCAAACAAAATAGAAACAGACAAAATACATATATTTTAATAACTAAATCAATTTTTCTTTAACGTGTTTTCCCGAAACGCGTTATTACGTCATTTACGTCAACGGGTACGTTTTCATGAACGTGGAGAAGTGCCAGTCCGGTTAAGCGATCTTCAACCATTGAAGATCTTAGCGACGATTTAATTCTGCGCAACGTAGAGAAAGACCTTTCTGCTGTCGCTTCGCTGACAGGGTAGTGTATCCAATTTTCATATATTAGGATACATATTGATGTTACAATTTAAAATAAGACTATGTTATGATATGTTGAAGTTTAGTCGTTCCGATTCCGATTGAGGTAAGGTCTAGCTAGACGTTTCATAGCGACAAGCGCGCGCAAGTGTGGCGCGGAAAATTCAAATTTTCGATGCGTTCATTCCCAAACGTTTGCCATCATACAAAGTTATTATATTGTATTAAATTAATTAAATATTGAAGGTATGTAGTTACAAATAATCTGTGACAAATTTATATATAAAATCATTATGTTCAATTAGTAGTCCACCTAAGTCCTGCTCAGGGGGGGGTCATGACCCCCATGACCCCCTCCCCTGGATCCGCCGTTGCATACTGTGTCCTTAATTCAATTAATTGTGCAAATAAGTATTTTATTGATAATCCTTTTTTAAAGTAGTGAGATCAAGTAATTGGTTACAAAATTTAATTTTTCATAGCACGTAGGCACCTACATCTACGACCTACATTAAGGAAAAAATTGATGTAAATTTTATTGTTGTTTTCATCTTTTGATTTCGTTATATAACATTTAATTAGATACCAAAGACACGGAGATATACAATATTATTTTTTATATTTTCGCATATATATATGTATATTTTTGTAGTATTTCGTCTTAGACTTCGTAAACACTAATTAGGTATCTAATTGCTCTCTGGCTAATTCCATGTTTAGGTAGTTAGATTCAAGCGCATTTGCCGATTTTTTCAGATTTTTTTTTTGTCGCGTCCACGCGGCAGTTGCGTTGCACCGGCCGGGAGCCGTGAGTAAGCAACTAAAGCATTGCGTGACAGGTACCACCGAATGAGGAGAGTGAGCTAATTTTGTTTAATTTAAATATTTTAAGTGTTTGTTATTATTTTTATACTAGTTTATCATGTCTATCGAAGCAAAGTTAAGATTAAAAGAATTAATTATAAAGAGGTCGTCTGCTAAGGGACAAATAACAAAATTTAAAAATTATTTAACTGGTATTAATGATAAGCTGGAATTAAATAATATAGAGTTTACCGAGTTAAAATTAAAATTGGCTAAATTTGAAGCTTTGTCGGTTAGGGTTGACGATTTGCAAGGTGAAATAGAAGTTTTAAGTCCTGAAAACATTTCAACCGAAATTGATGAGCGTGATAATATCGAACAGGATATTATAATAAGCATTGCAACCGCCAAAACTTTAGTTGAAAGGTTTTCAAAGGTATTTGAGTGTGAACATAAGCGAAATTCAATGCATAACGTTTCATGTTGCGTTGATGAATCTAATTCTTGTACTGACCTGGGATTAAAATTGCCACAGATACAAATTAATAAATTTGACGGTGCATATTTCCGTTGGCTAGAATTTAAAGACACTTTTGAGAATTTAATTCATAACAATGACCGTATACCACCAATTAATAAATTTCATTACTTAATTTCTTATTTACAAGGTGACGCGGCTAGGGTTATTTCTAACTTCGAGGTGTCTGCTAACAATTATGTCAGCGCATGGGATTTATTGTGTAGCCGCTATAATAATAAACGTATTCTTATTAATCATCACTTAAATTCAATATTTAATATTAAGCAGCTTCCTCGAGAATCAGAGCGTGCTTTGCGATTTCTGATAGATCAAGTAACAAAGGATTTGCGTGCCTTGGCAAGTTTAGGGCAACCTACGCATACATGGGATACATTAATAGTGTTTATGTTATCTTCAAAATTGGATAACAACACTTTATTGAAATGGGAAGAGGTTCGCAGTAGCTTAGATGGTGATGTACCCAATCTGGATCAATTTTATAAATTTTTAATAGATCGTGCCGATATATTAGAATCTTTAAATCGACATAACAAGTCAGATATCAATGTTGCTAAACCTCATGTTCAAGTGCGTTCTAACTACAATAATAATTATAACACTAGTGATCAATTTCTAAAACAAGGACAGGGACATGGAAATCAAGTAAAAACATTTTTTAGTTATAAAAATAATAAAAATAAACAATTAAATGCAAAATTTTTATGTATAATTTGCGATAAGAATCATAAAATATATGATTGTCCTACTTTCAAGGACAAAGGCTTAGATGAGCGAATGCAAGACGTAGTGAAATATAAACTATGTCAGATTTGTCTAAGGCAAGGTCATTCCGTAAATGATTGTCGTATGGGACCTTGTCGTGTGGCTGGATGTACGGAAAAGCACAACAGTATGCTGCATTGCTCATCCAACCCATCTACATCAAGTTCTCCTTCTAGAGACAGCGATCAAACAAATATTTTTGTAAATTATGCTAACGAAGACACATGTCACGTACTGTTGTCGACTGCTTTTATTGAGGTGTCGGATCCACTTGGTCAGCAAAAGATCAAGGTTCGCGCGCTTCTAGATTGTGGAAGTCAAGCTTCTTTTATAACGAAATCTTTGCAGAACAGATTGTCATTAAAGCCTAATCAAGTTGACACTCTAAAAGTCATCGGCATTGGCAACTGTTCAAGTAGTGTAACTGAAACTTGTAACATTCAAATAAATTCATTAAACAGCAATTACAGTTCAATGTTGTCTTGCTATGTTTTAAAAGAATTAACAGGGCAATTACCTAAAGGCCCAGTAGAAAAAACATTTAAGTTGCCTAGGAACCTGCAGTTGGCTGATCCAAGGTTTGACCAACCTGCTCCAGTAGACGTCTTGATAGGTGCAGACTTATTCTGGGATATAATAAGCGATGGGCAATATTCGCTAGGCAACTGTGGTCCACAGTTAAGAAATTCCCAATTAGGTTGGATAATATGTGGTCCTATTTATTCAGCAAGGTCTAGCAGAGCCATACAGTGCAATCAATGCTTAGTACTATCTCAAAATAATAAAGTAGATGATTTGTTGACTGGAGCTGATGATCCAGAAACATTGATTTATATACAAAAGGCTGTTTCATGTGCTTTAAAGTCAGGATGTTTTAATTTACGAAAATATAAAACTAATTTTCCGTCAATTTTTACAAAGTTTGAAATAAACAAACAAGATTATTTAATATTGAGTGAATCCTCCAGTACTTTGGGTTTAGGTTGGACTCCTTCTACTGACACTTTTCATATACCAGTAAAAGAAAGTATATATATAACTGGACCACCAATCACAAAACGATTTATTATGTCAAATGCTTTTAAAATATTTGACCCGTTAGGAGTGTTAAGTCCAGTTATTATTATTCCTAAGATAATGTTGCAACGTCTATGGCAACAAAAGATTGGCTGGGATGAGCCTGTTAGTCAGAAGATAAAAGATGAATGGATAAATTTTGTAGATAATTTAAAGTATTTAAAACAATTGAGTATTCCGAGATAAGTATTGGGGAATTCACCTCAGATCATAGAATTACATTCTTTTAGTGACGCATCGCAAATTGCTTATGGTGCAAGTATTTATGTGAGAACAAATAGCATGTAGATAATTTTTCGAAAAATAAGGTCATAAAGAAGTTTCACATCTAACGTGTTTACACTAGTAGGTACACGCACATTTTTTTTATTATTAAATCTTATTTTTACTATGGAAAATGCTTTTCTACTACTATTTAGCTACGAAAACGTATTATATTATATCCTATGAGCGTAAAATATGATCGATCACGAAATAAGTTACGATAATAATCTCCTAGGAGATTTATTTATTTGGTAATCATTAATTCGTTAATGATATAACAAAGTTTTGGTAAACAAGTGGGGTGAGAAACGTGAATCATTATCGAAACATCAATCACAACAATTTATTGATTGGACTTCGATATAATGGTAAAAGTTGTTTGATGGATTAAATGATCACTGTGATGAACGTTGTAATAAGCTTATTACATATTTGAGCTTTTAATCTTGATTAAGTGTGTGGCTTTACCCTGAGGTCGTATTTTCGAAGATTTGATTGTCTTTCTTTATACGCAATGACAATAGGAGATGAGGGGAAACGACTACAATATTTGTCAGGTGTAGATAGATGTACTTATATGACTTTATAAAGTTAAAATTAAATAATCTGTGTGTGTTCCATGACCAAACAACTTATGCAACGGAGCTTGTGATAGACATATTGCAATGGTTTTTGTGTTCGTTATGGGTGAGTAGATTTTATTTCAGACTGGCCTAGACATATCAACGACATAGTACTTCTGGAAGACATGGAGTACTGTTCCAAAATCTCGAGTTCCTACAAAGTAGGAACATAAGCCACGCAGGGAACAGAGCAAAAACCAAACTGATGTTGGTAGATCGAGCAGCTCTGTCCCCGAGATAAAAAGGCAAATCGGCATGGCTATAGATGCCATGCCACACGTTTAGGCAACATCTGGACTGATACGGGCTCTACTATTCCCTATCTTCCTGTATGGAGTAGGAGTATCTTGACTCGAGAAAAGCAAACGATCGATTTCTTTGAGATGTGGTGCTGGCGGTGATTGACCGATCAAGTAAAAGACTCATCATCCTCAAAACTCTACACTGTCATAAGAAAGGCACCGGTAAACCGGTAGAAACAGATAGTCCACTCCAGATGCTTCCTTGCTGACCACGACGGTCAGACATGAGCGAGAGAGAGAGAGAGTCATATGAAACACTAAATAGTATGCCTCTTACTATAGACAAATACAGAATACGTAGTATGGAGATTTTGCATTAATTAGATCAATTATTTATTATTAAAATTATTGAACCAAATCATAATGATGTCGCTTGAACATGGAACAGTGGACGTAAATTATATAGTCAAACTTTTGGTACATGTTACAAACACAATTCGAGGTCTCTTTAGTTAATTATAACATTCCTCGTTCAGTTGAATTATTATGCATTGTTTGTTATTTCGAGTGTTATTGTCATATTCTTAATGATAAAGTATAAATTATATTAAATATAATCATTACCATTTAACGTAACGTGTTAGATATTTTATAATCACTTGCAAATTATTATAGTATTTGTGATGTGTGTTTATTTAAAATTTGCAACTTTTCATTATTATTATTTTTTTAAATTGTCTCTCTCCGTCTTGTTGTTTTGCATATTTCCATTGTATGATATAGTAATATGCGATGCTCATAAAATACCAATTATATGTTAAATTTAACTTCAATAATTGTCGCAATGGATGCAATTTCGATCATGTCGTTTCTGTATCTTTAGCTACTCTAATTTGTATCACAGTCTCGTAAATGTTATAAGAAAATATGTTAATGTACCAATATGTTTCTATTTTATATACAGTTGCCCCAGTATGCACACATACCTCGCCACAAGTGTTGGGAGCCCAAATGGAGGAAACACTGCGCGTGAGCTGCTCTGTAACAGCAAATCCACCGGATGTGACGTTTTTTTGGCAATTCAATAATAGCGGAGAAAGTCTGGACGTTTCACCTTCTAAATATGGTAATTACATTATTATATGGAACTCATGATCCCTGAAAATAAATAATATTTAGCTTAATATTTCATTATACAATATTCCAGGTTTGTGAAGTCTATAAATATTATCAATAAGATTGATCAGACACCTAATAACTCCCATGACCCGTTAGTGGGTATCAAGACTATACGTGACAATAAATTCAAATTCGTTTTCGAAATATAACAATAGCTAAATAAATATAATATTTCAGTACTTTCCAACTGAAAATGAAAATAATTTTCAACGTATTGTGAGTGCACGTAATCTGTTTAGTTCTTTAATTGAAAACACATGAAAGGAAACTCAATTACACGAACTGGAAGCACAATGCGGGAAGACAAGTGCAAAGTAAAAGCAAAACAGCAAACAAGAAAATCAAGATATACGGGAAAATCTAATTGTGCCAAAGATACTTGGAACACGTCACGCGTGCTCAGAACTTAAATTAGGAGAAAAGATTTCAAATTAATAACTCGCTGTAATAAATAAAGTAGGAAAGGAAGACGAAACATTTTAAACTTCACTTTGTAACACGCGATTTAACATTTATATGTCCCGTATATATTCTTCGTAGAGATAAAATTTATCATATTCTTAGATTACCTTATTAGTGATTTAACATTATAAATTTATTAAAAACACCAAATAAATAATTTTATGAATTTTGACTAATTAACGAATAATCAATGGGTAGGTGTGAGAAACTTTGGTTCCACAGTACAAGTTTAAATTTACATACTTTTGACCTTTATTAAAATCTTTGTATTTGTCATTGCCTCTTAGAGGACGTGTAAGACGTTATATCAAATAAATAATTAATAAAAGACCATTAAGCTTATAGCCATGGTATAAAGATTTGAAAGTTATTATATATTCTATCACTTTGTGTGTCATACTACTTATTTATATATATACACTACGGGTATAATATTTACAATATTCATGACCATGTTGCGAGTAGCTGCTCAGCTACAAACCGCAGATCGACGGAGTACTGGGACGCTGCGAAACCAATTTATGTTGCACGTGGTCTACGTGTGGTGGCCTGATTGTTTGAATACAACTAGTAACCACAGCACTGAACTAATGCCAATGTTTATGTAGTAACTTTAACTGATACATTTTGTATTTCACTTTGGTGCTATAAGCACAAATAAATCAGCGAGCGAGATAGCATGGGAAGCTTTCAATCGATGTTCGATTTTTAAAATAGATTCACTGATTAGTAAATTGTAACGAATTTGTATGAATTTTTGTTTTTAGAATACTATAGTACAATACTAATACTACGTTTTTGTCTAAATGGAGTCTATGTTAAAACATAAAAGCCAAAAAATCCTTCTTGGTCGTCTATAAACTCGAAAAATAAAGTATCCGCTACGCATTCAATCACCAAATCAGATAATTTGAAATTAAAAATGCCAGCTATACCATAATGACCGTAATTATTTCCATTAATTCATACAATAACAATTATATCATCAATTTTATGTACGATTTTTTTTATTAACTTGAATTTAAATACTTCAGTTTTTATAGGTACTGCAAATGGTAGCACCAGCGAATTGATCTACAAGCCTCAAAGTGAAAGGGAGTACGGCGCTCTCAGCTGTCGAGGCACTAATTCTGTTGGCAGACAACTTGAACCTTGCATCTTTCAAATTGTACCAGCTGGTAAGTTGGCAATTACATTAAATTTAAACGTCACAATTTTAGTTGTAATGAATATAATATGTAGGTACTTGATTAAGGCATTTTATTGACGGGTCATATTTGCAGTCCATGAAGTCTCGGTAAGGCTGGGCCCATAGTTGAAACACACATTATTTTTTTTATTGATAACTTGATATAAGAAAGTGGGTGGTGTCTGAATAGGGTAATGCGGGTTTAAACTGACCTGTGCCTATTCTTGTGAATAGTAGTTTTTTATATAAGTTGTTTTACTTTAATTAATAATATCTTAACTTAGTGGGTTGCACTTGATTACGCTTTTGTATTATTTTCTGTTATATTTTATGTTATTCTAAAAGTAAACGTTAATAAATGCCGTTTTTGTTAACGGAGTATCTGCAACACACACGAGTGTATAATCAAATAGTTTTTAATCCTTTTTGTGTTTTAGTAACACTTTTAAAATCAGATAAGTAATCAATGTGACATGATAAAATATTAATAAACGTATTCATTGAACATGTATTTTGTGAAAATTTATTTTAGGAAAGCTTATCAAAAAGTCAATCTGCTAACATCGAATTTTTAAAACACAATCACGAATGCATTTACACATCGCTTTTGAATGAAATAAAATAAAAATCCAATAACGTTTATGATAAAAAACGATGCATACGTTTGCAACAAAGCTCTGTCCTAGTTAATCCTAACTGTAGTTACTAATCGTATAAAAATAAAATCATTAAAACTGCCAATTCAGGTGAAAATCTAATAATATATATCACTACTACAACGGTCGTCGGTTTAGTCTGTTATATTTCTTAAGCTAAACGTTAAAACATGTCTTACCTCAATATGGATAAAAGTTTATCATTACCTACACAGATATCTAATTATAATAAATATAATTGTTGAATAGATCTGGAAGAGCGATAAATCTTAATAATTTAATGATTCTAATTGTAGTGATTTTTACGACGAAATTTCAAATAAAAAGTGTATATTTGTTTCCTTTAAAAGAACAACATCTAGGTTTATTTTATAACATGTAAAATGTCATTTATCATATTACCGAATGCCTGCAAACGAAAAATATAAGCTCGCAAGATATTTTCGCCACATTCCTACTTTACCCACGAGAGCGGCTGTCTCATTATACGTCTTAAATTCAGTGACAATGTGAATTTCTTCCTCTTATCGCAGCTTCCATTTATATTATTAGATATAATCTCAGCACGTCTCGAAATTATAGCGTTTAATGTCTTCGTACGGATTGTTAGTTTCAATTTGTGAGAGAAATTTCGAAGTATTAACGCGAAAACAAAAAGCTCTTAGTGAATTAGTTTCGTTATTTCAAGATTGCTTATTTATGACTGTGGTTTCTGTATTGATTAAAATCTCTTAAAGTAATTAAAAAAGTCTTTGCTAGTTTTTAGAAAGAAGCAAGAAGAAACTTATATTAAATCAGATAATAAGGTACAATATGATATTACAGAGCCATATTTTTGCGTTTCTTTCAGTTATTAGAAACCCTTTTGAAACTCACCAAATGGCACCAACAAGTAATTACAACTTTTATGTATATAAAAATTAATCTCAATTTCGCGTGGTCATCGCATCACACGTGAACGGATAGAACAAATAAAAAAAAACACAAATTGCGGAATATAAGCATTACAAATTTAAAAATGTTTTTGAAACAACGTGTTTCAAAAGTTTGATTTTGTTAAGACGGGACAACGACTTTTTTTATTATAAGAGGGTTCTAACCGGCAAGAGGCTCACCTGATGTTAAGTGATGGACACTCACAATGCCAGGGGGCTCGCGAGTGCGTTGCCGGCCTTTAACCGTAACTTCCAAGATTGATTAGATTTAGTATTCTCGTAGCACCGTGTTTTATAACAATTCCAAAACTTGAAACATGAATTTAATGAAGTCGTCTGTTAACATCAAATCAATGTTGTCATAAAATTAAATAACGATAAAAATACGATAAGTATCTTCTGTCTTTTCTCGGAAGTATACACATATATAAAGTATTAAGAAATTATCACGATACAAAATTTTGATAAACTATTTTGTATCGAGCAACAAGATAAAGTGTCATAGATATCGTTTATAGACCATAAAAGTATCCATAAATTCAGCAGGTATTGAAAATATCTGTCGCAGCTGCAAGAGAACAGTTATGCAATGGAACAGTCCCAACCCACAACATTTAATATCCTCAGAATTATAACATATAAAATGCTAAATTGTCGACCCCAACCGCCATAAGTCACGACGAAATTAGTGAATTTAGCTCTGCACTTAATTTTAATTTCAACGCATGTTACGTCTACTGCCGAGTTAGGAGAGATTAGCGGTATTAAATTATGTGATATTATGAATATTTAAAGAATATTTAAAGCCCGATGCTTAGATGTTATTACGTTGAGAGGATATATCGTAGCATATATTTGATTTTGCCTTTTATTTTATATTATTTTTGTTTTTTAACATCACACATGTTAAAATGAGGACAATCAAATACTTATGAACATGTTATAGAAAGGATTTCCACGTGTAAAAATTACATGAGAACTTAATTAGGCGCAATATATATATATATATGTTATGTTTTAGATATTTTTTGAGCTTGCATACAAATAATACGCATTAAGCAGTTTCAGCTTAGGTGCAGAGAATTAATTATTCTAACAACTCTAAACCCAAAAATTTAATTAAAACGATTTCGTTTCTTTAGCACGTCCAGCACCACCCCGGAACTGTTCTTTGCAAGCGGACATCAATGGCACGGATGGATTGACAGTGTTATACGTCCGATGCGTCTCCGGCTATGACGGAGGACTGCCTCAGTCATTTGTTTTACAAGCCTTGGACCCTGTCACTAATAACAATAAGTACAACATTACTGTCAATGACACTGGTAAGTATATACACTTATAAATGTCAGTGAAAACAATCAGCATTTATGTTTACTGCCAGTTCTCAAATCAAGGAATGAAGAAGAATTCATTCATTCATTCTTTTGAATATTTTTTGAAGTTGTACTTCTTTAGGCGCGTTATGAAAAATTGATGAGAGTGAAATTTTACGATGCGCGCGCACCTGTGACACAAAATTGGCTGTGTGATTATAGCGTGCGCAATCTACAAGTAAAAAGAAATAAGCTAACTTCACGCATATTCTATTTCTTAGCTTAGCAGCTTAACAAGAATTTTGAATGACCATGACAATTGACATCTGACAATGACATTAACCTTTTAAACAAATATAGGAGTTTTAATTATTGTATACAATAAAAGATTATATAAGTACCTAGTTGTTTTCAATTTTCATTATACAAGTGCGAATTTTATATGTGCGTCTGAATTATAATCAGAAGTGATTTAAGTTGAAATTTGAATATCTAAATCAATACTAATTGATATGATAAAATATTTGTGAAAAAACTGTGCCAACCTTCCTGAGTGCTTTTATACAATTGAGGTTAACTATCCGTATGTATTATCGAGTATTATTGTTGATTAAAACTGAAACATGAACCATTATTCATTGCTTTTGTTTATTGCGTTTGTTACAGCAACTTTTTAGAAATATTCTACGACCCTATATATCAATAATTGAGAACAAAGATTTAAGCACGAATACTAATAAGGAGAAAATGAAGGCTTGGAGCGATATAACAGAGAAGTAAACATTTTAATAAGTACCTGCATCTCAAAAAAATGACCATATCATATATACATATAATGATCATATTTAATCAAAACATGTAATTTTTCGGATTTAATCTAGCAAATATAAGGACAAGAGACAAAAAACAATTGATGAATCAGTCGAAGTGCACTAAATTGAATAAAAAAAAAGAGTTGTCATCTTATCGCCGTGAAACATCAAAAACTGGAGGTGGAACAAAGCCACCATCACCTTCTCCAGACACAATGGATATGGCAGAGATGATACCGCAACGGTTTGAAGTAGATTTCAATGAATTTGATTGTGATGGTGTCGAGGTAGGAATGTTAATTATAAATATGATGGTGATGTTCAAGGCTCAACCTCTCAAGCATAGGCACATACTTTTTTCCCCTACAGGGTAGTTAGAAATATTGTAATACCTCAAAACATCCATGTTGCATTTGTAGTACCGAAACTCTGTCCAGCCCGAAGTGAGCCCATTCCCACTTATAATGGACAGTGTGTATTAATACCTGAGTGCGAACCACTCACCATGATACTTAAATTAATAGATGTTATTTATATATTTCAGGATATTACAAATAAAATCATTTTGGAAACAATTGATATCCCAAAAGCAAATAAAGCCAACAATGACAAGGTAATAAATCAGTTTTGACATAACTTGAATACTAAAAAAGCCAAACAAAGGTGTGCACAACAGTGACAACATAACTTAACAATTTCATTATTTTGTAGGATTAAAGAAAGGTTAAAGAAAATCATGTCGAACTGAACAACAAGAATCCCCAAACAACTCCAAAGAAACATACAAGGAAGACACCGCTATTATATTTAAATTATCTCTATCTCTAAATAGAATAAAAGAAAGTTGCTATCCAGGTCTGTAGCATGTGCTACAAATTATATTATTAACACATTTATATAATTATATTAATATAAATGTGTTAAAAATTTTATAATATGAATTATAAACAAAATTTATTCTTAAAGCTTAAATTAATATTCTCTTATTTGTTGCAGAAAGCAAGTAGTAGTTTTAGTTTTGGAGAAGCCTCGTAGATGCACAACCAAGTAATGATTAATTTAAAATTACAAACCGAAATTCTGATGAAGACATTAGAGTCACATAAAAATAAATAGTATAATGAAATAAAAATGTTTTAAAGATAAATAGTGTTTTATTTGTTTAATGTAAGAATAATAATAAATATTGATTTATTTAATTTTCAAATGTAAACTGAACTTTATTGACTTTAATGACTCCTTTTCCAGTCTTTGATTATTTAATTGTAATTAATTATTTGCATGCAATCAAAAACTATTTTTAATAATGCCAAAGAAGTATAACTTCTGACGCGCGTACATAAGTACACGCACCCTTTTTTTTTTGTAAGAAGCTGCAACCAATACATCATATTCCTCTTTATATCTAAACTCATTATTTTATGGATAATTAAAAATAAATTTATAAGAAAAACCATTAACTTGTATCAGCAAAATATTGGGCTATGTTTGACGTTTTAAGAGCTCTTCTTTATTTCGTTTCACCCGCGTTAATTCGATCAGAAAATTTTATTGTCTACAGAATTCCTATGTTAGGCTAAGTTCAGATGACCGCGCGGTACCGCGCGGAACTACGAACCGCGCGGTACAAGATCAATATAAACGGTTAGGTTAAGTTCAGATGACCGCGCGGTACCACGTGGAACTACGAACCGCGCGGTACAAGATCAATATAAACGGTAATTATCGTCTACATTACCGCGCGGTACCGCGCGCCAACGCGCGGCGCGCTCCGACCCGCGCGCAAGATCTTGACCCGCGCGCTTCCGCGCGGCACAAGTTTTGCAAGCGTGTATCGACCTGTTCAGTTGATCCGCGCGGCTTGAGACGGAAAGACACATAGATCGATGCAAAATTAGTACCGTAGATATGGTATTAAGTATTTGGTGATATGCAATATCTTATAGCATCTTCACTGGATTTTAAATCATTTTCAATAGAATCGTATAAAAAATCAAAGGATGCAACTGACATCCGGAAATAGTTAAAAAAATTATCTTCGTGTAACCTCAAGTCGGGATACAAAGTGACAAACAGGCTGGAAGGAAGTCTGTCACTTAAAATTGGATGCACCCAGTATCGTCTTTGTCTTCTTCTGCGACGTCTCAGTCTTCTGTATAAAATCCATAAGCAAATTGCCTCCTCCACCGCCATTGTCAATCAATGTTGAAGCCACACTGCCGCGCGTACATATACCGTCATGTGAATGCTCCAACCGCGCGGCGACGCGCGGCTACGCGCGGTCATCTGAACTTAGCCTTAATGGATTATGCAATACTAAGATTCGCATCGAAACATCAAATTAAACTTTTATAAACTTATAGATTTTTCAGATTTGACCGCGTTCAATTTAAATTAGTTCTAATCTGAAGATTTAAAATAACGATTTAAGACGTGATTCGAACACACTACCTAAAGATCTCAGTCGCAAGCCACTAGGCCTATGCTGCTTGTGCTTTAAAGTCAGTACTTCAAATTGTAGGGCTAACTTAACTCATGTAATGAGATAATATTCGTTTTCATGTTATTATTTTTTCATAGCAGTGTTGGCCTGGTGGCTTCAGCGTGCGACTCTCATCCCTCAAGTCGTAGGTTCGATGCCCGGCTGAGCACCAATGGACTTTCTTTCTATGTTTCTTAACATTCGCTCGAACGGTGAAAGAAAACATCGTGAGGAAACCGGCTTGCCTTAGACCCAAATAAGTCGCGGGCGTGCGTCAGGCACAGAAAGCTTGTCTACCTACTTGCCTTTTAGATAAACAAATGATCATGAATCAGATACGGAAATCTGAGGCCCTGACCTAAAAAGTTTGTAACGCCATTGATTTTTTATCATTTTTTCAGATGGACTCGTGACCTTCAAGATAGATCTAACCCAATTGTCTCCTGGTGACGCAGAGGGTGCCACTGTGAATCTACTCATATATGCGAAAAACCTTAAAGGTGAATCTGAGAAAACTCTTTTGGAAAATATTGCATTTAACGACGCGGCGAGGAGAACAGGTTTGATACAACTTTGATTTATTTTCTATTAACCGTCACACTTTGCATTTTAAATTCTTAATTATGGTGTTGTGTAATCTGTCCGTCATATTATAGGTGAAGTGGATATGAGTAACTTCAATATACTTGATTACTTGTACTTTGCCTTATTTAATAAGTTAGGTGTTTCTTTTTATAAAACATATTAACTGGTAATTTCTGCTGAATTTGACTATATTATTTTAAAAACTAAAATGACTGTACTAAGCAGATCTGAATAAAATATAGTAAATGGTAATACTTTGACATTTCTACTACTTTTCAGGAATTGGTAAGCGAGAAACAAACTATGTAAATCATGTAGTAAATTTGCGTTTATCAAGGATTTTTGTTTAATAACTACTTCATGACCGTGATTAAATTTATTTAAATTAAAGATGGTGTTTAGAAAATAAAATATTGTTTTCGATATTACATTAACATTGTGAGAAAATCTATTTTAGAACGCAACCATTCAGATTTTAATTTAGTCAGAATAAATTGTTTGAATTGTATTGACTAAACTTTTTTTTAAAATAACGTCCATTGTATCAAATATTTATTTTATTATTGCTGATATCTTTACGTTTTATAAATTGAATCACAAGAAAAGTACAAGCTTATTACATACACAAGAGCTTTAATAAATGTGTTTTCCATACAAATTAATTGGTAGTTAATACACGATGAGGTGTGCAATCCCGTAAATAGGCTAACACACTGTTTATCAACACATTCTGATACAGTTCAACGCATCACAAAGGTGCACCTGTATATATCAAAATAACAGTCGATATTACCAATCGTAAAAACTATTTGTATCAACTACAGCTCGTATTACAAATATATTTTTCTCAATTTCTTGATAGTTTTTCCTAATTAATAACATTTGTATACACTGTACTTGTAGTTTTGATATGTATTTCATGCATATTTTATTTATTAATATATTTTTTATACTAGTGTTATTTGCAAGTGTGTTTTATATTAAAACAAAATATTTATATACGTTTCCCATACATATTTAAAAAGTCTCTCAAAGCACTTGCGAGCTTTCAGACAATGTGAGTGTCTTTAGATTGCTCCCTGGTCTATTAAATAGTAAACCGAATGGTTTTCTTTACAAAGTTATGGTACTTAGCTTTGTTTTGAGCTTGGTCTTAAAATTTAATACGTTGTCAACTAAGTTGTCGTACCATTAAAGAAGACAAGTAAATTAATTATAATAATAAGTATTATGTTAATATATATAATTAATATAATGAGTATTATAATAATATAACTCGACTCCGTACGATTGGCTACCTCTCTGTCATCTTTTAAAACTCTTCTGTATTCCCATTTCTTAACCTTATCCTATCCTGATCAATCGTGACTTGTATAAATCTTGTTTCCTTTTACATCACTATTTGCTGTCCATGTATTTGTAGGATTAGCTTTTAAGTTTTTAGTCCGTTGTTAATTTTTTTTTTTTGTATTACTTTAGATTAAGGTACTATGTATATATATATATTTTTTTATATCACATTTGTTTCTGCACTTCTCGCACGAATCATGTTTCTTTTTTAGTTTTTTCTTTAACTAGGGTTGCCTGGAAGAGATCGCTTATTAGCGATAAGGCCGCCCGTTGCATCCCTTATAATTTTTTTTGTATTGTGTTTGATTTATTGTTTTTTGCAACGAAGTTTTAATAAATAAATAAATAAAAAAATATATAAATAGTATTATAATAATAATAATAGCCTTTTAATTCAGTTACTTTTACACGTAAACACGTTTCTATATGTTCAATCTTCTTTTAGCAAATCCCTTTTTTTGGTATAGGCCTCCTCCAAATTCCGCTATTCCTCTCTCCTCTGTGCCACTCTCTGCCATGTACCACCTGCTGTTTCTTTAATTTGGTCTATCCACCTTCTAAGTTGTCTTCCCTCTTTTCCGATTGCTATACCTTGGGCTGGTGTCCAAGTTTAGTACATTTTTGCTCCACTTTTCTGCTCCTATTGCCATGTGCCCCGCCTATTTACACTTTAGTTTATTTATTTTTATTGTAACATCTGTTACCTTAGTTGTTTTTTTAGAGCGTCGTGAAATAATTTGTCCATAATGTTTTAGTTACATTTTTTATACTACATACTCAACTGAACACACAAAACAAGAGTTCCAAAGTCTATAAATCATGAATAGCGATCGAACGTTTAAAAAAACGTTCCTTTCATAGCATATTCACAAAAACTGTTTTCCTCGAACGATCAAGTTTTACAAAAGCAATATTTTAGTCGAGCCTAGTACGAAAAACCCTGTCGCTATATTCGACTCTCAAACAAAGGTAACTTTTTATAAACCTGAAAAAACTGGAATAGAATTCCATTTACTTTATGAACGTTTATGTAAAGTTGAAAATGTATAGCGAGATATAATTTAGCGGTTAAATCGACTATATTTTAGGCTGTTGCTTACTTTCTGTTTTGTACCTATACTAGGGAATGAAATAATTATTTAAGCGATCATTAAAACGGCGTATTCATTTATACAATAAAAAAAAACAGAAGACAAAAATATAAAAAAAAAACATGTGTGTACTTATGTACACGCGTTACAAGTTATACTTCTTTGGCGTAACAAAATAAAAATCTTTTTACATTTTTTATCTTTCGCATTATTCTACGTTTGTATAAAAACCGACGCTAACAATAGAATAAAGCTATTAAAAACATTGTAAGTTTTTATTTTAACACATTAGTTAAATAAAGTTTATTTAAATATTTCTATATAATTAAACAAATGGACATTTTTTATCTTAAAATGTTGACTATGCTAACTTCAGGGTGTTGGTTTTCTGTGACGGTGTACGCGCGCATCGTAAAAATTTATTCTCATCGTTTGTTGCGCCAAGAGAAGTATAACTTCAAAAGATTTTTATTATTTTTCCTTAAAACTTGCCTTTTACTAATCTAATCGAAATGACTCAGCAGGTTTGCACGGTTCTTAAGATTATTATTCAATAACTTGTTATATCAAATAGACTCTGAGGACAACTTTTAGTATATATAAATGTGATAGCTATTGCGTAAACTTCTTAAAAAAAATAGTGTGTGAAGTCCCTCCATGCGTGAAAAGTGAAACTTCGTAATGTGGAAATGAAAAAAGGAATAGGTAGAAATTGAATTTAAGTGAAATCATATAGTTTAACGCAACAGTGCTTTCATACCCCCTCCATGTAGCGTTAAACGTTTAACCCAACCTTATTGTAAGTCGCAATACAAGTTTCACTTCAAAATCATAAATTATTCTCGTTATACAGATGGCAAGAACAGTATTGGAGGGGCCACTTTAGGTATTCTAGTGGCAGCCGCCTCAGGCGCTACACTAGCTGCAGGTGGCATCGCTCTAGCCGCACTGTTTGCTCGAAGAAAGAGGTCACACCCCCCCCCCACAAACACCCGCCTGGGGATATGCTGGAATTGAGTGACGGGGGACGGCGGTATGTCGTCGCTTACACGATTAAACCTTCGCCAGAACCTCAGCCAGACATATTGAACGCCCCAGGTAATAGGTGTTCTTTTTTTTTTTTATATATAATAGGGGGGCAAACGAGCTTGCGGGACCTAAAAGGGCAGTCTACGCAGCCCATAGACATAGTTCTTATGTAAGAATTATTGATCAACAACGAATTCTAATAACAAAGCAACTTAAAAGACAATATTTAATCCAGATTGGTCGAAATTTTTAGTCCAATACCAACATAACATTTTTATTCAATATTAAAAAAAACTTACTGTATTAAATACCATTATATTAAATGAGTCTTTGTTTAGATTATAAAACAATGTTTTTGTATTAAATACATTATACACACCTACAAAACAATTATGGATTCAATCGTACGTTGAACACGTTATAATTAAAACTTATTGATGATATTCTACTTGTACCACAAAGAACGGTTCGGTGGCCGTCGATACACAATTCATATTAAAATAATAAGTCCTGAGTACATACCTCGTCAATGTCTCCTCACAGGAAAATAGGCACACAATAATATCAGCCGTAAGGATTTGGATTAGTGTTAGTATGGGCACAAAAAGAGGTTAGACTGATGATAATTATTGATACCTGGCCCCAATAGTTCTCAAACACTCACTATACAATTTTAAATAGTGGACGTG
The DNA here is from genome assembly GCA_963693345.1 of Pieris melete. Lineage (NCBI taxonomy): Eukaryota > Metazoa > Arthropoda > Insecta > Lepidoptera > Pieridae > Pieris > Pieris melete. The sequence continues at coordinate 16,137 of CAVNZK010000293.1, read as the reverse complement.
ACTATAATCATCTGTATTTAACAAAAAGTATATATCCAAATAAAAAATTCTAGACGCACGAGAACACGTAACCCGACAAGCTCAACAAAGACTGACTCAAAAAAAAATGTGTCGATCGGCCGTGTAAAAATATTTGAGATCACCCTCATCAAATTAAATAAAATTAAAATTATGTATTTCGAACACTACTCTATGAGCTATTATTCTCTGTTAATGATAAATGTACAGATATTTAATGACAATACATTACCGCACATACCTGTTAAGTGCTACAATACCTACTATGTAGCTACGTTTTATATTAAAAATGATTAAATTCGATTCGATTCGATTGATATAAACATATATTTAAGTATGCGTCGAACGAGTTATCTTGTATTACCTAAAGTACGTACGAACAACGGCAATAAACTGTATAATAAACTACCGACAGATGTAAAAAATATTACTTCTATCAATTTATTCAAATCGAAGCTAATTGAATATGTTAAACAAAATTACTTTTAAATTAATTTCTTATAATTACTTTTAATTCATATTTATTTGGTTACTATTATTTTTAAGTTTATTGCATGTACGGCTATATTTTATTTATTATTCTAAGAACGACTACAATGTTATGTTAATCTAGAGTATTATTCCCATGTAAGTGAAATTTTTTGTCTTTTTGAGAAATAAAGTCTTTAAACCTAGCTTTAGCTACTTCGGATGTTAATAAAATAAAGTTTATAATATAATTTGCGTTGTTCAGACTATTTTTAATTGCGCATTTTAAAGGACTACTATCATTATTTGAAGTACACCATCCAGAATTTATAATGATGAAATGAAAATTTATTTAATTGAATGGTATTCTAAAGTTAGCAAGGATCGCGGTACGGCAAAGTTGAAAATTTGTTTTTGTAGCACGCCTAGGAACGTCGTTAAAAAAATATTTCACCGCAACGCTCTCCCAGCAGTCCATTAGAGATACTAATAAAATTCCGTCCGTGAATTTATTAACCAAAAAACTTGAGAGGCTTGTTTTCGTCCGTTAAAAACAGTTACTTTCGTAAAAGAGAAACGAGATTTGAGAAAATCGAGCAACAAGAAACCGCCAACTCAGTTTATACAGTCTTTCCTTTTTATTGTTCTCTGCATTATCGCGCTCATTTAGGTGACTGGTGACTAATTTGGGAATTAATTATTTTCTCTTTCAGATGGTGAAAGTCAAAACGTTCTTGCAACAAATTCTGATGCGGACGAATGGACTGTACGAGATGTTAAAGGTTTCCATTTTAATTTTACACATTAATTTTAATGCTTTATTTATTTAAATATACTTACTACTATAATTGTGTGTATTGAAACTTAAATATATTTTTCTTGTAGGTGACTGGTCAAAAACGGGAGCAGTTTTCTCTGCAGAGGACCTAGCACTTTTAGATACGACTGTACACCCGCACCAAGTTAACGTAATATTTTTTTATTTGTTACACCTTAATAATTTAAATTTGGCTTAAAATTTTGGAAGAGTTTATCAAACTTTTTTAAAATAAAATTGAGAAAGTTTTATAAGACGGAATTTGTCGCAATGGTTATAATCTTTTTATCCCAGAAACGTACAGTACCCGTGGGCTAGGTGTAATATCCACGCAAACAAAGCGAGCAAATATAAATTTTCATTTGACTTTTTCCAGCTCACGCCAGAAAGTGACATTACACCGAAGGGCCGACATGAAGACTTGATGAATCAAAATCTATCACAACCCCTATTATCTAATAGTTTTAGGCCTAGCTTTAGTCCTACATTAGGTAGGCCCAACTTCGTGTGCCCAAATGGCAATATTGGCTCTCCATTCGGTAGCCAAACCCTGACGTTAAGCGGACCCACTTTGAGTTCGGGGAGTCTAGCTACATCTACCTTACATAGAAAAGGAAAAAGTAATGTTAGAAGAAGAGAACATGTTTTAGCGGAAAATTTGCCAGGACCTGAAAGTTGCGTATAAAATTGTCTTGAGAAGTTTTAGGTTTTCCATAAATTCGGCTACATTCTAAGCCTCCGGGCTGTGTTAAAAATAGTAGCTCAAATGAATGTTTGGTAAATTTTACATTTTTGATAGAAATCATTTAAGTTTTCAACTAACTAAATCAATATTTTCTTAAAATGATTAATTATCAAAATTAAATAGTAAGAAATTTTCGATTTATAAAATTATATAACTTGAAACTAACTTTGACTTCTTTTAGAGTAACGCTTTTATGTTCCTATTAAAAAAGACGTAAAATCTAAAGGAATGTCTGCCAAAGTTTGCATAAACATCTAGACAATACAAATTTTCCTAGCAAAACTAGTTTTAAGAGTCTTCTGTAAATACAATTTCTGTGCTCAATTCTCTTTATAATTGTATTAAATATAGATTTAGAATGAAGCATTTCCACATGTTTTTAATTTTTTGCGTAAATGTATCAAAGACCTATAAAGACTGTACAATTTGTAAATATCATAAAAACTACACATAATAGTTATATATTGCTTGTAGATTCTTAAACATAGATAAATAAATGGGTTGTGTGTCTGTAAATATAAAACATAAGTGTAATATTTAAAGTGAGCTTTTGTTGTATGTAAATAATGCCATTAATAAAATCGTTTAGATTTGTGTTAATTCTATATAAAGTTTAATTGTCTTCAGTAATGTCGAAACATATTTGTAGTCATTACTTAAAGCGGCCCTAACTAGCTGATTGTAATTTTATATTCGGTAAGAAAATAAACTTTTTACAAAAAGTCCGTATTGATTTTAAGTAACCATACCCAATAAACAAGAATTGTACCCTCTTTTCTTGAAGGTTCCTAAGTCGAATTGGTTCGGAAATACTACAGTGGGCAGCTGGCTCCACATAGTGGTGTACGAATTGCTGTAGCAGTGTCTTGGGGTGGACTGCGGGTCGTAGTGGAGAGCTGGAGCACTGAGGCGCGCGAGTCCGTAATAACAATTTAACTAATTTAACTAAGTTATGTTAAACATTAAATTAATGTAATTTTATTATTTTTTTATTACTTTTTAGTGTAAATTTCAAAAACATGTTCTATATACATTTTAGTAACAAAATGGATTCAAAGTGTCAATAGATGGCTGTATGGATTTATTTTCTATCGAGCTAGTTATTTAAATCGTGTATCGATCTTTCAAAATAGATACAGAAACTCAATATATTTTTTCCGTTCGTCCTTCTTCAAGAAACGATGACGAAAAATGGAAAGAAACAATGTACTTTATAGGAGTTTGGCGACCAAAACTAAAAAACGCTCAGTTGTTTCAACGTAACCCCTTAAGAAACGTCGAGGTGAACGTATTCTGTCTCGAAGTTCGATGATTATCAGTTTTATTCCAGAAAGCGAACAGTCTCTATCGGGTAGCGTAGCAAAAATTTTCATATGTTGGTAAGTAGCTACTAATCAAGTAGGCTAGGGAAAAATCATATTAAGGCTTAACAAAGTTTGTGGCTAAAGAAAATAAATTTATAATAGGAATCACTATATACAGGGTGGCCAAAAAGTCGTGGATCAAACGCAAATAGGGGATAGATGAGGTTATCAGCGGCAAAAAATTGTTCTACGGGAGGTCTCTAAGGTCAACCCCTGCAGAGTTATAATTTATTTTGGTTTTTATATGAAAATTGACTTTTTTTTACTAATTCTTCTTAAAATTCGAAAATATCTACATATTGTATCTTTCTCATAATATCCACTAGATTGGAACTGATGAGTTCTTGCGTTAGACATACTATTTATAGTTGTTTATTGAGTATATACAAGATAATATTAAGTGATACGATATAAAATTTTTTCAAATCATAAATTTTTCTTTACTTTGGACCCCACTGTGAAAAAAAATTACTCCACCAAAAAGTGACCCTATACTACAAATTTTGGCGCATTTAATAGGGATTCTGAAAAGGTATTACACGTGGCCATGAGTCACTCTAATATCTTTCTAGGAAGAATTACAAACAACGATTGTGAAATAATAATTGTATTAAAACAATTATTTCTCAATGGTTGTTTGTAGGAAACAAAATATTTTACAATAAAATATGCTCAAAATTCCTTACTCTGACCATAATACTTAATCTGCACCGTCTAATCAAATTCCTACGTAACCCTTCAGCCATCTGTCCAATTTTTTTGATCTAGTCTGATTCACACAGTACTGGTCACAGATAGGTAAATAATCTATCATAAGTCCGAATCGTTGTTGTTTTTTCGTCCTAGAAAGATATTAGAGCTACTTATGGCCATGTGTAATACCTTTTCAGAATCCCTATTAAATACGCCAAAATTTGTAATACAGGGTCACTTTTCGGTAGAGTAATTTTTTTTCACAGTGGGGTCCGAAATAAACAAAAAGTTATTATTTGAAAAAAATGTTACATCGTATAACTTAATATTATCTTCAATACACTCAATAAACAACTATAAATAGTATGTCTAACGCAAGAACTTATCAGTACCAATCTAGTGGATATTATGAGAAAGATACAGGATGTAGATATTTTCGAATTTTAAGAAGAATTAGTAAAAAAAAGTCAATTTTCATATAAAAACCAAAATAAATCATAACTCTGCAGGGGTTGACCTTAGAGACCTCCCGTAGAACAATTTTTTGCCGCTGATGACCTCATCTATCCCCTATTTGCGTTTGATCCACGACTTTTTGGCCACCCTGTATATAAAAATGAAACCCGTTTTCCGTCGTCACGACATCACATGAAAACGGCTTGACCGATTTGTCTGTTTTTTTTTTGTTGTGTTTGTAATTGTCATGAGAAGGTTCTTATAAAAGAAAAAAATTGCGCGGAAAATTAGAAAATGTAAGAATACTTAACCACCATACAATTCGAACTTTTTGATGTAACCTTATGGCGTTTGACATAACATTGACAGAATGCGTGCTGCAAATATCATCAAAGAGGATGTAAGAAAAATGAATATCGTTTAAAATAAATGCGATTCGATCGGAGTTATTATATCACTACATAGTATAAAACAAAGTCGCATTCTCTGTCCCTATTTCCCTTTGTATGCTTAAATCTTTGAAACTACACAACGGATTTTGATGCGGTTTTTTTTAATAGATAGAGTGATTCAAGAGGAAGGTTTATATGTATAATAACATCCATTAAGTAGTGGAGAAGTACTGTTATTTTTGAGGTTTCTAATGTGATGTCGTAAATAATTACATTTTTTCCGCTTACATTGCAAACGCAGGCTGAACCCCACGAGTTTTATCAAAATAATATACTTAGTATTGTACACATTGAAAAGGTCTACAGAAAAGTCCCTGATGGTATATGTCTATCTCTTATGGATAACCCACAATAACTTTTTTTTGTCATTTACTTTTTACGAAAAATAATGGCTAACTTTCGAAGCGATTTTAACCAATACAGCATTAATCCTTAACCAATTAAATACCTTGAATACATTGTTCATTTAATATAGATCTATATGGCCCTTTACACCGTATGATTTAAGTGAATATTTTCGAAGATATTACAGATTTAAAAATTGCGGGACGTAGCGTTTGCGGCGGTACCGGCCGGCCGCACAGTTTTTCTGTAGTGTATTTAGTATCAGCATTGCACCCGTGCGAAGTCGGGGCGGGTCGCTAGTTGATAATATAATAATATGCGAGCTAGAAAAACAAACAAAGAATGTTGTATAACATAAAGCATTAGAATAATAAACACTTGGTTTCTGAAATATTTTTAATTTAATTATACCAATTTGTAATCAATACTCATAGTTAAGACAGGACAACGTCTGTCGGGTCCGCTAGTAGTTCTATAATTTTTTGGAGTCCTATGAACATACAGCATACATATCGGTATACATATAAATAAATCAGTGGCGCTACAACCTCTTTAAGTCTTGGCCTTCTTCTTAGATTTCTGAATCTGTTTCATGATCTTTTTAAATCTTATAGGCAAGTAGGTGATCAGGCTTCTGTGCCTGACACACGCCGTCGACTTTTTGGAACTAAGGCAAGCCGGTTTCCTCGTAATGTTTTCCTTCACCGTTCGAGCTAATGTTAAATATGCACATAGAAAGAAAGTCCATTGGTGCACAGCCGGGGATTGAACCTACGACCTCAGCGATGAGAGTCGCACGCTGAAGCCACTGCTTTTTACATATCACCGTTTTTCTTTAATTACAAGTAAATGATTACTTAGACTTAGAGGCCAACCCGTTACATGGAATGCAACAAGAACATGACAATGGAGACATACAGACAATTTGTCTATTATAGTAAGTACACCCTCGTTCGGGTTTGACACCAGGCGAAATAATGATTGTTTTTAGTATTCAGCTGATCTTGTAGATGACGAAGACTGATCAACGAAAAAGATACAAATACAACGTTACCATTCAAACACAATGTCATATTTAGACAATTCAATAAAAAACCAATCTCCACATAAACCAAATGATTTTCTATTAAAATCAGTGAGTAGAAAAATAAATCTTTCAACATTCAATCTCGGGGATAAAAAGGGAAAAAATACCAATTTATACGAATTGTAAGTTGGCGCTTACCGAATGGCAAATATTGACAGACATCGGCGACCAACTTAAATTGTTTACGCTAGACGATACTCAAAGCTAATTATTTGCACAACGTTGAATTATTCAGAAAATCCTTGATTGCGATGTTTTCTCCGTTAATTACTAATTCTAGTTTGTGGTCAGCAGGATCTGTTGTGAAGCCTTTTATTACCTTAGGAAAAAATATTTATTCTTATCAAATCAGCTAAATAAGTAATCTTGGTTCATAATTAAAACATCTCGATATATTACCTACTCTTATCGAAAAGAGGTTATATTTTTAAATCGTAATTATACTGAAAGATTTTATGACTAATATTTTCCACCCAAGTTCTACTTCGCCAATTCATCCTTGAAGCTCTTCAATGACCCACGACGTGATAAATTGTATTTTTAATATATAAGTTCTCATGTAAGTGACTATTGTCTGTTATGATAATAAATGTCTTTAAACCTAACTTGAAATAAAAATTAACGAATAAGCCCATTGTGATTGTATTAGGAATTAAATAAACATTATGTAAAATAATATTTTAAAACCTCTTGTGGTGGTGATCAATTGAGACGCTGTTCCATGTTCAAGATTGTTTGCTTTAAGCTTGGAGAGCTTAAGTTCTAAGCTCGCTCCGGTCGAGTTTGGCTCAGACAAAGGCTGTTGTAGCTTTGTGGCGCAGTCTGGCGATAAAGCCGAGTGCAGGTAAACTGGAACTCAGTATGTAAACATTACGGAAGTGGCAATTGACGGAATCATAATAGTGGTGGCTTAATTTCGAGTCATTATTTATTTTCATTTAAACTTTTGAAGGTTTATATTTGTTGAAGATGAAAACAATATGATACTAAAATCTAATATATAAAATTCTCGTCTCGTTCGCTCCCGTACTCCTCCGAAACGGCTTGACCGATTCTTATGAAATTTTTTTTATGCATATTCAGTGAGTCTGAGAATCGGCTACTATTTATCTTTCATACCCCTAAGTGATAAGGGGTGTCCACCACAATATTTTTTTCTTTTTTTATATAAGCTCTACGATCAACCCCTATTTTTTTTTAATTGTAGATAGTTATATTTATTGAACTAAAAAAAATGTTTCCTAGAAATAATATACATGGCAACACGACGTTTAGCGGGTCAGCTAGTAATACTATAAATTTCATACAATTCTACAATTCAATTGTTTGTTCGACTTTCAAATATAAAGTTTTGTAACATATTTAATTTTATTACAATGTGATAATTTGTTACTCGCATATTATATAATTATAAATACCGCAGCACTTTTTATTTGTTGTGTATAGTTTCTTGGCCTGAGGCAAGTAGACGACCGTTTGAGAGTAAATCGTAAATGTTAGAGTCCAGTTCTCCCAGGATGATTACCTACGCCTAAAATAACTTTATTCATATAGGTAACCAAGAACACTTATGAAGGTCAACAGAAAAGATGTTAAATGATTCTAAATTTAAATATACTACCAGTTCGCAAATCAAGGGCGTAGAGCGGGCAAGAAGAACTAGTAAGAAACTCGCAGCCACTCTTTTTAATCGCCAAGTTTTGAGCAAGCAAGCAAGTGCATTAAAAAGTTAAAAGGTTGAGAAACCATCAGACCACCGCTGCTTTTTCTCTTAATTAGAACGTGACGTGTTTTTATTTCTAAATAGCTATGGTACATTTCATAGCTTTGTTTTTCAATTCGATAATTAAAGTATTTAAATTCAAGTAAAATTTTAATCGCTCAAAGAAAATTGAAGACTCGTTCAACAGTTACTTTGCATTATTCTTAGTCTGATAAATGAATTGATAACAGTAAACAGACTCCCTCGAACATTATCAAGCATTCTCGCTCAATATCTATTTACCCCTCTCTGAATATTTAACAAGCCTTTCGAAGGCCATTTAATCTCAACGCCCGACGCATGAAAATCGCGTTACAACTGACGCTATTCGTTAATCTTTCAGTACAAGTAGGCATTATAGATTTTAGGTTATGGATCGCATAAAATATGTTTTAATACTTATTGCTAAATGAAACGAGTATTTTATTAATCACTGCGTTAATTATATTTTATTGTTAACCAGACAATGGCGAAAAAGGAAGTAAACTTGTACACAGAGCAAATCATAGATATCAGATATAACATAGACAACAAGTGGTGTATTCTATAATTGCTGAAGGCGCCAAATTTAAATTTTATAGAGTAACACTTATCCTATATAACTATATGTTCTTCCTCCATTCGTCTTCCACAATTCGCAATATTAAATATAGTCTTTGGAATAATTTTTGACAGTTACACAAAATCTCAAATACACAATTATCGATTTGAAAAATTGATTCCTATTAAGATTTTTATAAAAGATAATAATCAATGAAACGTGCATAGTGTTATGTATATAAAACTGCACATTTTATGAAACAAGTTTATGGCTTTATATACTTAAATTTACGTCGATTGCCATTAAAGCCCGCGGGCTTTTTACGAAAGAAACAATCATTTTCACTACAAAGTACATTTTCGTGTGCCTCTTATAGTTTTAGAAATAAATGTTAAAAGTCAATCAATTCATCTTTATATTAATTTAAATATGACATGTAATTTTTTTATGGAAATAATTCGAGATCTTTTATACGCAATCATAATTTTATTAGTATTTATACTTATGCATATTATAAAATATGACATGAAATAAAATATTAAAAAAATAGATACATTAAATGTAAGACAAAGAAAATGAAAAAATAAATATTTTGATTCACGAATACTTTTAAGCTACAGACCGGTGCAACTAAACTACGAAACTTAATGATCGAATGTGTGTATTAAGAAATAATTCAATATTATAATAACATTCGTCATAATAATTAAGTTTAATATATATTTTGTCATTTACTAAGACATTATAAAACGGCATTACCTCAAAACTTTGATTTATATATAAATAATCGTAAATCTATGTTGACTTAAAACTAACAATCGAATTTCAACTTTTTTTAATTATTATTTTCAGCGATCAATCTCCTTCGTGCCTTCTCCATCTACACGACACTACTACTACAACGCGAAGTACCTTGTGCCCAGTTGGCACAAATAAAAACTATACAAAATAATAATAATAATCGTAAAGGCATCAATTTTCACTTGCAAATAAACAGACACTAACATGTCAGTGTTGATCAAACGTAAAAATATCTAACAAATCGACTTCTGTTCATTACTTGCTGCATAGCGAATGGTGTAACGAACACTTGTTTGATTTGAAGGCTGTGCCGCTATAAAGGCTCACAAGCTTGTTCACTTGTACACAGAATTGCTTCGTCTGTATTGAAAACGAATCCCTGATAAGCACGAAGCTTTGTTTGAATAAATAAAGATGTGTTCTTACAATTTCGAATAATTTGTGACTTTTATAGAATCATTGTTTGATTGATATAAATTAGTGGCTTCAGCTTACTGCATCTCTGCATTTATATTTTTAGAAGTGAAACTTCTTTAGGCGCATGAGGGTTAAATGTTTACGGAACGTCACGAAGATGTGCAGCGTTTTTGTCGAAGAAAAGGGAGAAAGCGATTGAGACCGATTGAGAGAGAGTGAGAAGGGTGAATTACCTTATAAAAATTATATTTTTGAAATTAAGGTTTCGTAAAGAGAATTTATGAAATATTAGTATTTTATTTTTTATGCAGAATAATTTATTGAAGTCTCAAATGATGAATTGTAAATTAAAATGCCACGTGAAGAAATAAATTAAATTTATTATTTGTATTAATTTTCGACACTTAATATTTTAATGACAATTAAATTCATTAAATTCCTAATATATCTTCCTTTATCCCTCCCTCTAAGTCTCGGAAATCTAAAGTTTTAGATTTTTATAAATATGAATAAGTCTTAAAAATTAGTTTGCCACAGAGGTTTCACTTCTGATATGTGTACTTTGTACGGAAGCACTTTTTTATATGCAAGGAAGGGGTTGCTTTCAGTTATCATGTTCAAAAGTTTTTGCACATATAAAACAAAATATTGTTGATTAGCCGGGGTTCAAACGCACTTAAAGTTGCAATCACACTAATATACATTATGATAGATATAATATATCTTCTAATTTGTAGGCCAGTCTACTATTGTAACTAAATATTAAAAATACATCAGTAAACATACAGAAATTAAAGATGGATTAATTTTCAATGATCTTCATCCTCACCCCGTGTTTGTCATAATTGAATCAGTATAATACCCATTAGTCTAGTCGACAAGTTGAAAATGGAACAAAATAGAGATACTGCTCTTAAAATTATGTGCGATACCTCATTGGATCCGGAATGATGTCTAGAAAAATGTGCTAAAAGCGTGTATTAGCACATAAAAAATTGCAAAAGTTATACACAATTAAAGATGAAAAAAAAATGTAATTTAGTTTTTTGCCAATATTTAATAAACTATTAATATTTAAGAAATTTCAAAAAAAGATTCTAAAATAAGAGGAAATTTCCAATAAAAAACTCCTAACTCCCGGAACTCTATCTCCATTATTTATAATTTTAATTTAATGCTGAAAATAGATCTGCGGGTGAAATTTTTAGGATTCGCGCGTGGCGTCAAAAGCGACTACGGCACATTAATTAATTTATTTAAGGTGTTGAATATTTTTTTTAAATTTGAAAAAATTATGGTGTGTTCTGAACACTATAAATAATTTATTCCCGTTGGAAATTTTACTTAAAGTTAATTTTTCAACAAGTTAAACAATTGTTAACTAACGAAATTTTCTCGAACGACCGTCTTAATTGTAAGTGAAAAAAAATGTTTAAATAATGGTCGTAAAAATATTTCGCTTCTTAGAGCCTTTCTTACATACATACTTAACAAGATCGTGCCATAAAAGTTAAAGAAATATTTATACTTTGTTTATAACAATTTTTTTACTTAAACAAAAACTTAAAAATCCATGTAATGTTGTTAAAAAAATGTTTTTTTTCTAAATCATCATATAAACGTTTTTTTATTAATACAAGATATTTATCGATTTGCAAAAAAAAAATTCCCGCCATTTGTTGATAAAAAATTTTTAAACAAATTGATTAAATCAGTCTTTTAAAAAAAAAAATTCACACCTTTATTAGATTAAAAATATTATGATTTAAAAAAAATCCTTAATAACAATTTTTACTTGTTTATAATCGTTTTTTTTTAATTTTCTATTGTTTAAATAATTAGTTAAGAAATTTTTTTTTTCTAAAAATCATAATTGACAGTCCTCTATAAAGTAACAGAAAAAAATTTTTTTTTAATCAACAATTCTATTGTTTATTAACTTACCAATTTGTTATAAACAAATGTTCAACTTTTTTATATTTTTTTTCTAAAACTTCTAAAATTAACAAAAACAACCATATGTAACAAAGTATAGAAAAACAATTTTTTAAATTTTTTGATTATCATAAATATTACTTTTATTTAAAAAAAAAATTTTTTTTTTCTAGACTTTGTTATATATGGTTGTTTTTGTTAATTTTAGAAGTTTTAGAAAAAAAATATAAAAAAGTTGAACATTTGTTTATAACAAATTGGTAAGTTAATAAACAATAGAATTGTTGATTAAAAAAATTTTTTTTCTGTTACTTTATAGAGGACTGTCAATTATGATTTTTAGAAAAAAAAAATTCTTAACTAATTATTTAAACAATAGAAAATGAAAAAAAACGATTATAAACAATTAAAAATTGTTATGAAGGAAATTTTTTTTTTTAAAAATCATAATATTTTTAATGTAATAAAGTTGTGTAAATTTTTTTTTTTTAAATATTGATTTAATCATTTTTTTTTTCAATTTTATTAACAAATGGCGGGAATTTTTTTCTTACAAATCAATAAATATCTTGTATTAATAAAAAAACGATTATATGATGATTTAGAAAAAAAAAAAAATTTTAACAACAGTACATGCATTTTTAAGTTTTTGTTTAAGTAAAAAAACTGTTATAAACAAAGTATAAATATTTCTTTAACTTTTATGGCACGATCTTGTTAAGTATGTATGTAAGAAAGGCTCTACGAAGCGAAATATTTTTACGACTATTATTTAAACATTTTTTTTCACTTACAATTAAGACGGTCGTTCGAGAAAATTTCGTTAGTTAACAATTGTTTAACTTGTTGAAAAATTAACTTTAAGTAAAATTTCCAACGGGAATAAATTATTTATAGTGTTCAGAACACACCATAATTTTTTCAAATTTAAAAAAAAATATTCAACACCTTCAATAATTTAATTAATGTGCCGTAGTCGCTTTTGACGCCACGCGCGAATCCTAAAAATGTCACGCGTAGACCTATTTTCAGCGTTAAATTAAAACTATAAATAATGGAGATAGAGTTCCGGGAGTAGAGAGTTTTTTATTGGAAATTTCCTCTTCTTTTAGAATCTTTTTTTGAAATTTCTTAAATATTAATAGTTTATTAAATATTGGCAAAAAACTAAATTACATTTTTTCATCTTTAATTGTGTATAACTTTTGCAATTTTTTATGTGCTAATACACGCTTTTAGCACATTTTTCTAGACATCATTCCGGATCCAATGAGGTATCGCACATAATTTTAAGAGCAGTATCTCTATTTTGTTCCATTTTCAACTTGTCGACTAGACTACATCATTTAATTATCTCTCTAAGATAATTGGTTTAATAATAGATATTAGGACATTAGTTTCAAGTACAGTCAGATAACCAAGGACTATTCGGTACAGTATATGACAGAAATCTATAACTATTCGTTCATGTTCTCATACTTATGTTATCAGTCAGAGTCTGTATACAATCTTTATATGGACCTGTAACCCAGTGATGGGTAGCACACTTCATTTAAACACTGACCATTGGCTATCGGTGTATCGCGACACACCCACAACTCACGAGAGTAATTTTAAATGCGTTGTTTATATTTCGTTACAACCTTGATCAACTACTGGCTCATGTGGTTGAAACTTGTTCTGTCTTATACTCGCTTCCTCTCAATGGAGCAGATACTCCTTCAAGTCCTTAATAATCGTGGTGAGCCTGCCGATAGCTTTGACAAAATTCCACTTCCTTGAACCTTTGATCCTACCCGTAGGGCTCCATCTGATACCTGAGGTGTCTTGATGTAGACTTTCCGTACTGATTTATATAATATTCACTATTTATGTGTAAAGCCAGGTATCCACTATGCGAACGTGGAGCGTGAACGGTGCGCAAACGTATCCACTACGCGGAGCTGTTGCAAGTGCGCGGAGCGCAATAGGTTCGCGAACATAGTGGATACCTGGCTTTAGGGACCTGAAAGGGATCCGTAGGGCTGTTAGGTTCTTATATCTCCTCTCTCATATTTATCTAGTACAGCTTGCCAATACAAACACTGCATATAATAAGTATACAGTTACTCTGACACCTATTACATCTAAATTACCTATTAACTATTAATTATTGTCGTTTGTTTAATGTAAAAATTAGATTTTCTTTTCTTTTTTTTTCTTTTTGTTTATCTATGTAATCTGTTTTGGCTTTATACATTGTCGAAGTGTTTTGTTTTATAATATGTATGTAAGCTTTAAGGTTACTAATAAATAAATATAGGTAAAGTTATGTAGATAGTTTAACAAATTTGTATTGTGTTCGTAAACGAAAGAAATTTTTTTTACAATATAATTGTATTCTTAACCATCAAGAATTGTCTTAAATTCCAGAGAAACAATCGAAATATTTTAAGTTGAAAGTTTTAACTCAAAAATTCCATCTCGGGCATTGACCGTTTCATAACGTTCGTAAGACGTCCCCTATAATAGACTGGGGTAGATAACAAATGTAATAAGTTACATTGTGGTCAAATAAGGCGACGACACATCCGGAAAATTGTTATTTGGTCAAGTCCACCGATTAATGGGCAAATATTGTCGGAACGATAAACATGATAACATACGTGCCCATTTATTCGAACTACGTGAGAGATAATACATCTCCACATAATCTGTCATCAAGTAATATTTCTGGAGATTCCTAGTTTAGTTCCTGATGGCATAAATATTATTATGGCAGCTACCTGCTTAGCTATAAAAATAGTAATGCCTAAACGTGTGTAAGTTAAATTATATGTAATATTATTATTTAAATCTGAAACTTATAATTATTATATGTTTTCTGATATAGTGAACGACGTTCAGTTTTCCGTCATTTGGTGGAAAAGGCTAAGTTACCCTCCAAGAGCTTGGTGTGCTCAGCAAGGCATGGCCGTAGCCGTAAAACACGTGGAGTACTGTTTTTAACCCCCCAGTAACAGCCACTTGACCGCATTCAATATAGAACGGCTTGAATCGACGTCGACCAATACCTTTTGGCGTTGCGTAGATATGTGGGGTCAGTTTGTATCTTTAACCGCATTTACCATGGAGTGTTCAGAGGAGTTGTTCAGATTAATACCTGCAGCTGATTTTCACCTCGATGTCCGTCGTTCCACAACTGAGCGTTTTTTAAGGCTGGAACCAGCTGCCCACTGAAGTATTTCCGAACCAATACACCACCCAGTTTGCTCCCGTGTTATAAAAAAAAAATGGTGCGTGTACTTATGTACGCGCGTAAGAAGTTATACTTCTTTGGATTTCTTTATTTTTTTTGAAATATTAAATAACTAATAATAGATATTTAGCGTTAATAATTTAACAATATTTAATATTTAGTATATTGTTCAATTATTAATTAATATTAATAACAATTATTTATTATTTTATTATATTATTAATTTAATTTAATAACTAGGTATGTTTCATAACCTTTTAACTAAGTAACAATAGGTCTTTGTGCATTGCTAAATTTCATTGAAAAAATAATTAAAACTGCTTTATTTGTTTAAAAGGTACTACAAATGTCATTATGGTCAAACGTCACGCATATTCTATTTCTTTTTTCGGCACCCATACTGAATTTTGTGTCACGGTGCGCGCGCATCGTAAAATTTCACTCTCATAAATTTTTCATAACGCGCCTAAAGAAGTATAACTTCAAAAATGTGTATAATAATTTAAGATAGATATAAAAATTGGTAATTTTATATTATTCAAGTAAATAGAAAATTACAAATTTATGTACATAGTTTATATAATACATAATTTATCATCCCATCGTTTTGATCGTAAAAGTGCGTAGCATTAAATTTATATTCCGTACGAACACTGCGAACATAATAAATTCCCTCAATGGTTTTTAGCTCAATTTTATTACCTACATAAAGGCAGACCTAAGTGCTCAAAGGCAAGACTACTAAAGTATAGTTACGACATAAGAACAAACACAATTTCACGCTGTATATTTGCAAATGTAATTTTCTATTTTACTTAGTTTCAAAGAAAAATCACACTCCAAGGATTTAAACTAGAAATATAAAAGTTGCATGTCTGCTTAGTGTAAAGCCTGCCCACAAGGACGCGTCTTAATGTCTGCAGAGACCAGCTGATGGTTCGTCCAAGAGACATTACCCTTTGTCTTAAATCCCTTTACGTTTAATGTAATTCGAACTT
>CAVNZK010000292.1:69135-163298 GCA_963693345.1 Pieris melete | reverse complement strand
CTCTTTCACATCGTTACCTGACAATTTGCTACAAAATTTTCCAATACATATGAATTTTTCTAAAAAATGTTTTTACAAAGTTGATATCCCCAAGATCCTTAAGTTTCTTAGACATTTTCTCTAAGACGTCGAGATTCCAAATCCTACTACATATTATGCAAACCTTCGGCATAAGTTTTGTATTAAAATTAGCGACCAAGTTCAAAACTAAAATGTTGATTAGACAGATTTTTTTGCTACTTAAATTAATGGGGCTGAGCAAATTTTTGGCTCGATCTATACATTTTTCACGCTAAAACTTTGTCGAATTTGTTTTGGTACTTATAAAAAAATATAATTAAAACTACATTATATCAAAAATGCTAATTAAGTGTCAAAATTATGATTTTATTTTTACACAGTTTTTGATTTGATTCCACGTGGGTATATTATGCTGCTAATTTATAAATTGTATACCATCTGAAATATTTTACCCTATACGTGTGCATTTCTTATAGTTTTGACCTACTAACTAAAGCGGTACGTTATGAATTATGATTGGCTTGTAAATCTCCTACCTTTGATCGCTGTTACATCTAGTTGATTTTGAATTAAGTCAACGTTCAAAAAAGGAATAATGGCACGCGGTAGCTATTTGTTGCAGACCATTGCTTCATACTTTTCTATATGGTTTGGTAAAAAATTAGTTTTAGGTTCTATTTTGGTTAGTAAACAAAAATAACCCATGGTGTGTAGATCGCCAAAGCCTTAAAATTTTGGATCGGAATTTTGGAAAAAATAATTTTATGTAATTGGAAGTTCCAAGTTGTCAAGTGGCAACATTTTCTGTATATTTCCGATTCCGAGATCCGTCATCCGTCATCCGTTACAAATCACAACAGTCATTAACAATGATGTGTTTTTAAATAATTGAAAATTAACTGTACTAAATTTTTATATTTTATTAATAAAAAACCTTTCCAAATCAGAATATGAATTATTTGATGTATAAGAAAAATGAAGTTATTAATTCCGAAGACAGAGCTATGTATCTGTTTACTGATTTGGACGATTGCGAATATTTACGCTTTATATATGTTATTAAAATCACAAACCGGTAAGTTATTTTTTAAATATATAACAGTTTAATTTAAATTTTTATAGCCTTCATTTTGTTATTTCAGAAATATTGGAGGCTGATAAAAATGTATATCTCTTATTAGATGATTTACAACCTGGTTGGAAGTTGTTTTCGAGATATAAAGATGTGTCTGATTGGAGTAGTTGGAAATATTATACAGTAGAACCTCTATAAGTCGAACATCAAGGGAGACGCCAAAAAATTCGAGTTATAGAGTTTTCAACTTATGGAGGATTTCGACTTAGGCGGATTTTGATTCGACATAAAGAGTTTGAGGTGAATTGAACACCTGACACAAAGCAAGCAATCACGTGTTTCCATGAGTCATAAATTTATTATTGTTTACTCCTAAAATGTTTTCTAAGAAACAATAGTGTACTCACATTGTCGGCAAGTTCTTAAAGTCGGTAACTTATTTTTGTTCAAGTTGTAAAGGTTGTAAAATAAAACGTTACTATGTTCGAGATACAGAGGTCAAATTTAATTTTTCGAGTTATAGAGTGAAAATATGTACCAAAATGGCTTGGAGGGACTCGGTGATTATTTCGATTAACAGAGGGTCAAGATTTCAAGTAATGGAGGTTTTGGTGTTTTAAGGGAAGGGAACAAAACATTTTTTCGAGATTTGGAGGTTTTTGACTTATCGAGGTTCGACTTAACGAGGTTCTACTGTATATAAAAATATCGTGGTTTTACATATTAATACAGTTCCTAGTATCCGAATTAATTCGTCGATAATCACCAAGTTTTATAAAACAATTGTATATACTATCAAGTTTAAAATTTGTTTGTACTTGCTTATGTTATAAACAAATGATTATTATATTAATACAACCTCTGATATATGCTACAGTTATCAATCTTGGTGGGAAGAAAATAAGCATTTGGCTTGTCAGTATTTTTTTATTACTTAGCTATAATTAATTGAAATACAAGAATTTCTTTTGGACATTCATGGAACACGGAGAGCTGCAAGATGAAGAAGTGTATTTAATTCTATTTTGTATGGCTTGGGTTGAATTAAGATGTATCAGTTTCTCTACTGATTTTATAGAAAACAGAGAAAACAACAGGATAAAACCTGAAGATTGCATAAATTTTTTAAGCTATGTTTTGTATTTACCAGTTTTATACATGGGACCTATAATATTATATGAGGAGTTTGAAAAGAGCTTTAAAGTACAAAATACTGACATTTACCCAAGACTATTAAGATTTTTACCAGACATCTTTATTTTCATAATATATTCAGTATGTCTTGATTTTTCATTCCATTTCATTTATTTTTATGCCATACAAAATGATATAGAGGTAAGAATTTGTAATAACTTAATTTATGAAGTTCTTTCTATTAATTTATATAAGTTTGTTAACTAGATTTTGTTTTCAGTTAGTAAGAAAAATGTCAAGTATAGCCCTTTGTGGGGGAGGTTTATGGATGGGGCTTGAGTTTTACTTAAAATATGTGATCTCATATGGCACAACAGGATCATTTGCTACGCTTGACAATATTGAAGCACCCCCTACTCCACGATGTATAGCAAGCTATATATATATATAGCAAGAATTCATGTTTACTCTCAAATGTGGAGGCATTTTGATGTTGGCCTTTTTAGGTTTTTAGTCAAGTAGGTATTTAAGTCAAATTAGTGCAATAAGGTCTCTCTGTCTGTCTGAAATAAGCTTGATAGAAGATGATGTTTAATCATTATCGTCCATAAACTATTTAGGCACAAAATCCATGCCGTGTGACTTAACTTTCCTTTAGCACCAATTAATAGATTCTTTGTATTATGAAAAGGTTTTGATGTAAAATGTTACCATTGTTAAGTACAAGAAAGCCTTTTTAGCTAATTATGAGCAATTTGTTTAGGTGATATTAAAACGACCATACTACAGATTTTTAATAATTCAAATCTGATTAGATTTGAATAATATTTTTGTTTTTTTAGGTACATTTATAAACCATGTTATGCTCTGTCAAGTGAATATATAAATTTACCAAAAATTGCCTACAAGCTTATAGCATCACTTGGGACATTCGTTTTTATATTCATGTGGCATGGGATGGTGTGGCATATACTTATGTGGTCATTCTTGAACTATCTTGGTATATTAATGGAACATGTAGGAAAGATTATATCAAAATCTGATAAGTATGTTTGGTTTAAGGAAAAGATTTTGAAAACAGAGACTTGTAGCAGTTTTGTGTGCACCATTGTTGGGTTTATCAGCTATTTCCAATTTTTATTTATTTGCTGGTAGTGGTGTTGGAAATCTATTTTTCGAATATCTCTTTCAAATACCAACTCTTGTTAATTGTGTAATTGTTTGTTCTTCTTTGTATAGTTGTTGTTATGTTTCAATGGCTTTAGAAAATGTCCCATTTAGACAATTAATTTTTCACAATTTTTATAAAAAGCACCTGTGATAATTCTACAATCTAGAAAGTAATTTGCCAATTATTTTAATGTTACGAATTAACAATGACATATATTTAATAATTATTTATTTAAAGTGTTTTATTTAAGCTATATTGACAAAATTTATTTTATATCATTAAAAAGGAATCAATTGATAAGTATTTGAAGGTTTCAGTAATAAATAGGAATGTTTGTGCAATGCTTCTATGAAATCATTTGCGTCGCCCGCGATGCCGGCCGCTTCATGTATTCGAATTAGTTCCTGTCTTGTGAACACGTCATTATTAAGCTGATGTGATCTTCTTGTTAGGGCATCTAGGAACTTTTTAACCTGCCGGATATAATGATAACTATTTCAATATAACGAAAATAAATGGGGCTTATTTCTCAGTCTTGTTTAACTGACCGTTTCTTAACTAGATATTATTCAGGAGGCTCTATTTATTAAGTTGGTCACTTTAATTTCGAATAG
Source organism: Pieris melete (assembly GCA_963693345.1). NCBI lineage: Eukaryota > Metazoa > Arthropoda > Insecta > Lepidoptera > Pieridae > Pieris > Pieris melete. The sequence continues at coordinate 159,283 of CAVNZK010000292.1, read as the reverse complement.
TTAATTCGAATAGTTAATTATGATTAATGTTCTGTGTCAAGCGAAGCGCGATCGTCAAAATCGTTTAGTCACGACATCGTGCATTTAATGCATACAAAATAAAATTTAATTGTAAATTCGCCACGACTTATTTCAAGGCAACTCTTATCACTGATTTTATAAATAAGATATAAAATGTTTACGCAAGATTTAATTATTATAACGCGTGTGAGACATAACGCATTGCCATATATAATATGTTTTCATATCACTCTAGTATCACAATATTAGGGGCAGAACTCGGCTTGACAACCTCAATCGAGGTTCAATGTTCAAATCGACCAAGGAGAATTAGAATATTTATCCAAGAAAAATTAAATGTTAATCTATAATTATAATTAATCTATAATTAATTAGTAGGTACCTTATTTCTTGACCTGACTCCAAGACCATTAATCGATCTAGAAAATGGTATATTACCAAATTCATCACTCAACGAGTCAACTAAACTGTGTTTGATTAAATCAATTACGTCATTCGCATCTTCAAGTGTGGCTTGCTCTCTCAAATTTACTCTTGCGCGAGCCTAAAAGTTTTGAACATTTTATACCACTTATATTAATAATAATAATTAAGCCTCATTTATTCCTTGAAAAATTTACAAAATAAAATGTTACAAAATACATACACACACACACACAATAATAATTAAGCCTCCTTCATATCGCTTATATTATTAAAACTAAATCGGTCTTATTGCACTTTTATAACTAAAGTTTTCTTACGTACCATTCTGACAAATCGTGTTAAAGCTGTGATAAAGAGAAATAGATATATTTTTTTATGAATATATTATTTAATAAACATTTACGCTACATTGTAAATTCCGTGTATATTTTATTTCACCATCACTATGTGGAAACAGCTGCCCACTGAAGTATTAATAATCCTAATCCGACTTAGGGTACTTCAAGATAAGAACGTATTTTCCAAAGGCCGGCAACGGACTTGCGAGCCTTTCGAGAGTGTGACTGTCCATGGGCGGCGCTATCACTTAACATAACCCAAAACTACTACCGTTGTGACGGGAACCGAATTTGGAACTTTCCACTTAACAGTCATGTGCATAAACCGGTAAACTATGGACACGGGTTGAAGTTTGACAATTTTTTTACCTGGCTTAGCCGTATGCTGGCTTCCAGCTGTCTGGTCGTTATAGGAGTACCATCTAATGCTTGATGATTATTATGTCTTAGCTCCAAGTAGAAGCTGTGCAAGGCGGTCGCAGCTTCCGTACTGAGTTTGGGGTGCACGTATCTGCGTGCGTACGCTATGTACTTACGAAGGAGTACCAATGGTAGCGCGTCTATCACTTCGCCTGGCTTAAGTTTTAGCCTTTGTCTGAACAAATACGGTTGTTTTAATCAAATATTTTGCAAACGAAAACCATGGATCCCTAGGAATATATACTCGCGACTCTCATACGATACTCTCGTAGGTTCGATCCCCGGCTGTGCACCATTGGACTTTCTATGTGCGCATTTAACATTCGCTCGAACGGTGAAGGAAAACATCGTGAGGAAACCGACATATCTTAGATCCACTGGAGGCTGATCCCCTACTTGTCTATTAAAAATATCATGGAACAGAGTCAGAATCCTGAGGCCAAGACCTAAAAGAGGTTGTAGCGCCACTGATTTTTTTTAAGTAGGATTAACAATACAGCAATAGTTTATTGTATATTTTAAAGAAATTTTTATTTGATTCTATTAAAAGAAAGAACAACTTCCTAGGTCTTACTCTCAGAGTTTAGATTTCATGATACTTTGTTTATTAGGTGATCAGCAGTGGCGTAGCTAGGTGACCAAGGGCCCTGGGGCAAATTAAAAAAATGGGGCCCCACTGCTATGTAAACTGATTAGATTTTATCAAATAAAAATATGAAATATACAAATACTTTAAAAATGCTAAGCTACTTAAGCTTTTTTGTGCAGGGCAGGTAAAAAAAATATTAAACAGTAACAACATAGAGAAGATTCAAGGGTTTATTATATTATGGTCGGGTCTACCTACCAACTGACTAAATAACAATTATATTTAAAAAAAATCCTAGCTTTAGTTTTCGCAAAAGTATCAATGACTTCGTTTAAATCCATGCTTTTTGCGGTTTTGTTTTCAATTGCTATCTAATTCGCGTTATACAATGAGCTGTAGCCGAAATCAATAGATTTGACACGATTTATTGACTTTAACGGACATGAATATGAGTGGTAAAATCAAATAAAATGGAATCACTATATTGACCAGTACAAAAAAGTTTATTGACATTAGCTTACTTAGTTCTGATACAGCATGAATTCTTTAACTGTTCTCAAAAAAAATCTTAACTCGAATTCACAATAAAACGAACATATCACTCAAAATGACAACACTGTCAACCTACAGAAAGAGTTTAGGCGAATTTCCTAGGCATAACTTTTGAATTTCTCTCAAATTAATGTCTTGATTTAAGTGGGGTTGCAACCTGTCATATTTATTTTGAAAATGGGAGAAATTTCCAAAAGTTCAGAACGATCGAGATTTCTGGTGAGAATTCGAGGGCCCCTTGAGCTTGAGGGCCCCGGGGCACTGCCCCGCCTAGCCCCTAGGTAGCTACGCCACTGGTGATCAGCCTTGTGTACCTGCACTGCGTGTGTAGCTGCACGACATCGTCTTTTGGGTTTAAAGCTTTCTCAAGATGGTTTCTTTCACCATTCAAGTGAGTGTTAAATAAAAGTCCATTCTTGCACGCCGTTATTCGATCGCACTAGCTCAGAGTTCAGATGCGATCTTAGCAAGCGGTCATATTATTTTGAATAATTGTGCAATCTATACTAATACAGTGTACACTCATAATTACGTAAAAAAAAAATGTGCGTGTACTAGTGTACACACGTTAGAAGTGAAACTTCTTTATGACCTTATTTTTCGAAAAATTATCTATATGCAACTTTACAGAAATTGGTTAATTAAAGTTAAATTAGATAAAGTTTAACAAAAGGCTTTTAATATCACAGACTTGAATACAAATAATACAATTATTTCATTTTACCTTATTACCACTAAGATTATTACAGAATTTCATAAATTGTAATAGAATTTTTAGTATCATTGTTATCGTTATTATACATTTGTGTTATTAATGGTTTAGAATCTCTTTGAATCAACCCTGGTAGGGACAAGAAAAAGACGCGCGTAACGGTCAAATGTGACGCGTCACCGAAAAATGTGACGCGTAACGAAAAAATGTTACACAAAATTTTTTTCCAACCCCGATAAAGAAGTTTTACTTCAAATAGTTACATTTGTTTGGTTTAACACAATACCCATACCTTAATTCTTTTTATAGCGCAACAGCCTTTCTCTATTACGAAGAAATATTAACTACCGTGTATTAAGACGTAAACAAAATTTGAAACTGTCAAGGCGGCCAGTAAAAGAAAAGCGTTATGTGTTTAGAATAATGTACCTATTCATAGCAATTTAATTAGTTCAGACGGAAAGATTTGTATGTTAGTATGTTTGTAACGAATTGCCTCAAAATGTACTGGACCGATTTTAAAAATTCTTTCGCCATTTAAATGCTACATTATCACTGATCAATATAGGCTATTTTAATTGCTAGAAAAAAATAAGGATCCCTACTAAAACTACAATAATGTTACCCAAGCTGTAAAAAAATGCCTATAAAATATCTTTAATCGCATGCGCTGCGAAAACTGTTGATGATAGAACAAAATATTACTAGTATTATAACTAAGTTAGACTGACCTTAAGGACAAATCACTTGTAGTTTGACTAGCATCGAACGTGTTCATAGAACTAGTGCCAGCACCTGCCTTTCTCTTTGCTTTAGATCCCGAATGAAGGGCTAAAACATGTTCTGAGAGCATTGCGTCGGTTTTCTGAAGAATAAATTAAGATTAGAAAAAAATAAGATTAGAAATGAAATTGCATTAAGACAAGTTGCGTTCAACGTAAGGATGTTTTAAATATGGTTTAAAATTTCATTTCTAATGAGATAAGTTTCGCCGCAAATTATCTAATACATATATAAAATTCTCGTGTCACAATGTTCGTTTCCATGCTGCAAAACGGCTCGAAAGATTCTTATGAAATTTTATGCATATTCAGTAAGTCTGAGAATCGTCTATCTATCTTTCAAACCCCTAAATTTTAATTTTATTTTTTTTGTTTTTATAAATTAATTAATGCTACAGCATACAAAAATACACACAATACTTAATTTTCACCCCTCTACAAACAACACCTATTTTTATTATTGTAGATGGTTATTTTTATTGAACTAAAAAATATAATATATAAGTACATAGCAAACCAAATGTTTGCCGGGTCAGCAAGTAATCTATATAATTGTTATGTTTGTAGTTTGCTAAATAATTAGTGAACAATTAATTGGCTGACAACAAGACGAAACCTTAATGACGTCATCAGACACTGAAGCTTGGAACTCGGTTCATACAATATTCGTAACTTATTGCACAAACTGAATGACGATGAGTACGTAAATGGAAAGTCTTAGGGTGCGTCCACATCTGGCGAATATGCCGCGAATGTGCAGCTCATGCGACAGTTACAGTTCCGTTTACTGGCGTAGGCGAAAGGAAGACGCGAGCTGCTAGAGCGCTTAGGTTGCGCGCGAACAAAAATGCACGCTGATGTGGACGCACTTTAAACATTTTAGATATTTATCAACAAACCTCATCTGGTCGATCCAAAAGAATGAAAACCAGGTCGAATCGCGACAATAATACCGAGTTCACTTTCAAATTCTCAGCCACGGTTTTAGCTCTGAAGTATAATTTAAATTGTAACTTTTAACATATTATTTTATATAAAGTATAGAAATCGGTCTTCTGTGCAATTATCGGACCGAAAACCTCCATTAAATTACTTTTCTTAGGTTTCAAATGGAGCGAATAAATATTTAATTCAAAATATCATTTAGGTAACACAATGTTCCCTTAACACTTGTGAGCGTCAAAAAGTATATATATGAAATACTTTTAATTTTACATTTACTGCCAGTTCTCAAATCAAGGGCTATATAAGAGCGAATAAGGCATTGAAGCTCTCTCTGTGAATATATCGAAATTATTTTATTTAGGTTTATAATATTCATTACCAAGAAAACACAAATATTATATTTTTTATGAATTAAAATTACCACAGTTTTAACAGTTGCATACCTGTTATAACTGCCGGCAGCGGGATTAGCAGCGGCAAGTACTGTGGCACGCGCGGGCAGAGTACAAACAACTCCGCCCTTTGCCACGCTTACGCCACCTTGCTCCATTGCTTCTAAGAGACTGCTATGATGCGCTGGCATCTAAAATAAACCAAATATTCAAAGGGCGGAGTCAATATGTAATATGCAACAGCGGATAAATAAATAAAATAATTTTTGTTTATTTGTTAGATTCGATGACCTTTTTAACTGAAAGGTATCATCTGGTTATAACTATGTGGTGGGGTAATTTTAGTAGCAATACCTAAGTACTTCGCACTGAACTTATTTTAAAGATAAATTTATTGGGAAGAAATATGTGTTTAATAACTGAAATTTACAACAATCTAACATAAAACTGTGCCATGATTTTTTTATTACGCACTTGGTTTAAACTTAAACAAGTTATTTGTCGTCCAATGTAGGTTTGATAGGCGCTAAAATTAAAAAAAAATGTGTGCGTGTACTTATGTACGCGCGTAAGAAGTTATACTTCTTTGGCTTTCTTTATTTATTTAAATATTAAATAATTAATAATCAATATTAAGCGTCAACAATTTAACAATATTTAATATTTAGTAGATTATTCAATTACTAATTAATATTAATAATAATTATTATTATCTATATATTATTAATTCAATTTAATAACTAGGTATGTTTCATAACCTTTTAACTAAGTCTAAATAAGTCTTTGTGAAAAAGCATTGCTAAATTTCTTTGAAAAAAAATAATTAAAACTGCTTTATTTGTTTAAAAGGTACTACAAGTAGATTGTCTTATTCCCATCTCGCTCGCGCACGCTCGGCGCCCATACTGAATTTTATGTCACGGTGCGCGCGCATCGTAAAATTTCACTCTCATAAATTTTTCTTTAAAGAAGTATAACTTCAAAAATGTGTGCGTGTACTAGGTGTACACACGTAAGAAGTGAAATTTCTTTATGACCTTATTTTTCGAAAAATGATCTACTATATGCAACTTAACGAAATTGGTTAAATAAAGTTTAACAAAAGGCTTTTATTATCATAGACATGAATACAAATACAATTATTTCATTTTACCTTATTACTACTAAGATTATTACAGAATTTCATTAATTGTAATAGAATTATTACTATCATTGTTATCGTTATTATATATTTTTGTTATTAATGGCTTCGAATCTCTTCGGATCAACCGTGGTAGGGACATGAAAAAGATGGCGCGTAACCGAAAAACGTGACGATTTGCTACAAAATTTCTCCCATACGTCGATAAAGATGTTACACTTCAAATATATAACAGGAAAATGTTTTATCTGTAAAAAATATGTTTACCTTATCCAATTCGTCAACGCAGCAAACGCCTTTATCAGCAAGGACTAGGGCTCCAGCCTCGAGGGCGAAGTCTCCACCCGCCTCCCGACCGAGTGCCACTGTTAAGCCCCCAGTCGATGCAGACGCCCCACATACATAGACACCTAGTAATACAAAATGATTACTTAACAATTACTTACGGAATTATTTTAAAATGTCTGGCAACAAGAAAAAAAAATATCCCATGTTTTTTCTGTAACTTCTTTTTAACTAAAAGTTCTGCGTGACTCTCACGTGACTATAGTTTGGCAAATTAAAATTACAACAGACGAAATATAAAGTATTTCTTTTCATCGTTTTTATATTATTGTGCAAATTGTAAAAACCAATTTACATGATGAAGAGACTCGCAGAACGAATTGTGCGATGTTAAAATGATGGACCCAAAAAGTATAAAGTCAAAGTTAACGAATAGATAATCATAATATTATGAAAAAGATAGAAGTATTATGATCATTATTACTTACTACTATTTATTATTTATTTTAGCTACTTTCACAGCATAATGTCTTACGGCATTTTACTGTGGGGTCGGGCTGCTGACATAGAATCCATTTTTATTTTGCAAAAGAGAGCGGTCAGAGCCATTTATAATCTACGTCGTTGCGAATCTCTCAGGGAACTATTTAAAAAGATTAATATTTTGACAGTACCTTGCCAATTCATTTATGAAAATATTATGTATGTAAGAAGGAATCTACATCTTTTTAGTAAAATAAATGAAAGACATAATTTTAGTACTAGAAATAAAGATAAAATAGCTCAACCATCTTTCAGATTAGCCAAAGTTCAAAATTCATTTTGAACTAAACATTTTAAAACTAAATGAACGAAAATTTAAATGTCTTATTAAAAGTACACTTTGTAAACAAGCATATTACAAATTAGATGATTATATTCAAGATAAGAATGCTTGGAAACATGCTGGTCCTGCTCCATAGGACAATCATAGAGCCTGGACAAAATCAAATTGGTTGCTGATTTTTTGCTTATTATTATTATTATTTTTTAATCTATATAATGCTACAAATGTAATTATTTTTTATTTTTTTTTGTATCTCACACACTGTTTTGTTGTGTTTTTTAATATTTTTATTACACTTTAATGTTAATATTCTACGGTTTCGATATTTGTAAATATGTGAGGAACATGTATACTAACTTTTTTTAGTATAGTAGTTTATTCTAAGAGTACATTGTCTTCACATATAATTATTTAACAAATGTAACAAATATTGTAAACCTATTTTAAAAGAGTAAGTATGGAGTTTCTTGCCCATTCTTCTCCACACGAAACTACCTTTTGGAAGGGGCACATAGAATCTTCTATATATATATATATTAGGGATGCATCCGATACCGATACCGATATATCGGCGATACTTTGGGTTTGCCAATATATCGGTATCGGCGATATTTTGATTGCCGATACAACGATACTTTTCAAATTTCGCGCTTTAAAAAAAGTAATGTAAACGCGCATCTTGTTTGATCCGGGGTGTGGGAAACGAGGCACGGACTATCTATGCCCCTCACACCCGCTTAGTCTCCGCGTATTCCATTTCGCTAGACACTTTAGTTGGTTTTTAACTGCTATCACGCGTAGTATTTTTTCAATACCAAATTAAATAAAATAGAGAATTACAAAAATCTTATCAATGTTAATTTTAATTATGAACAGTTATTTATTTTATTTTAATTTAACTATTACTCTTAATTCTTAATTTTATTTACTATACCTTTAATCTTATTCAAAGTTTGTGACTGTTAAATTTTAATTTTAATTATATTTTATAATAAAAAAAAATTAAAAACTTTAATCAAACTTGATACATTTTACCTTAATTTAATTTGAATTCAATGAGTATTAGTATCGGTATCGGAATCGGCGATATTTCTATAAGAGTATCGGTATCGGTATCGTATCGGCAAAAAGGCGTATCGATGCATCCCTAATATATATATATAAATATTTTTTTTGACGTTTAAAAGTGCCATTTTAGATAGTCTAATTGAAAAAAATGCTTTGACTTTGACTTACTAAAACACCTAAATTAATTATATATATAAGTATATTATATATAAATACTAGCTGACCCGTTGTTTTGCCATGTATATTATTCCTAGGTACCATTTTTATGAAAACTAGGGATTGTATGTATTTTGTATGCTGTATCATAAAAAATAAAATTTTTGGTGGACACCCCTTATCAGTTAGGGGTTTGAAAGAAAGATAGTAGCTAATTCTCATTTTTATTTTTACGCAGCCCATGAAAGTTTTAGTGGGTGCGTTGCCGGCTTTTGAGGGAGAAGTATCTAACCTCTAGGAGCGGCGTGTGCGGCGGCTTGCAACAACTGTGACTTGCCCAAGCCCGGATCGCCGACCACGAGTATGTGCGGGTTGCTACGAGCGCTCTCGTGTTCCGTGCCACCAAAGCCACCAAACAGACCAAGGATGAGGCCGGCTTTGACCGCCTCTTGGCCAAATATTGTGGGACACAGTGAATGCACTAACAGTCGAAATACGTCTTCTGTTGCATGGATCTCCTACTTTTTCATAAAAAAATAACAAATTATATTCACAAGAGTAAAAGAAAATCTTATTATGTATAAGATAATAATAAATAATAAAATATTATATATAACAAAAAATAAAATGTGCGTGTACTAGTGTACACACGTTAGAAGTGAAACTTCTTTATGACCTTATTTTTTGAAAAATTATCTATATGCAACTTTACAGTTTCTGTAAAGTTAAATTAGATAAAGTTTAACAAAAGGCTTTTAATATCACAGACTTGAATACAAATAATACAATTATTTCATTTTACCTTATTACCACAAGATTATTACAGAATTTTATTAATTGTAATAGAATTTTTAGTAGGTATCATTGTTATCGTTATTATACATTTTTGTTATTAATGGTTTAGAATCTCTTTGAAGCAACCGTGGTAGGGACAGGAAAAAGTCGCGCGTAACGGTCGAATGTGACGCGTAACCGAAAAATGTGACACGTAACGAAAAAATGTTACACTACATTTTTTTGCAACCCCGATAAAGAAGTTTCACTTCAAAAATATTATATATAATAAAATAATATAAAAAGCTCAAAAGCATAAAGAAGCTATCTAACAGAATTCGTACTTTTGAGCTCAAAGAGCTCAAAAACAAAATACCCCCCCCCCCCCAAATAAATCCCAAAGCTCGATAAATAGACTATTCAACAATTTTTCAGTACTTCCTAAGATTAACGCGTTTAACAAAACCTGAATAGCAGAAAAGTCTTTCAATGTAAATGACAGTGTAGGATTGCTCAAGTTCCGCTGACTGTGAATAGAGACAGCTTCCAAGTACAACTGCAATAATCTCGCAGCACGTTTGCCATCTTCTCCGCCTTTGGTCTCACCACGGACCTGAAATTAATCGGAATGATTAGAGGGTACATATATGTGTTTGATATTAGGTCGAAATCAGAATCCAGAAATTTGCACCTCCATTTACTTGTTGTATAAGGTGTTTGCAATACAACAAGGCGAAAAGTTCTCATACTAATATGTCTATAAAAATGTTATCCAGTATTTCAGTTCAGTTTCATATCATAATATATGATGTACTTATTCAAAAGTTTCATAATATTCAAAAATCCTTTTTATAGAAGAACAATACTATCAGTGAAAACTACAATTATTGTCAATAGGGATATTAAAAAAAAAAAACTAAAAATATTGTTTTTTTTTAAACTTCCCATATCATACTTGGAATACAAAATTTATAGGTAGGTATTTCACCTGTACAATTCCTGTCACAGAAAGAACATCGCCAGGACAAGCTGTACCAACCAGGTCCCCTTGTAAGTCTATCTCCACACTTCTTGGTATTGTCCCAGAAAGGCTCTGAAATTATATTATAAGAAATTTAAAAACATGTTTAACTTATTATGTTGCATATAGTTGCTGTATATTGTAATATTTTATTTGCACTCATGTGATACTGTTTATTAAATTGTATGTAAATTGAAATCATTGCAAAGTTAAGTTTTAAAAAAAGAGATTACATGTGATTGTATTTCCTGTATTTTTGCTACTTGCCAATCAGTTGTATTTGTAAATGGAGACGACTGTAATGGTTCAAATTTGTGGCCACTTCTGCAACTCTGACAAAAATTTGGTGCTGAAAGTGTATAAATTTATTTTAAATTACTTTTCTTCTAACTTAAGAATATTTTGCACACCTATAATGATCCAAAATCCTTGTCAGAAACACTTTATAGGAAATATGTAGTTTCATTTTCTGATTTTTATTTTCTTCAAGTATAATTTTATAACTTAAGGAGGAATTTACTATACCTGTAAAAACACCTTTTGGTTGCATAACAGCTTGTACTCCATGACAACTTGTACACTCAAAGGCCATAGAGGTACACACAAGGCCCACGCTACCAACTCCTATGACTGTACCTTTTATTGTAACCAATTTGCCTAAAATGATATATAAAATATAAAAAATTACTTCAAAAATACTGTAGTTTCTGTATTTGTTAAACTTACCAAAATAATTTACTTTTAAATTTGCTATTGGTATTTCAGGTTGGTGGTTTAGTACTCTTACTTTTACTTTTGACTCACATTTTAGACTCTGCAAAGAAAACAAATTTTTTATTTAAAATAAAGAAAATAGCCTTTATTTTATAGTATAATGTATGAAAAGATACTAGTTGAACCATACCTCATGTAAACAAAATTCTAATAGTCGCAGTGTATATTCTGGTTTCTCAAATAGATCAGTTTGAAATGATGACCAGTAATTATTAAAATCGTCATCAATTACCAAAGTTTGTAAATCTAATGGTACACTTCTGGTTTGATCAATTTTTTCTAAATCAAATATAGCTTTGTTCTTACTAATATACCTTTTAAAACATTCAATTCTACTATTTGTTTCAGAGGTCGGCAACTGACCTACAAATTATAAATAGATGTTATCCATACAATAATTAATATCCATAAATAGTCTGTAGCTGTATTGAAATTATATCTAAGTATATAATGAATAAAAATAATATAAATTCTAAACAGATCGAATTTAACACACATACTTTCAGTTGGAAAATATAACTTCCATACACTTGTCTCTGAAATAATTGGTATGACGATTGGAACTTGATTAGCTGGGGCTCTAACAGAATTTGCGGCGATAGGGGTAGAATTTCTTAATGTCGAATTATTGAGATTTTTATTATCTGCTGTTGATATTCTTGACTTGTTGTTATTACGATTCCAACGTCCTCTCCAATTTCTTCGCATTATAATTTTATTTATTTTCGTAAAAACTTAAGATACAAAATTAGCTATTTACAATAGAAAAAGGATAAATAACAGTTTTAAAACTTTTCTATTTTGAATTCAAGCATTAAGATTCCCGCTTAGGGTCCGGTTGTCTGATTTTTGACGTTTCATGTATTGTCAAATTGGCTAGACTAAAGCGATCTTTACTAGAACAAGAACTAACGAAACGTGTAACGAAGCGTAAAAAGATAATAAAACAGTGACTTAACGTGTTTTAATTTACTAGTTAGATTTCTGTTAATCATCTCACGTTTTTATCGATAGAACTAAAATATCATGCTGTAATTCCTATTTTTTTTAATCCCAAAACTTGTTATCTTGTTACAGATACATAATCTTTAGTGTGTATAACGCGGAACCAATCTAAAGTATTATAGGACGTTTTGTATTTCTATATATTTTAGTTTTATGAATAAAGACACTTAAAAATAAAGATATAAAAGAATTTAGAACACAATATGTAAAAAAGAAGCACAATGGATATCAAACATTTGAGGAATTAAATTATATGGAAGCTATGTACTCGTTGGACTAAAAATAAAAAAAAAATTTATAATATATACATATATACGTTATATATATATATATATATTATTCAATAAATTTTACTTAATTTAGACTAGATTATATGGCTATGGCTAAAAGAGTAATAATATTATAATTGATGAGAGTTTAGGACCTCTAAACAAAAAAGGACTTGTGAATAAGTTATGAATCATCATTTAATAAATTAAAAGTGTCCGATACACGTGAATCATATTAGATTTTATTTTTGTCTGTAAAAAAATGTCGACAAAGTACTACGCTAGCCCAGAATAGAACTACCGCTAATTTACGTAAATTAAACGACTTCAAAAACACGGCAATAATTGTTTTATCTCCTTTTTATGCAATAAGATGGCATTCCAAAATAAAGTACCAAAATATTACTTTGTTTGCTATTTTAGTAATTAATTTTAATTTAAAATAGGCACTTATAGCTATGGATGATATGCGTTATTTAATATACTCATGGTTTAAAATGTATTAAATGAAAGTATTAGATACTTCTTAATTTTTATCACACTTATTAAAAAAGTAAAATATTTCCTTTGCACTGTGGTGTTCAACGACGTTAGTTTCTATATAATATGTTTTATGGCCATTTGAAAAGAAAAATTATCTATTTTGTAAAACACAGAAAAATATCTCTATATATATAGTACATCTTAATCATAGTTTTGGCATATACCATAAAAATACTGAAATAAGTAATATAATATGGTCGACGTTTGAAATAAAATGAAGAATATTAAAAAAAAGATAAACTGTGAAAATATCTCAAAATGATTTATCTGATGGAAAATAATAGAATAGCGAGGAAAATTATTAAAACCCATCTGGCAATGGGGCCGCTTAAAGGTAAGTAGTGAGTTTATTTATTAGTCAATCGTAAGTTACGTATTTTGTTTATAACTTCCAATTAAGAGTTTATATTTCGTATTTACCCGACAACTGACCAGCCGTGGTGTATATGAGCGACAGAAACTTAAAAATATTAATTATGTTTCAGCACGAAACAAGGGATACCTAACATCTGGATATATTGTAAAAAATTTAAGAATATTATCTTAACAAAAAGATAAAAGATGATGTCATGCTAAAAGTGATTCTATCAGCAAATGGGCTACGGATTCAAAGTAAACAGGATGGATAGGTGTCTTAAATTTTCAAAATGTTACTAAAGGTAACCAAGGTTAATACCAATGTTTTCATATAATATTTTGTTGAGTAATTATAAAAAGTGCAAGTGTTGGTACTTTTTAGATGCCATGAAACTACTATTGCAACCTTTTTAAGTGATTCAGAGGTCAAACACACTACAACAATATTACCTATGTTTTTACTAACACTCATAAAAACTTGCTTCTTTTAAAACTATTTTAGAAATATAATAATTATCATAGTAAATAAATAGGAATAAGTAGTGTCTAGAAAAACAGTTAACAAAGTTTGTTTGTTGGCAAATTTGAAAACAAATGTAATAGGTAAAATTGAAGCGACATTGTAAAGAATAATGAAATTGTTAGTTAAAAATGTAAATTAAAAAAAAAATTTTAGGTTTCCTATATGAGAAGTATTAATTTTAACTGATCAAGTTGAATTTAATTTAATTGTTCAGATTTCAGAATACAAGTATAAATAATCATGTTAGGTATGTTGGATCAAATATATAAGCTTTCAATTGCTCAAATTCATACCATTTCAAGTGATCAACGTTAATTTTAAATGTTGGAAATGACATTGCCATAACTTATTTAATAAACATAGAAGCAATCAAAAGATAGTTATTGCTGCTGACTACACTTTAGCACTAAACATACCCTTTATGGGTCTTGGATTTGTTTCATTAATAAATAATTGTTTTTAAAGTACATACTTGGATTTGGATTTTTGAGTCTAAATATAGGTGTGCTCAAGATTTTTTTTATTCATAGTACTGAATCAAATACTGTGTGCGAAATTACTAAGCCTTGTTACCATAAAACTTTTAATAATATTTGGCTTAGTTATAATATTATCAAACATGTTTTTAAGATACTTTACTTAGAAATACAAAGATGTCCCATATATAAGTTTTTGTGTGTTTTATGCAAGTTTTTTTATTATTTTCCTTACTTTACAATAATTCAATTGCTACGCAATATTATTGTGTCAGTACAGTGACCTACCACATCTCCCTATTTACAATTTTAACACATAACTATTGTATTACAGCCATCAGCGGTAGTTGTCAAGAATGAGGAAGAAAATGACCAATTATTGAAATGTTAAGAAGAGATATTAAACCAAGACCACTAATCTATTTTGAATGCAGTTTGGACAACTGATTTTTATATGAAAAATTGTATTACCGTGTTTAAGATAATTGTGTACTTCATAATAAATTTTTTTGTATCTAATAATATTGTTATATTAATAAAATGATTAATTAAATCTACCACTATAATGACTGCCTATAGAAAACGTAGTAACCGAGTTAAATACATAGCTAAACCAAAATGAAAAATATATAAGCCATGTTACTTTATAGGTTAATAAAAGAACAATATAATAACTTACACATTTAATTTAATGATTATAGTAAACTTTTAACACACTACAAAATAACTTTCAGTAAAACAAACTTAAGTATAATAAAAACTAATTAAAACCCAGCCTCACATAGAGCTAATCAATAACATCTACTTTATTTTGTAGACAAATATATTTATCTTAATATATTTCCTAATTAGTTTCCTAATAGTTATGAACGATAAATTTAAAAAAGCTTAATAAGTACTTAAACCATCATGTGTGTAATGATGGTATTTCATACTTGTGTAAAGCAGAATAATGTTTTTATCCAAAACCTTAATGTTATATCAATATATTTTATAAAAATATAGGAACCGAAATTGTACTGTGTTATCATTTATTATAAATTGAAGGATAAGTAGTCCAAATTCAATAATTTGAAAATGTTTGCACTATTGTGTCTTTTTATATCCAGGGGCCTTGTCGTATGATACAAATGTAATATTCTTCTTCTTCAAAGGCAGAATGTATTTTTCTTTCAGGAATTTTGAACATTTGGGGATCTCTGAAATTATTGAGATTTATAATTTTAGTATAGTAGAAAAATACAAATATATTACAAAATTTACCTATCTTAACTTATTTATCGTTTTCTGTTCGACTTATCTCTGCTGGAGACAAGACATGATCAAGACTGCATCGAAAAATTGGTTCTAGGATAAAAATGATATTTTTAATGCTAAAATAATCAAAATGTTTACCTTAGATCATCTATTTACTACAGTGGCGGATTTATAGATTTGCCGCCCGTAGGCTATTCAATTTTTGCCGCCTCTAAATTTTGATATCTTAGTCCACAATCATATCAATTTTCTATCAATAAAATTCCAACTTTATAATTTGTGCTCCATCATCTTCGTTACATCAACTTTTCCCATATAGTTATTATTATTGAGAACTATGGTACCGTGTTAGATCCTTGATTATTTTTACAGCAAAGAATTATCAAAAAACATTATTTTAAGGAAAAAATATCTCAATCGTATACCACTTTTAAAGTAAGGTAAGGTATGTCTTAAAACTATACAATACTTACAAAATATGAATTAAGCTTACGTAAAAAACATACATTTGGCGAACTTTGATTAACATTTATTATTACACTCACTAGATATTGAACTAGTTTTTTATTTAATAAAAATTAGTCAATTTTAGTCAGTATTTTTATTAGACCATCGATATTATATCGATTGAATTGGGTAAGCAGATCTCATAATTATTAGGTACACGGAGAAAAAATTATAGCAGTTATCAGTGAAGAATATATGTAAAAATTACTAAATACTAAATCGCGATATTCTAAAAGTTCATAATCATTAATGTATAATTAGTAAAGCGTTTAGGAATTGTTCATGCAGAGATGTTGAAATATTTATTAATTAGCACTGTATATGAGAATATTTCGATTTTTGTTAAATATTTTCATTTCGCTGCAATTTTCGAAATTCGTATTATGTGTGTATAATATTTTTTTTTTAATTTTGTAAACCGAAATAAAAAATTTATGAAGTAAATTTGCCGCCCCTTAAAATTTGCCGCCCTAGGCTCCAGCCTACTCAGCCTGCTGGTAAATCCGCCACTGATTTACTAGACTCTTCGTTCATCTCAGCAGCATATGTTCTAGGTTTCGTCAATACCATATAATTTCTTGAGTATTGGAAAAAAGCGATAGTAACCAACGCCGAGAAACCAATTGGGCGTTTCGTGCCTACATTTTCTTCGCCATCTATAGATATTATACTAAGAATTTTTTAATGGTCATTTATTTCTTGAAATAGAGGTTTAAACTTTTAAAGTGGAAACGGGCCTTCTGTAACAATAACAAAGTTCTATTTCACGAAGCTTAATGTTTATATATATAATTTTTTCGTAAAATAATGCTGTATTATAAATATTATTTTATAAACTTACCCCAAGATACATATAGATTGTCCTATGTTAGAATATTTTCACATAAAACAAGTTTTAACTTCGCTAAAAATGGCTAACTCACTGGTAAATGACGATTTCAGCGAGGGAAGAGCAACTTTTAATTTGACGTACAAAATGTACATTTAAATGAGATGAGATGTCAAATGGTATGTATCAGAATACCAAATACCAACAATTTTGGAGAGTGTAGCAGTGCCAAATTTTAGTTCCAAATGTGAACAATCTCACTTGAGCGGCGCTTTTGTCGCGGTTATTGTTTATCAGAATACCAAATTGTAACATGACACCGAAACGAACGATTTGACAGCAAAAATCAGCGCTGAGACTGTGTGAAGCGAGTTACAGAATCGCAGGGCAGTTCACTGTTTACCAATTAATAAAGTGTTCAGCCATCAAAGACTTTGGAGCCGAAATTTTTGACGACGCTCTCAGAGAAAAAACTATATATGTATATAGGATCATGGAACAAAACCGTGTATGACCATCTGATGCAGAAGCTGCCGTCTTTTTCAGGACTATTACTTGGTATTCTTTGACATGAATCAAGAGTCCGAAAACGTTGTATCTTTAGAACTATGAAGCGTGTATATGTACCGGCTTTGAACGTGTGTAAAGCGTGGGGTGATCTTAACCCACCGAACCCGAGAAGCGCAGAAATTATCAATACATACATCTCTAAGATAATGCTCTTTACTGATTATCTTGAAAGTAAGTAACCATCTTGATCTAGCTTATCCGTTTTGATCATATAATTAGTTTATTATTGTAACTTAATATAGTTTACGAATTTATGAATAACTAGCTGGCCTGGCGAACATCGTACCGCCTAACAGTCGATTCTTTATTTTTTTTTAAATACTTATTCTGCTATTCGGGACACCGGTCTAGCTAGTAAGATAAAAAAAAGAAAGTTGATAATACAACAAATACATTATGTCAAGAAATAAAAATTTACCTTCCCGAAACCCCTCCACTAACACTTGAACTTTATGATATGGTATTAAAGTTCAAATTGCCTTTAAATATTATTACGAATATTTTGTACGGGAATATAGAAAAGTGTTGTTTTTAGACTTTTTCACTCAATTTTTTTTAATTTTTCTCCGTAAGAACCATCCTCGTGCTTCAAGGAATATTATAAAAAAAGAATCAGACAAATCGGTCAAGCCGTTCTCATGTTATGTCGTGACAACGGAAAACGGGTTTCATTTTTATATATATAGATAAAACAAATAAGTATTAGCTAAAACCAGAGTTAAATTAAATTTTGTATGTCATAGTGGTTAAAAATTGTGTTTAGCCATATTAAATTTCTACTATAACTCACAAAATTTATACAGAAACAAAGATCGATCTTGATTGCTGTACGAAGTTCAAAATAAATCTGTCGTTATATGAGGAAGAGTTGGCAGATGCGGAGAAAATGAAATTGGCTATAACTAAAACTCATGTACTCGAAGAGATATGTTCTTTTGTGAAACAGTAGAATAAGCAAATTACAATGGTACTGTGTTACTATGTTTATTGCTTTTTGAATTAATAGTGATATGCAGAGTCGAATCTCCCGACGCATAAATTTTACGGATTCTGACACGCAGGAGTCTCACCCTTAGCGTCTTGACTGCTGCCCAGCGATTCTGTAACTCACTTTTCGAACTCACACAGCGGTTTTCGGATCGCCGGTCGCTCTCAAATCAATCGTGAAGCATTCATTTTATGATTTGGCATTCTGAAAAAAAAGTCTAAAAGCCCTGCAGTCATTTTAATGCCGTTTTGTTATCGAATATTTATTATTACTAAATTGTGCGACATCGCAGTTGTCAATTCTTTATATTAAATAAAAAAAATAACTACATATTACGTTATTGCGGACATCAATGACAATTATGTATTAAAAAAAGTTAAGTGCTAGGACTTAAGATAATACTTCAGGGAAGACTATTCGGATTGTTCTACTCAGTTAAAAACTGACGACTTTATAATATTGTCAACTGTAGATTTATTACAAGAAAAGTAATTCACTAGTCAGCAGCCGAAACGCAATATATATTTAGAAGTTAGCAGAGTTGGATCATTGGCGTAGACAACTTACGACCTTTACTTCAATAATCGAACATATTAAGAGCGAGCCCTGTCAAATGTACATCCATACCCTTATAAGGGCTAAATCGAAACTTATTAAGGTAAAATAGTTTATATATATATCAGAGTTCTACACGATATTTTGAAATATTATTAATTCGTATCGATAATTGTCGATTTGTTTTATACACGTAGGCGATTATGGATCATAGATATATTTTACGTAATTGTTATATATTATTTTTTTAGAAATGGAGACTATTAGATAATCAAGTGACAGATTTTTATAATGAGGCCTATGATAATGCTAAATACTTGTATGTTTTGGAGAAATACTGTGAGCCTTTGTATCGGTAAGTTACATGGTAAAAAATAGACAAATATTTTTTATAATCAGACCATGCCCAGTACATATTATATAGAAGTCGGCGGGGGAAGGAAACTTGCAGTTAGGCGAACTAATTTAATTCGTATTTGATACGCGTCAGTTCATTTATTCACAAATATTTTTATATATACAGTACTATTGTATATTTATTTGAATACTCTTGAACTATAATGACAACAGTGTTATCAAAAACATAAAGGTAATTTAGCACTGCTACAACCTCGAACCAGGACCATTCTATTTTCGCACAACTTTACATATTTTTCTCCTGTAATCTAGAAGTTCCCCTATTAACGTTTCGAACATTCTAGAAGTAAACATAGCAATAATATAATTATTTAAAGTTACCTAATGAATCAAAATTTTAGTTGCGATCCACTAACAATGCAGCAGTTTATACCTGGTTTATTATACACGGTCCGAATGATATTCGCGACATCTCGATACTATAACACCACAAAACAAATATCCACGCTTTTCGTCAAAGTAACGAACCAAATACTTAATATGTGCATGGACTATTTGACTAACAATGGCAGAAAGACTATATGGAACCAAGACAAACTGAATTTTATAAAAAAGGCTAAGGTACGGTGATTTTTATGCTAACTGTGGTTATATTTTTACTTTTGATCACTAAATGTCCCAATTCATACTAGGTTAAATATAATTTGCATACAAGTTTTAAGTTACACCATAATGCAAACGTTTTGGGATTATATGTTATTAACACGTTCACTGCGGCAAGTAAAATAATAATTTTTCATCACGTGTGGTGCGTTGCAGGTCTTTCTAGACCCAACAGCACTAGGATAGATTAACTTGCTATAACTTTGTGAAAACATAATGTACACATTTTTTTTATATTGTTAGAATGAACTTGAACCCAACTTCCTTAGGTTTGATTCGCCCCGGAATCTGGCAAACAGGAAATGAGAAATAAAGCAGGAAAAGCGGCAGGCCGATATCGACCTGAACCGCACTAGAATATATTTTTAGTAGTGATGGGACAGAGAAATATCGAAAATAAAACAGAATTATCGTAAAGGAACTGAAAAATGTATTTTATTACTTATGTATGCCTGTCTTGGAAACAAAAATACTTTTTATTTTTCTTAGTGGAAAATATTTCTTCACTGCTGTCACTATCACTGTCAATAACTGCAAGGCGAATTACTCTATTTTCCAAAATTTGTATTTTTCTTGTATTGCTTGCCATCGTTGATAATATCGAACGCTATGTTAGATCAGTTAGATAGCACAACACTAACTGGTCGGGCGCGCGCTCTGTGCGGTATCGGGTCGCCAGCTGCCTGTTGGGAGGGTGGGCTGAAATAGGCCCACTGCCGCACTCAGCGGATGCAAAGTAGCGTCAGTGCGTGGTAGGTCGATAAAAGCCTGCCGTTATGTTTTGATGGGGAAAACCTAAAATTTTGACCGCAAGATGAAATATATATTTGTCCCTGTTGAATTTTTACAAACACCTGAGATAATCGTGCGTTTCACCAGCGGAAATACCGCGGCAGGCTGATATCGGCCTGTTACGCAGTGGACGTGTTAAACCAATTCTTACCAATATTTAATTTCACATTAAAAAAAAACTTAAATATGAGAAGCGATACTTTTATTTACAATTTATGTGGTTCTCGTCTACCTATGTTTTTACTTCCCTGGCACATCATAACAAAGTGAGTCTGTAATTATTATAAAACGTTTATAATTTGTGTTTTTTGTTATTGCGCTATTAGTATGTGCTTATTACGTTTCATTTTACGTTTGCATGTTTTATGGGTATATCTTGTAAAATAAAATAGTTTCATGCCAGTTATTCTCATTATAACCCTTGATTTCAGAAATGACAGTAAATCTAAAATTAGCGATATTTTTTTTTACATTTATAAATGTACAAAATATGTTACGGTCTAACTGAATATTTTGACTTAGCATAATTAATGAGAAACCTTTGTTTTCAATTATGTCTCGAACTATATAGTTTTTACCGCGAATGCTACAACGAGACTCAGCAAGAAATGATGGAAGCGGCTGATGAGAGACCATTTGATTGCTCTGAAATGTATATATTTGGAAAATTTGAAACTTTTCGAAGACGGTTGTTTAAGGTGATGAGAGGAGCTACTTACTACTTACGGGTTTAATAACTTAAGGCTAAAACCAAACTTTAAATATTTGCTTTTTTAAATCCTTTGGAATGTGGAGTTATAGGATGGTACTAAATACGACGATTTTTTTAAACTTTTTTTAAAATCTAAAAGATCTTTTAGTAGTTTAGTCTTTTATAATTGAGATCGTAACTTTTTAATAATATTCAATCTTTTAGATTATAGACCTCTTCCAAACATACATTACATACTTCGTCCTTAATAAGACGACGTTAGAATCTATAGAGGAATATGCAGCTAATTGCAATAAACTTTTTAAGACGATTTCAACTAAAACATATGATGCCCTGGATCATAGGTAAAATTTTATGAAAAATTAACAGTTATTGAGAGTAATTTATATAACACACGTATATATATTATCATTGAAATATAAAAAATATAAAATTTGAAATTAGTAATTAATTTTTAAACATCAGTCACGTCACACGAAAATATTGGTGGAATCGACGAAATAGCATGCCAGTAAATAATGTCTTCGCCTGTCTAATCCAAATAATAATTTCCGGCTTAGTATCGTCGCAGACGCTTTTTGATCGAAAAATAATAAATAAATAGTGTAAAAGAGATAATAAATTAACACGTAGAAAACTTGACTCTGATGTTGTTGGTATGGTACAACTGGTCGCCATCTTGTGTATCGTGTATTGGCGGGTTTTTTTTAATTATGAGTGTAATTGGAAATTTTAAAGCCAATTTATTATAGAATTAAATTTTTTTTATAATAACTAAGTAATAATCTGAAGTGCTTTTAAAATCTTCACAATTGTCATTCCAAATAATAGAAAAAACTTCTACAATTTAATAGTCTTTATTTTATTTCACCCCGTCTGAAGCTACTTGGAAATAACAGTTTTGTATACGAATGTTGAATTGAATTACTCAAAATGTATGTCGGGTTAAGTTTGTTAACGTTTAATACACTACTAAATATTGAAAAGTTCAAACACATTTAATAATCATTTTAGACGACCTGACTTTGACAAAGATTATAAAATATACAAAGATGCAATTGCGACTCAGGAGATTCTACTTGAAAATTTCATGATTGCTGTGAGTAATATTTAATAATATTTTAATGGTTATTTTTTTTACTGGGTCGGACCCAGTGGGTCCTGGGTTCGGTTGTCAGTGAATAATTGTTTTGGAAGCCACAGGCTTGTATAACGATGCTATTTAATTCCTGTTTTGATTGAAAAAGTCATAGACCATATTTTTTCTACTTTGGCTTTTATTTGTAGAGTGTGAATAAATGCCCGACCACGGAAATAGCTTTGAATCTACTGACAAGATTTCAAAAACTGAAACTGAACTGCTTGTATTTGGAGGATCAGTATTATGATTTAATCAGTACCTATACAGGAGAAATTGAAGCACTACGAGACAGGTAAAATTCCTTTTATATTGTTTATAGTTTGTCTAAAAAGGAATTTACGAATGTTAGTGTTGGTAAGTACCTCTTTCTATAATAAAGCAGTTTTGCGATGATAACGGAACTAAATGTATTTATGATCTACATACACATTGATATAAACTTTATTTAATATAGGCTAACAACTTGCACATTTACTTAATATTTAAACATAGGTATTTCGCAATTACAGACTGACAATTATCTTGTAACGAATTGGTTTAACTAGTAGGTTTATGGCTTTATAAAAATAAGGTTACTTCCACGTGTATCATTTTCTAGGTGATTTTATTAATTTAATAGTTATAATGGTTCAGCACCGTATGAGGTCTTTTCATCCCAATTATGATATGAATCAGTGCTAAAACAAAGCGTCTTGTTTTTGATTGGACGGCGTGATTGGACGGCACCTAAGCAAGGTTTCTGATTGGACTAAATATGCTGTTGACCTATAAAAACGAAACGTCATTGTTACCTCTTTTGTTTTGCCTTCTCTCCCCTAAAGGATATTATTCTTGTATATTAGCAGTGATAATACTTTAATGATTAATCGTAACGGAATTTCTTATTTTCGTGTAAACAATTGTTTATGCCCTACTTTTCGATATGTCTTTGGTACGTAAACAGTTGCGAGTTTGAAATTACATATTTCAATCTTTTACGACGTTCTTATGACAAAAAAAATCGATATATTTATTCATGTAGGTAATTTAATACATATCGACGTAGGAAAGCATATTTTCTGTAAGTAGACATATTGCAATTGTTCACCAGAGCCAAAAAACCTAATTAATTTCGGAAAAAAATTAATAGTGTCGAATCTATCCATGATATTGCTACCATTTTTGAAACATATATATATTTATTTAACTGCCAGTCACCATTTGCAATGTAAACTTGTTATCCAAAGTTACTATATGCATGTTTTTGGCTAGTTACAGCTACAGTTTTTTAAATCATAAACCTTTAAAACGCTGTAACTAAGGAAGAAAAATGTACGCGCGCGGAAATATTATCAATTTACAGGTAAATATGCTGTATGCAGTAATTTTTTTGTATTTGGGTACTTTCAATTGCAATTCAAGATGTAAAATTAGTTTATAATTATGATTAGATCTGGAAATGCAGGGGGTCATTTGGTAATGTAAAGTTTGGTTGAAATAAAATGTCGTGAATGGTAAAAAAAACTAAAACTGTAGGTTCCCTAAGCTTGCTGTACCTAAGTAAACGAATGTAAAAATCACACGCCGCAGAAATTCTGTAAGTAGCGTTAAGTTTTTAAATGGGAAGAAGTAAGTATTTGTAAAGATAAAAATGCAGTTTTTCTTTTGCTGTAGGTAACTACACATTGTCTAAAATGACTGGATTTTGGTTTACATTTGATCTTACTAAAAAAATATAAGTACGGGCGTTTTCAACCGCGTATGTAACTATTTTTTTATCGTAGAGATACATGACCCGGGAAATTCGATGCGGTTTTTTTTCTGATTCTAATTGCAATCACTTTAGGTATTTTGTCTACTTACAGCAAATATGCTTTCCTACGTCGATATATAAACGTCAGTAAATGTTTCTTTAAAAAATATTATATATTTCATATCGAATTTTTTATCATCGATTAATTGTGAACAATATTTAAGGTATAATGAGGAGCGAGAAAATCCGGAACCGCCCAGAAACATGCCGCCCGTCGCCGGTAGAATTATGTGGATTCGTTTCTATCATAAAAATATTAAGACACCAATGAAAGAGTTTATTCAACACCACGAAGTTATAACACATATGGTGATTATTATATTTCAGTAATAACTAATTACGATGAAAATAAATTGTTGTTAGGGACGAGAAATGGGCATTTATAAGTAAGCACTTTTTCAATGCAATACGTTTTTGATTTATTATATAAGAGGCATTCTAAATAATATATTACACTAAATCGATTTAAGGTTAACATTAACTTTACATTGTAACTATAAAGACATCTCTTGTCTGTTAATTAGTCGATACTATAGTTTGCTATAGTTGCATGTATTTGCTAAAGTTTTTTTCGCAAACGTTAGCACTTATGTTTTTCGGTTTATTTTATTTTGATAACACATTTCAGAACACACAACGATGTATTAAGTTGTATAATGTAATGACGATTGTGTTCACGGAATTCGAACTCATCTACCACAAGGCATGGGCTGAAAATCTTGGTCAGGTAAATATCATTCTATAACAGGTTAACGTAAGTTAGATGATGCGATACTGTGAAAATACTTCAGCAATAACAATTCATTAACCTATGCTCTGCCTCAATTACAGATGACAGCCCAAACAGAGTATACACGAGTATAGATAATAGAGTAAAAAATATGATACATCCAATAAATTGAATATTAATGTCTTATTTTTATCGGGTAAACGAACTACTGGCATAAAAAAACAATCATCGGAGCCGGTGGCGTAACTATACCATCTGGGGCCCGTGGCAAATTTTATCAGTAAAAATCGTCACATTGTACTCAGTTTAATTTTAATAAAATTCGAGATTTTCAGCGTACTCAATTACACGTTGTGTATGCCCGACTAATGGCAATAGGCCTCCTGTCTTAGGCGAGAGGGAATGGTCTTTAGTCCCCACGCTAGCCCAATGCGTATTGGAGACTTCTCATTCATCCATAGAACATAATATCTCTTGGACAGGGTCCTCTTGGGTCGGGGACCCGTAGCATTTTCCCAGCCCTGCTACCCTATTGTTACGCCACTGATCGGCACCCATGGACACCAATTTTGGTGAGTCGGGCGGCTTCTAACGTTACGTGCATGATCCTAGATACTTTGTTCTAGATTTTTTATTACCCTACAGTTAAAGCCTGCTTATGATTTTCTTATTAATGGAAACACTTAAAAGCTTTGTAGTGGTAGTAACCCTAACAAATTAAGTGATATTCTTACCGTTTATTACCAATTCTTGTTTCGTGGTTCGTGGCAGTGAAATATGTTTTAAGTAGTACGTGTGAAGTCCTTATGATCGACTATCAACTAGCTTATCTACTAGTTGATAGTCACCGCCGGTAGTCATATTTAGTTTTTGCAACTCGGTGTCCAGTCTAATATATAAAATTCTCGTGTCACAGTTTTCGTTGCCATACTCCTCCGAAACGGCTTGACCGATTTAGATGAAATTTTTGAAGTTATACTTCTTTAGGCGCGTTATGAAAAATTTATGAGAGTGAAATTTTACGATGCGCGCGCACCTGTGACACAAAATTGGGAGTGTGATTATAGCATGCGCGAGCGAGATAGGAATAAGACAATCTACAAGTAAAAAGAAAAAGAATATGCGTGAAGTTCGAAGATCGCAAATTTTGAATGACCATATTCCATAATGACATTTGTCATTTACCTTTTAAACAAATAAAGGAGTTTTAATTATTTTGTCAAAGAAATTGAGCAATGCTTTTTCACAAAGACCTATTGTTACTTAGTTAAAAGGTTATGAACCATACCTAGTTATTAAATTGAATGAATAATATAATAAAATAATAAATAATAATAATTATTAATATTAATTGATTATTGAATAATTTATTAACGTTAAATATTTATTATTATTTATTTAATATTTTAAAAAAATAAAGAAAGCCAAAGAAGTATAACTTCTTACGCGCGTACATAAGTACACGCACCCTTTTTTTTTGTGCTTATCCGGTATCTATGAGAATCGGCTAACGTCTATTTTTCATCCCCCTAAATGTTAAGGGTAGTCCCGCCCCAAAAATGTTTTTTTTTTAAATTTAGAAAAAATATTTTATTCTTTATTTTTTATGATTCAGCATTAAAAAATACATACGACCCCTAATTTTCACCCCTCTACTATCAACCCCTATTTTTTATTATAAATGAAATAGATGGCAAAACGACCTTTGCCGGATCAGCTAGTATTGTTATAAATATATTAATAGGATATATAAATAGGATTAATAATAGGATTTGTCGTCAGCTTTAATGTTATTTAATTGGTGTAATTCTAGGTTCGATTGGGTTTAATTGCACCCCTTCTTATACGACACCCTGTGACTCATGTATATATACCTACCCGATATGTGGTTAACTTCAGTGTATATATACCCGAGTGTATACGAGAAGTGGAATACATGCGACAGTTAGGATTGAGTAAGAAATTTTATTATAGTAAAAATTTAGCTTATAATGAAAAAATTGTGTTTTTGATCAATTTTTTTTTTATCTTTACGCATATTTTTTGTAGGGTTTAGTTAGGTAGGTACCACAGTTTTATTTTTAGCTTTGTTTTATGCTTTTTTCTTTAAATTTTGCATCTGTACAAATATTTCATTAAAATTGTCAAATTTACCAGAGACAAATATACACATATAAATATATTACTTATACTGAATTTGGTATTTATAGGTGTACCTGATACAGCGCAAATTGTAGCGTATTGCAAGGAGAAGATATTTAGCAGTTATGAGAGGATAAAATATTTGGTTGACAGAAATGATCAAATACGACGGTAAGGGTATTGTTTTGGTGGGAAACAAAAGAGAATTGAGTTTTTTTTACTATAGAAAACAAGGAATGCCTTTTCTATTTAAATTACGTACCGTTGTAATTTCGGTTGGTATATTGACCAAGAGCACTGCTTTGAAACTGTTTCAGAATTTGTATCATTAATGGTTATTATTAAAGTTGGCTTTTTACTTGCTATAGAAAATACACATTCTGTGTCTACTAATCTAAAACAAGAATTTTCTCACCGGGAACCCATGGTACTTAAATACGTAAAAATCTGTAGGAGCATGCCAAAACTATATCTGCCACTACTACGAGCGCAGCTAGTTAAGTTGGAAAAGGCATTTCAACCTGGATTTTCGACTATTACTTGGACTGCCCTGGAAATTCCAGCTTATTGTGATAATATTGAATTCGTATTGGACGAAGTCGATCTTTTTGTAAAGGAGGTAACCTTCGCTTATCTATATAGTATATATGGAAAATAGTACGCATAAGTTTTCAAATTTTTGGCTGTCAAAAACAGGTCAGTATAGTTAAAGCTAGGGGAAATGATCCGATATGTCGTGATCACGATCAATGAAAAAATCACGCGGACGAAGAAATCGCCTTGTTAATAAAAGTTTTTTGTTTCTCTTTAGTTGGGTTAAATGCAAATTATTGTCTCTCACTTAACTAGTGTTTAATAAAGGTCTTTGTCAACGCGAGACACTTCATGTATTTTTAAGAGTCATAAATTCGCGTTAGTAAGGACTTTTTGTTTAAATTTGTTTGAGGAAGATAGTATTTGTTCCTCATTACTAATTATAATTTTAGGTCGTAGATATAAAAGAAGCGAGGATCGATGCGATCTTTCTGTCAATAACAAAATCTTTGTTGGTATATTTGCCGGAGCAGGCGGTTGACCCTAATATATTCTACGAAGAAAATCTAGTGAGACGATGAAATCGGTAATTTATTTTTACATATTTTCATAAGAACTTTACGCGAACTAGCTTTGTTTTTTATTCGTCTAGGGTTTAAATTAATGATTTGCTTAGAGACACAAAAGGCTGACTAACTTAAGAATACATCAAAGGCTGAGACGATGGCCCTATGTGTGGTTTACATTCATTGTTCATTCTTAATAATATTTATTATGTTGTATTATTAGCTAGTGACCTGCAGCAAAAGTCGTGGAATGCAGAACTCGCTGTAAACGAATTGATCAATAAGTTTCTCGAGAGCGTGCCTTCGAAACAAATTGTATAACGATTATACACACAATCCTATTATATAATACTATAAACCTCAGATGGATATTAATTCGACTCTAAGTCGATTAAATAACCAATAAAAAAATATATATTTAATAAATAATTAACTACTATAGGCACTAACAAATAAAAGAACTATTGTCAGTTCATTCAAATGACAATAGTTCCGTTAACCTAGGTAATCAGTTTACAAACGTGAATCTTATGTGTAATTTTCGAAAGATTAGTATGTATATTTAAAGAAAAAAACTTTTTTACCGGATTAAAGTTGGTCACGGTGACCACGCACGCTGTAAAGTACGCGAAACGTCGGATAAATTTAAAATTATGTTAAATAATTGTAAATTTATAATAATACATAACTTTAATCCGGTAAAAATTTTTTCTTTAAATGTGTAAAGGTTATGTCAATCAAAGACAATATGTCTATGTGCAATAGTATGTATATATTTTATGTTCGTGAATAAAATCGATGGATCGTATTAAATGCGGTACGGATTTCTCTGTGTAATCTCTTAAGAGCAACTCTGAGCTTACCGGTTTTAATAGAATTATATCATTGTTTTAACTGACTTTTATTATAACTTACTTAGGTTATTTGTTGATGTATATGTAATGTTTTCTGATATTACAATTAAACTAAATGTTTTATTTTATAGGTTAGATACAGAGAAGGCGCTAAAGCAAGTTACATCTGCAACGCGAGTTTTTCCTGAAGATGCAGGTTTCTGAAATTTTAATTGAATAAACGGTTACACGTTGACTGAGCGATTGTTACTTTGATATAATGAATTTTCATATTTCTATGACGTGTGTGGATAACTACTTTATAAAATAAATTAACTTAACATATTATAAAAATATGAACACAATTTTCACATTTATCGAGTCTTTTGTTACGTTCTCCATACAGGTTCTCTTTTAGGTATACACTTCCGAAATTAATGTTATTAATATTGCAGCATTTCTGGAAATTGAGAATCCAGACCGTTTTGAACCAATGACTGCTATTAATGAATGCAATGAGCTATTTGCATATTTTGCTACTAAATGCTTAGAAGCGCTTATAAAATGCACTCGACAAAGTTTAGATGTACTACGAAAGAGAGCTTCTGTATCTAGGTTAGTTTAATCTTTATTGTAAAAGTCAATCCGACTCTTTGCTTTAATAAAATTACTAAATAAATTTATATAATGTTCTATCATTATGCTGTACTTTACGTTTGTACGTAAATTAAATATATGTGTATTTTATAACATTACTTTTCCTTAAAAAATATTGTTCTTTGTAGCCAGTTTTGTCTATTAATAAAGAAATATTGACCAAATTATTCATATTTTAGTTTTCTAACCATGACAACTTGTCCCTTATCTAGTACCTCCTGGGTTTGGTCCAGCCTGATTTCACCATCCACGGCTGCCTTTCCTACTTTTTACCCGCTTTTTTTTATCCGTTTTTCATGGCCTATAACTACCTAAGTATAATTAGATAACAATTCAAGTTGTACCTAAAATCAGTTCGGTCTTTCCATCATTTGTCATTCATTAATCGAATATGTTCTTATATATTCAGTCCGAAAGTTTTTTAATTCGGTTACTTTTTTAAAATACCTTTTTCCTCAATATTAGTAATTTCAATTCGCATTTAACATTCACTCGAACGGTAAAAGAAAACATGTGTAAATCGCCTTGCCTTAGACCCAAAAAGTCGACGGCTTGTGTTAGGCACAGGAGGCTGATCGCCTATTAGATTACAAAATTATCATGAAACAGATACAGAAATTTCAGACCCAGACCTAAAAAGGTTCTCGTAAAATATTTATTTATTTATTCAATGTATTTGTGTTTTGTATAAAGGTCGTTTAAGCAAGTGGTGTAAATAGATATCTCTGCGGCGTCACACGAGGGTTAATTATAACTTGATAAGGGTATATCGTTACATCATAAGCATCCTTATTTATATACCGTTCATCCCCTTGTAAAATGACCCAGAATAATCACTACATAGTATAAAACAAAGTCGCTTTCTCTGTCCCTATATCCCTATGTAGGTATGCTTAAATCTTTAAAACTACGCAACGGATTTTGATGAGGTTTTTTTTTAATAGTTAGAGTGATTGACGAGGAAGGTTTATATGTAGAATAACATCCATTAAATAGTGGTGAAATACTGTTATTTCTGAGGTATCTAATGTGATGTTGAAAATAATTACATTTTTTCCGCTTACATTGCAAACGGCAGGCTGAACCCTACGAGATTTATCAAAATATCTACTGGATCGATTTTAATCATTTTTTCAGAGAGTGACATAGGCTAAATATTTTATACCCGTGCGAAACCGGAGCGGGCCACTATGTTTTTACATACAACTTTCACAGTTTTTCTGTAGTGTATTTAGTATCAGCATTGCACCCGTGCGAAGCCGGGGCAGGTCGCTAGTAATTATATATAACACTGTTTGTGGTGATATAGTTACGAAATTGATTTCGAAATTCGAAAACTTTTTATACATTATCTTTAACCCTCAAATGTAGAGTTCAGATTTACCTTAATGCGTCATTACCTTTTGCCAAAAACAAATCGATATACAGTTGTACTTAGCTAAGTATCAAGAGCTTATTCCAACGAATATACTTCATCAAGGATAACATTTTAATTAAGCATTATTTAAAAACATATTCAACGCGTTTTACGTAATTTGCAAGCATTTCAGAACGGAAAATGTTTCTTGCACATTAACCTTTAAGGTTTCCCACTTTCCTGTGTCTTAAACTGAATAACGTTTTTTCAACTCCCAAAATGTAGCAGTTTTTTTCTACTTTAGAAGCTCAAGAAAAATAAAAAATACAAGTATAAGTAATAAAAAATACAAGAAAAATTTCTATATTTTATAAAACTTTTGAATTAACTGGAAAATTAATTACAAATCTTCCTTTTAAAATCTTCATATGATTCATATTTTGTTCACTCTGTTTATTGTGCTATTGTTGTCATTAATTAAATGAGGTTTCATGAAAAGAGGATTTACTTATGTCACCCATATTGTACCCGGATGCCACATCCGAGACACTTCGAATCAAGATGGACGCTTTTGATCTATTTTTGGCGCCAATGAAGGATGAATTGAGGACCCTATGATCTTTGTTTAAATAATATCATAGAATAAATAGAATATAATAAAATGTAGCGGATGGCCTGAGGATAAGTGATTATCTGCTGTAAGTACATTAATTACTATCTAAGTACACTTTTTGGGATTCCAAAGATGGTATGATATTAGCAAAAATGACAGCCAGGTCTTTTAGTAAATAACAATATAATATGATATTTATCTTGAGTTTCTCTATTTATATACAACGATAAGCTGCCTGCTTACATTCGCATTGTTATTATTATACTAAGCAACATTTCAAGCAATGCGGTATGCTTGGAACCACCGCAATCCCGATACATATCTGAATGTCGCAAGGATTATATTCATTGCGGTTTTGTGCTACGTGTTAGTTTTAATACCCCGCGTTTATCGCAGTTATGGTAATAAATCATTTTGTATGCTAGCCCATGTTGAATATTCACGACGGACATATACCTACGAAATATGTAGGTAATATATAAATTCTCGAATATAGCTTTTCCTATGAATCTGAGTAATGTTGTTTTGTTAGTTGTTTGGGTTCTCAACAGACACTAAGATTTAGAGATTTAGTGGCGGTTGAAATTATTTAAATGACAATGGATGGAAGTTCTTCGCACGAAATTATTTTACATAGTAAACAAATGACAAAATAATTAAAATAAACCCGTAAATCTCATTAATCTTCGATTATCTATCAGTATTACTAATTGTCCAGCTGTTTCATAGTATTTATTTTATTTTCAGGTCCGCGCCATGGAGCAGCGGCTATGCGAATGGCCGGCGGGCGCTGAAGGTGCTCCAAAAGCCATCACCAAGCTTGAAGGCCAGATTGAAGAACAGGTATACAACATTCACAAACGGGGTAAAATGGGAAGATGCTACTAGTTTCTATCAATAATCATTATCCGGTTTGGATGACAGTCAGGTTTTTTTAATCACTTCAGGACCATGTAAATATAAAATTTCGATATATGAAAAAAAACATGTTTACTTAAATAGGCTTATGACACTAATTGTTATTAGTTAAATACGTAATTATATAATTCGAACTAGATAGAAATTAACTGATTGTACTTAACTTTTACCGCACTCTTGGGAAACATAATGGTTTCATTCAGAGTTCCTATTTTAAGTAAGAAATTGCTTTCGGCCACAAAGGTTTCTCTAATCAAAGGTTTGGTAGCGTATATTGTACTTCACTCAAGTTTTAAGATCTTTAAAAACAATCTTCAAAGTCTTAATATTTGAGACCGGAGCAGCACTAAAATACGATTTTTATTATGTTAACAACACTGCTACGTCTTTAGTTTGACAGTCATTATCTAAATGGGGGCCTCATAGCCTAGCGGTCTTATTAAGTGGCAGCTAGGTGAGGGGTACCGGGTTCGATTCCCGGTTCGAGGGCAATTTTTTAATTTAATTTAAATTTGTTCTCGGCCTTTGTGAGGGTTGTGCGGTACCGGGCGAGTGCCTAAACCGTACATTGAGGACACGGTCGAATTTCTAAAGACAATCACGAATTATAAAAAATCCTATACTTGACGCTGGCTAATGCACAAATCGTGCCAGAACCATAAAAACAAAAAAAAAACTTAATATTCACACAAAACACGTTAGATATTTGACTCTTTTGACAGTTGTTTCTTTTAGGGTATCATGTAAAAATTATTTATTTATAAAACCAGTGAACTGATATATATACTTCTATTATAATTATCTTGTTCCGTGCTTATCTAGGCCAGTGGTTGTCTGACCACGGCTTGTCCCTGTCAGTGGGCAAATCTCAGGCAGTGGTGTTTACAAGGAAGAGATACATTCCCACTCTACTCATTTCATTTGAAAATCAAGCAATCAACCTGACAGATAAAGCAAAATTTTTAGGTATTTATTTAGACAACCGGCTGAACGGAATTGCCCATTCTGAACACATTATCAAAAAATGCGAAAAACTGAACTGAACCTGACACACGCCGACTTTTTGGGTCTAAGGCCGGTTTTCTCGCGATGTTGTCCGTCTGTACGAGCGAGTGTTAAATGCGCACGTAGACAGCGTCCATCGGTGCTCAGCCGGGGACCGAACCTACGGACTCTCAGGGAAGACAGTCGCTGAAACCACTAGTCCAATACTACGGTTTTCTCGATACAATATTGTTAAATGTTTCATAAAGAGAGTATTCTTAAAAAAACATATAATAACGACGTTTCATTATACGATTATCAATTCCAATTGTCACATAGAAACTATTTAAAATAGAAACTATGCAACATAGTTAAGTCAGTGTTCCACTTATATTATAATTATGCAGAAGTACTAATTTCGAGGTTATGCTGAGGTGGCTCGTTTACTACATTTTGATGTCTTAATTAACCTGCTGCTGAGATATGACCTAATTACTGTAAAGCGAGATATGAGAAATTCAACTCTATTATACTGTGACTACATTATACTTGTATGTACTTAAATCAATTGAATATTGGTATGAGATGGTATTGCTATGACTGTTTAAATTCATCACGGTTTTAACGGATATACAGGGCGTCCCAAAGTTATGGGACATGAAGGGAAAGTACCATAAATATCGTAGATAGGGTATTTTACTATAAGAAGACTTTATGTTATTTATAAAAGTTAGTAATTCTACATTCAAATATTTCCTAAAATTTACTTGCCTCGTCGATTGAACCGAATTAAATGTAAAAAAAACACCCCTGCTTTTATGATGCCAATCGAAAGAATGACCAAAAACTAATAACTCTTCTTAAGTAACATAGTATTTTTAAAAGAAAGGTACAGTGTGAAATTAATCATTTTAATCTAGCTAGATATTTTCTTTGGAATCATAAAAGTAATAAAAAAAAATTAAACGCGTTCAATTCACACAGTTTCATATTTAAATTGAATTTTTTTAAACCTTGCATTAATGAAAGGCGTT
Source organism: Pieris melete (assembly GCA_963693345.1). Classification (NCBI taxonomy): domain Eukaryota; kingdom Metazoa; phylum Arthropoda; class Insecta; order Lepidoptera; family Pieridae; genus Pieris; species Pieris melete. Next base: position 124,357 of record CAVNZK010000292.1, on the reverse strand, counting down.
ATATAAATATAAACAAGATTTTTCTTTAATCAACGTATTTGCTGTGATAATGAAATCTCTGATAATGGCAGATGACAATGTTTTCATAGCGAGTATCTATAATTGCCTCATCTCCGCTGTACGTCGTTTGTTTGTTGGATTTCAAAAGGTTCTGTCCTTAAGAACCGTCCTTTATTCGGATTTTCCTTGATTTTCCCATGGAAAAATGGATGGGACTGTAAATTAGCCCTGACAGATCCTAATCTTTTGTTCTTAAGGGAATAGGACTAAAATACTCATTACGGTTAGAAAGTGTCGTGGCCATATGGTTAACTTTATGTTAACGTTTAACGTATGGAAGATAAGTCTTACACTTTCATACGTAAAAGCAATGAAAATCATACAAGGTCAATTACGTAATATAAGGCATGTTTCACAGGGTTTTTTTCAATCTACACAGTCTAACACCTGGTGTAATGGGAGGCACAACAACTCTAAAAATAAAATAAATAAATCAGTGGCGTTATAACCTCTTTAGGTCTTGGCCTCAGATTTTCTGAATTTGTTTCATGGTCATTTTTTAATCTAATAGGCAATCGACTTTTTAGGGTCGCACTCTGAAGCTACTAGGCCAACACTGCTCTACAACAACTCATAGGTAGCATAAGTTTTTCGACTCATTTTTTCTAATATTATAATATATATAACTAGCTGATCCATTTGAGCATTTATAATAAAAATATAGGGGTTGATCGTAGAGGGGTGAAAGTTAGGGATTGTATGTATTTTTTAATGCTGTATCATAAAAAAATAGAAATTAAAAATGTTGTCTAAAAAATAAAAATTTAGGGGTGGACTACCCCTAACATTTAGGGGGATGAAAAATAGATGTTGTCCGATTCTCAGGCATACCCAATAAGCACACAAAATTTCATGAGAATCGGTCGAGCCGTTTCGGAGGAGTTCGATTACGCACCCCGTGACAGAAGAATTTTATATATTAGATATACTATAAAATGTTACTAGTTTCTCTATACTGTCACATGGCATGGTACTGGGCCAACTAAGTTAGAGGTTACAATCCTTAGCCTAAGCATAAGTTGTGCAACACCAATAAGACAACAAAGTTGAATGTAAAACCTACAAATAAAACAATTTTCACCGTAAACATCGTTTTGTATTAGAATGTTCGGTAATTGTATATTTAAAAAGTTTGGAAAATCCAAAAGTGCTCGGCTCATAGCGGTCATTCTAATTTAAAAAAAAAATTTAAAAGAAAAACTCAAGTTTTTAAAACAAAATAACAAAAAAATTATTATCTTTAGTCTCACGCTACGAAGAATATTTAAACATACATATTTAGTGGCGCCATAACTCTAAGGTGAGGAACAGTTGTATTTTAGTTTTTTACAAATTATAATTAAACGACAGTACTTAGAACGCTAATATTAACTAGGAATCAGCAACTTTATATAATAAGAAAAAAGTATTTTTCGACCAATTTCTCTGGATCATATTCATACATGGATCCATAAACACAGACTGACAGACGTCAAAGAATGATTGATTTTAATGTTATTATTAACTATGTTAAACAAAATAATCTACTATATAAAAATAAGTCGGATTTTCCTTCCTGACGCTATAACTCCAGAACGCACGAACCGATTTCCACGGTTTTGCATTCGTTGGAAAGGTCTTGGGCTCCGTGAGGTTTATAGCAAAGAAAATTCAGGAAAAAATTTCAACAGAAAAGCGGGATCACCAAACGAAATGTTACATAAAACGAAGCCATCTGGTGGCGAAACGGAGTTCGCCGAGTTTGCTAGTTGTTCATAAAAAACACCATATGTGCTTGATAGATTATTTAACTCGATTTTAGTGCACTCATATTATCCTGTAAGTGTTATATTAGTGAGAAAAAAGTCATTCAAGTTTGGAAAGACTGGGTTTTTTGACATGTCGAGTTTGACAAAATGAAAAATAGATATTTATGGCATGTATTACTATGACGACAGTCATTGTAGAACGTGTAAAATTTAGAACAGAATTTCATGGCCTAGAAATGTTTTATCATGGTTAGTCGAGCAAAAACATAAAAAGCAACCCCCATAAAATATATTTTATTAATAGTGTCACAGCGGTACACGATCGGATCGTATTAAGTTCGATTAAACGATCACAACATTTATATCCAGTTAAGCGGTTATATTGTAAGGGAAGTCGTATTTTGAAAAATTTATTGTTCAGGAAAGCCCGTATTTTATCAGCTTTGCAGTATTTTACGTATTACTGAGCTGAATGTTGCGTGCTTTAGTCGACTTCAACGCTTAGTTATAGAGTAGCGCAAAAACAGCAGTTTATTATTTAGTTAAATTTAGAACGCAATATCGAACAATAGTTAAGGTGTTAGGATTCTATGAACTATCGTAGCCAGCATTAAGGTAGGCTTATGTAGCTTGTAAAGTATTCTTTGTCGCCTTTCGAGTTTCAAAATGTAACGAGTTGGTGGTGATTAACAGGGAATTCTTACGCCCAAGCGTATGTTTAAAAATAATAAGATTCTGCGGTTATCCCGTTTATTACTCTGTTGGAATTTCCAAAAATATTTCTTTTAATTAATAAACACATTTTTTTTTAAATAAAATAATGTTGTAATTATTAAAATTTATACCTATATATTTATTAAAGTCTCAGCAAAAATAAAACAATTTTTTTATTTATTTATTCCACATAATTATTCTGTCTTTACAGTTATTACTAATTCGATAGAACATATTACTTGTACCCACGCCGATTAACCTACCTACATAAAAAACATTAAAAAATATATTTATATGCATAAATCTTATAATAAAATGAAATTAAATAATATCTAATAATATAGGAAGCAACTCTTGTGAACTCAGCCAATGTAGAAATAAATAGATATTCTATTCGAAATGGCCAACTCTGGCTTTTAAAGAGGCCTTTAATCTGTTTGGACACGAACCTATGGATTTACGCACCGTTTAACAAGGCAAATTTCGCCACTGCTTGCTCCAAAGATTCTTTAAGAGACTCAATGTCGCCGCGTCGTTTAGAGCATGCGGTGTCCTCTAAAACTAACCATAATTTTAAGTCTAAAGGCTTGAGGATTGGGCCAGATGAATTCTAATCAAAATAAAGTCAGTCTTCAGCTCATATAAAGTCCGGAACGTTAGTTTCAAGCCAGGCTCGGACTTGCTTGGCTTGCCATTATTAACACGAAAAAATATGTGAAATGGCGCAAAATCGAAAGTAAAATAAAATACGCGTTCCAAATTCAAAATAATAAAAAGTTGAAAAAAATGCATTTTTCATTTGAAGCACTACTTATGGCCAGTTATAACTTTTAGTAAATTATGCCTATTGCCTAAAAATTATTAGAGTAGTAACTAGTTTAAGGAATAAGGTTTGCATATTTTTAACCTACCAAGTTTTATTATTATGTATGTATAAAATTGGTTCAAGCGTATATAACATTAAATCGCGCGGAAGATATTATAGGCGAGTTTATAATAGAAGTAATGATGAATCGCGCGAAAGTTGTGAATTTTCCTAACTTCGAAGAATCCAAGTAAAGTGCGGAAAGCGCACCCAAGTGTTTCTTTATGATGGAACTTGAGAATTTTTGAAATATCGATCGAAGTTTATGCGGTCATGAGTTTGAAGCTTTACACTTAGGAATTACACTTTACGAGGCTGCTACATTGTTAGCGCGGAGTTTTCTTAGAACTTCTATAGTATGTTTGGTTAAGTTTGGTATAATTAATGTTGTTAAAACAATGTATGTGGGTGCTCCTTTTGCAATGAAGCTGTTCTAATGAGGGCGGCAAATAATATATCTATAATCTTCATTATGTCTTATGACTAGTCTATGAAGTTAATTATTAGGGATTATGGAATGGGGACATGTAGATGAATTACGTCTTATTATAGTATTGTCTACTATATATATTTCAAACTCGTAAATTTTAAGGGTGGTCCCCTAAATTTTTATTTTATTTTTTTATGATACAGCATACAAAAATACATACAACCCTTAATTTTCACCCTTCTACGATCAACCTCTATTTTTTATTATAGTAGATAGTTATTTTTATTTAACTAAAAAATATTACCAAGAAATAGTATACATGGCAAAACAACGTTTGCCGGGTCAGCTAGTATAGTATAAAAATAATGATGCTAAATTCTGTAATACCAAAAGTAACTTAAACTGTTAAAGTACTTAAAATTGTTACATAATGTTTTAGGCAGTATGAAACTACGAAAGCTCTGAATTACTGAAAGAAAAAAGAAAAATACTTTTAAAAATAGAATTCTCGAAAGCTTTCAATACATCATTACATATTAAATCCCAGTACATAAAGGGCCGTGTAGAGCTGAATCGAAACAGTGACAAATATTTGTCTTTGGTTGTCCGTGACAAATCCTTTGAAAGCCCGGGTACATCCCGTACGGGAACGTCCCTTAATATAAAAGGTAGGATTTTCATATTATAAGATGTATTAATATTACATTTTGTTATGGTTCTTTGGAAACTGTGTTTCCACGTACATCCTCTTTGTCACAGACAAAAATGTTTATAAGATTTTTTAAAACAAATTTAACGTTATTTATTAATAAATATAACTTGTTATTAACATTGAGGGTCTACACCCTCGCAATCGCGGCACTCATTTAATCGAACTATAAAATTACTTATGACGGCTCGGCAGGTGGACTCAGTGATGGCTGCCATTTCGTGATGGATTTCTTTCAATTGCGCCCGAGAATTAGGCTTATTGGCGTAGACTTTAGATTTAAGATAACCCCACCCCATAAGAAAAATCCATAGGTGTTAAATCAGGACTGCGTGGAGGTGAATTTATGTCACCTCTAATGGTGATCAATTTGCCTGAGAAAATTTCAAAAACTCATGGCAGAGACGTATTGGACGTGTGACGTTGCTCCTTCCTGAAGGAACCATGTTCTTTGGTTACAGCCAGGAAAATTTTGAAGTTCAGGCACCAAGAAGTCATCTAACATTTTCACATAACGCTATAAATTGAAATGTAAACTTTCTTTTGAGACACCTGTTAGAACTGGGGGCAAAGGGGCAGGAAGGAGGCTCACCTGATGTTAAGTGATACCGCCGCCATTTACATAACTTTAATAACATCAGTAACATCATGTATCCTTAGATAATATTAAAGTTGTGTAAATTGTCATATACTTGAAATTTTGATTGAAATAGCAGGTTACGAGATCACGTTAGTGCATTAGACTAAGTTTACTAGTTGAAACAACTCAATACGTGTGGACACGGATATATTGCACTGAATAACGAGAATACCTATAACTTTGTTTTTTTGGTCTGTTAAGTGAAGTTTTACAAAGACAGTATTAACACATGATGTTGCGGATGTGTTGCAGATGACACCACTCTTTATACCACTCGGTGTCATCGTGGACAGACTCTTGACCACAACTACGTGGCTAGGCGAATGGTTTCGGAAATGGGCTTATATTATCACAATGCACGGTAAGACTGATGATAGTCCGACTAATAATTATTCAAGCTGTTAAAACCCCCTGCATTAAATAAGCCATTACTAAAGATAGGCTTTTGTAACAATTCACAAAATTAAAGTCCATAGAAATTACGCCTAATAAAGTCTCACTGGACGTTAACCAGATTACAAACCAAAATCCCAGCATGTGTATATCATTATAATGTATGCCATTTTATTTCCTAAATTAATCGTAATTCAGTTTATAATGGCATACATTTGTTTTATGAAAGTAATGAACTGTTTTGTAGAGTATACAGCACAAATAAGGCAAAATGATATAATTATTGCGCTACTATGTAATTATTTATGAATTAAACGTTTCTAAAACTCTATACATAATAAGGCCATTGTAATATAAAAGATAGTGATTAATAAAATAAAACGAAGAAAATTAATTATTTGAGAATGTATTAAGCAGCAGAAGAAGATACATCATACAACCATAATAACAGTGGCAGAGAACAGCAGAGAATGTAAGTAAAAGAATCAATGACGTGTGTCAAGCGCTGAAGTTTTATCACTTACTTTTCTATTAGGAACACAATCAATGTAACAAATGAAAACAGCCAGATTTATGACTTTTGAAGGTCCGCATACTTGTTCATACATCACATATTAGTGCAATATAGCTAACATTTTAAACAATTGTATTACCTATTGACACAGTCGCATCTTGCAGTGTAACTCTTGGGCGGTCAAATATTAATTCGGGTCACATTTGCCGCTGTGAATGTCCGTGTTTGCAGAGATACAACTTTCCGACCATCGAATTTAGAATGGTTCACTTTGGGCCTTGTGTATTTGACTATTTATGCAAATTAAATCCGATTCGCAAATACCGCTCATAGGATGTTCAGAACGGGTAGTCAATGCTAATAAACTTTAGAATTAAAAGTTATTCGGGTTGAGGGATTGGCTGGAATACGCGTTCAGTGAATAGTTTTTACTAAAACGTTATAATTTGCTTAGTTTCGTATCGTTTTAGTTTTTGCACTTGGCTTTGACATTGGAGTTAAATTGCCTTTTTGAATAACCTTTCATAAATAGTCCTTGAAAACTGCTCTTTTAAATACTAATTCCCATTTTACAAATCATAAAACATTACGTCCGTCTGGAAATTACATTTAAATGAATTAAATTTCTGGAGAGCGGTAAGACGGTAAAGAAATTATACGTAAATTATTAAATTCATAGTTAATTCAGACGAACATACATTTTAAACCGATTACATTTAAGAACTCTAACTTAATAGTATTTAAAAACATATTATACGTATCAAACAGTTACCCAGTGTTTTTTCTCGCTTTTTTTATTTTAAGGTTTCACGAGATTGGTAAGGACCTTGGTATATATGAATAAACTCTTATAACAAAACGCGAAATAACTACGCGTTCATATTCGCGTCGTACTGCGGAGTTTTGTAAAAGAAGGGTATACTAAGGTTTTTACATGTCTACAAATAGATATTTAAAAAAAATGTCTACATATATTATAGTTATACCAGTAGTATATACCAGAGTTTAAGTTCGCAAAACACCAGTAGCTCTGCAACCGGTAGTCAATGCCTTAGACTTCTGTATCCTTGATATTTTTTATGTAGTAGGCGATTAATCTTCTGTGCCTGACACATCGTTTAATATTCAAGCTAACGCCATACGGGTTACATTACAATGCTCTCTTCCAAATTAAAGAACATTTTAATCTGTTAATAGAAATTTATTACAGAGCCGGGACTCAAACCCTCAATCTCAGGACGCAACCAGCGAGTCAGCACAGCTCTAACCTATATTAAACGCACAGGTAACTATCGATTATTCTCTATCGGCCATAACAAGGGAAGCCCCAATCCTCAATTTGATCGGTGTCTGCGCGGAGCCTGACAGATGATAGCGGCTAACGGCAGTCGAACTGTTACACAACCGCTTTAGTATGAGCACGTTTCATAAACATTGTATACATTTGTTTAGTTATTAGTTTTCTTTGACTGTGAAATATGGTATAGAATATACGTGTGCGTAATATTATGTCCTGAAAACCATAAATGGCCAATCTTAATGGGGATAAGTTGCTGTCGCTTGAATAACTTTACATTTAACATTCTTCGTTCTCAAACAAATGTTTCTTTGTTAATCTCTATTAAATGGATTTTAATAAAATTGGTATTGCTTTGATTACGATTAAAGTAGTGAGTGCGATCAAAGGGTTTTTACATTCATTATATTTTTTTATTAAGTTAATTTATTACTTACTGTCTACTTAATTTGAGAACTAAATTTAAAGTTAGAAGCATTTTATGAGTATTTCTTTTTTGACGTTCATAAGTGTACGTTGTGTTACCTATATGAATAAATGATTTTGAATTGATTTTATCTAGTATGACTAGTACTTAATCCGTCTTTTGATACCTTTTGATACTAATGGCATTACTAGGTCTTCTATGTTCGAACTTAGGCAGACATATCCATAGAGCCTTCTTTTATAAAACTAGTGGTGCTAGATCCTTTTTGGTCTAGGCCTTTTGCATCTGTTTTTTTATAATAAACAAGTAGGTGATTAGGCCTCTGTGGATGACACACGCCGTTGACATGTTGGGTCTAAGGGTATCGCACGATGTTTTTCTCCGTACGAGCAAGTGTTAAATGTACACATAGAAAGTTGATTAGTCACAGCCAGGGATCGAACCTACGAACCTCAGGGATGAGAGTCGCACGCTTTTTACATACTTATAGACATTTATATAAAACAAATTGTTAAGATTTTCGTAAGTGGCCAAGTTATAGCTTACACATAGTAACTCTTAGTAACTTTTCTTAAGATACATCGACAATATGATCCAGCTTGACAGCTACAGGTATGCCGTGCTTAGAGCCAACCATCACGATAACGAGAGATCGTCCAAGATATACGTGAAAAAAAGGTCTTTACGACGTGGTCCATTTCCGTGCAATGAAGGTTACGTCGGAAAAATCTAGGAATAAGCTCTAACAAAAATAATTTGTTTCAATCAGTTTCACTAATTATCTTTCTTTCTAGATTGTAATCGACCTTCGGTTTCTTGAGAGAAAATATTGTTTAATCCCGGGTTGATCAGGCTCACTAGGCTAATCACAGAGATAACTTTCACAAAAACATTATCATGAAATATACTTATTTATGTGTTGATGATATATTTTTTTTTATATATAACGGAAATAAGCTGCTTTATATTCAATTAACTGACTTTAATCATACACAAATTATCAGTTTTTATATAATTTTGAGGAATGGGAAATAAAAGTTCTTAAATTAAATAAATTATATTCTTATGATGATGATAAATATTATTATTACATTTTACAATACTTTTTTATGATTTAAATTATATCTAGACGGAGTCATAATTCAAATAATTAAAAAAATATTTACAACAAGAATTTTATTCAAATAAAATGTTATGTGAATAACATTTACATGTATTCGCTCTCATTTCATTATACGCATATTATAACTATTATAAAGTAATAATACGATTACAATTTTAAATTGTGTATTTTATCGAACAATTTGATCTAGTTACAGTACAATAATTGGCTCACAATATGTGCATGAATGGATTTTAAGCTTATTTTAGGATTAATTTTATAGTTTATACTCTAAATAATTAAATTTATAGTGCATTCAACTTCTCATATTAAATTGAAACCAGAACTAACTAGGCACCATCTTGAACTTGCGATATAAAATTTGTCGTTAAATAAATCTTATGAGTGAGCCGGGAAGTTTACGTTCTTGTTATTTAATGGTTCCTTATTTCTTAAGTTCGTATTTTGATCATTATTAAAGATTAATGTTGACTGTGTAAGACTTTTAATCATTAAAAACGTGGTCAATATCTGAATATATATAAAATAATATATAATAAAATATTTGTTTATTATTTGATCGTCACAACTCTAACAGATGGCGCTGTGTTGAAAGTACCAACGTTAGACATAAGCTACAATTTAATGGCATAATCACCAAAAAAGCATGGTGGTCGCCATGGCGTTCTCCTACCGTTTCCCTTGAATAGGTTATTACTATGTAATTTAACTAAAACCTTAACCACAGCAACGCTTGGCCAGTCTGCTAGTGTATATATAGTTTACTAGTTGACTTCTTTACCCGTTGTTGTAACGTAATCAAATAATTCGATTATAAAACGTTTCATAAAAAATCCTTAAATTGTGCAAGTAAAACGGGTTAAGTCAAAATTCTTCTTGCTTCATTAAGTTTATATACATTACTTAAATTACTTACTTAATATTACTTAAATTTCAAGTAAATTTAAGTAATAATTCCTATATACTTTGGATTTATAATTGACTCATATAAAATATATTTGCCAAATGTATTTATTTCCTTATTCAGCTTACGCTCTCAAACCTTTACACGACAGAATGACAAATGATGTTGTGTACCGGATGTGTCATGCAAACCATTATCGTATGTTGAAATAATTTTTCACTGGCATTATCTAGCGATTATGGGGGAGGCTCCAGACAGATTGGGATGATTTTTGCGTCACAGCGAAAGCCGACCGGCATAACGAGCACATGATTTATTGTAAAGCTTTTTTGAGTCCCAATTTTATTTTGAAATTTTCGATCATCGGCCTGCGAGATTAAGTCTGATATATACCGACACACCGACGTCGAAATCCGTTATAAATTGCCACCGACGAATCGGAAGCGATAAATTTTGAAGGAGCTTTGAATAAAGACGGAGGTAAGGTCAATTATTGTGTAGGTTTCGGGTAGTAACAATAATTAATGCTTCAGACTTTAAATCTCCTACGTGGCAATCGCGTTCGTGTTGAATGCAAAGGTTCTTAGTTCGCGTCCCCGCGTAATTAAGAAGGGTAGATTGCTTATCTATAAAAATGATTAATGGACAGAGATCAGCCATGCGATTCTGTTACTCACTCTTCGAACTCACACAGCGGTTTTCGCAGCGGCTGTAACAATAAACTACAAGCTTTCTCCTTATCAGAATGCCAAATCATAAAATGACTGCTACACAACTGATTTGAGCACAACCGCCGCTGCGAAAACCGCTGTGAGAGTTCGAAAAGTGACTTACAGAATCGCAAGGCAGTACACAAATCTTTCCTTAAAATAACAATACAATATTGAACTATACAACATAATATTAACATATTAAATGGGAAGTTAAAATTCAATAAAGCGGGTCTGTATTGTTCTTGAAAGGAAACATTGATAACAAGACTAAAGCAATTACTTCAATATAAATATTCTAATTAATATAGTTAATTGGTCCAAAATAAATCCATATTAATAACATTTAGAAGAGGAAACATTGTTTTTGTGCTCATTTTATTGAAACACTCTGAATTATTCACAAAGCCTCGAAAGTAATTTACTTATCATAATATTATGATCAGTATTATTTTAGTAAAGTATTCGTAGTAACTCTTAGTAAATTTTATGAATCCCTGCTATGAATTACATATCTGTTTTAGTGTATATTTAATTATATTTTCTGTAAATATAATTTATAATATAAAAATAAATCTCTACCACAGTGCATTCGTAGAAATGTAGCAAGAACGTAGCAAGTTCGTAGCTAAAGAGCTTGATTTTAAAGCGTCAGCAAGTTCTAACTTAAGTTACGAGCAAAAGCCTACTCATCGCAAAGTCCTATCGAATTCGCCTATGACAGTCGAAAAGGCAAATTAAGCATTCCGTTTAGCCAAACCGAGCACAGCTGATTCAGCTTAAAATAAATTGGCTCAATAATCTGTTCCGTGATCGCTGCGTCTCACTGGGCGCACAAAAAAGGCTTCTGCATCCAATCAAGCATTGTACATAGGTACTATATTAGCTTGGCTGGCCGATGACACGAACTCGGTAACGTATTGTTGCAGGAAACATTGGGATAACGTGTTTCATAAAAATATTTTTTTTCATTTAATAACAATAGACAAATGTTTGGTGGTTAACTATTGTTATTTGAATGGAGAATAATATAGGGAATGTAGATTGACCTAGCAATTGCAGTTAGTTTTTGAAGTTATACTTCTTTAGGCGCGTTATGAAAAATTGATGAGAGTGAAATTTTACGATGCGCGCGCACCATGACACAAAATTAACAGAATGAAGTTGCCCACGGAGGATGCTACGGCATGGACATAATTTAAAAACAACATTCGTATCATAATAGAATTTATGTAACACTTAATGTAAGAGAATAATAATAAATATTTATTTATTTAATTTTTCAAATGTAAACTGAACTATATTGACTATAACGACTCCTTTTCCAGTCTTTGATTATTTAATTGTAATTAATTATTTGCATGCAATCAAAAACTATTTTTAATAATGCCAAAGAAGTATAGCGTACATCAGTACACGCACCCTTTTTTTATTATAAATATTATTTGCTCATAACCATTTTTAAGTAGTTTATCGTCTCCTACGAAAAGTTGAAATACAAATCAAGTAATGTTTGAAAAGATATACACATGTATACATACTGAACTTTTCAAAAAGCAGAACGAAGTATGTTTGAAACCCAACTAAGAAATAAAAAGAAATATTTGAAAAAAATAAAAAATGTGTGCGTGTACTAGGTGTACACACGTAAGAAATGAAACTTATTTAAAACCTTTGTTGTACGCAGAGCCATAATTGGTTTGTTTTAAGTTTAGAGGTCCGAAACTATTTCTTTAAACACAGTAAATTTTGATACACTGCCTAGCATACAATTTACATATTAATTGCTGCAAATTGCGATTAGCAAATTTCAAGTCGAAAATGTAATCCGTTGTCAAACTTCAAAGTCAAAAACATACTATATGTCATATTTTTACGCCGATAAAGAAGTTTGACTTCGAAAATGTAATCCGTTGTCATACTTCAAAGTCAAAAACATACTATATGTTATATTTTAACGCCGATAAAGAAGTTTGACTTCAAAAAGCAACATGGCGCGTAACGGAAAAATGTGACGCGTATACGCAAAAATGTTACACTAAATATTTTTCCAACCCCGATAAAGAAGTTTCACTTCAAAAAACACATTTGGTTAGCTATCAATTTTTAGATAGTCTAAATTGTGTCTTTCTAGTAGCATACATGCACATACAGCTTGTTATTTCAAATTGGGTATGCAATAGGAGAAAATTGTATTATGTTCGTACTGCAATCTTAATTTGCTTTGTGAAACTTTGTTCAGCAAATGCGAATAGTGTAATCGACTGGATATTCGATCCTGCGTACTTGTTATATGGGCAATATGGCTTTAGACAACGGGCGATTTCGTACAAAATAAAAGTTACGAATAGATACATAATAAATAAGGGTTAGTTATTGAAAATATTTAATGTCTCGATACCATTATCTATAAACTTTGTATTTAAATTTCAAAATCATAATGGCACAGTTCGTTCACTAGGTAGCCATTAGTACACATACATACACAATTTAAAATAGTAAAATAAAATTAATAAAAAATAAATTATGTTTATTATGGAACATAAGATACAAGTATCACTTATTCTACGTCATTAAATTTGAAGGCATCCCTACTCATCGGCAAAGAAGACAGAGGGTGTAGGCCGAGAGAAAAAGCTGGCGTAAAAAACTCTCGGTACTCTTTTAAAATAGCAAATCATCAAACAACACTTATTTTAAAACAAATGTCGGAAATTAATTAGAAGTAGCCTGTCTTGCAGTAGTCCCAGGCTCTTCTATCAACTTGATAATCATTAACTTTATAGTAAGCCTTTTTACACAGCTTTTCTTTATATTAATACATTTCTGAAATTTATTAAAAGGCAGAGATAAAAGAGCCTCTGGGATTTTATTAAAGATGAGTATCCCTTTTCCCAAAAAAGAATTACTAACTTTAATCTAGTACGGGGAAATTAATATATTTTATATATACAGGATCTCCAAACGACTATAATGGTGCAAATGCGATGCTCAGCTATGTTTATTTCCCATGATCATTTAACCAGCTTTTTTAAGCTATTGCCGAAAATAGTGCCAGATGACGTATGACAGTTGAAGTAGAATTGTCTATATACATATAATATATGATAAGCGGTTGAAAATTACCTTACCTTTACTTTTAAATTGAGAAGGCATACAACGAAATTAACTCAATGAATAATCAAAGAAACAAAACATGAATATAATAAACCCACATTAAAGTTTTCAATATTTAGTGTATTTAAATTATGATACCAATATAAAATATGTTCAATAATGTTTACAGTGACCTCTTCATATTGCCCAGCCAATTAAAAGTTGACGGATCTTCAGCTCACACTTGGAATATTTCTTTGTGAAATTCAACATTTTTGCCAACACAAAGTATTCGTATAACTTAGGAAAAGTATGAGCTAACTTGAGTTCAGAGTTTCAAATTTCTTTTGTGCGTTCAAAGTGTGAGAAATATTTTTTGGTAGTTCTAATAACAAGGTAAGAAGTTTGAAAATGGTGTCACTATAATAGATACGCAAACATAAGCAAGTGGTGATAGAGTTGGCTATAAAAAATGTACATTAAGCATTTGTTTCAAATGTAGTTTGGAGTTGCTTCACTCTATACAATTATTATTATAATACTCGCTGTCCCGGCAAACTTTGTTTTGCCAGGTATGAATATTATTTCTAGGAAACATTTTTTTAGTTCAATAAAAATAACTATCTTCTATAATAAAAAATAGGGGTGAAAATTAAGGGTTGTATGTATCATAAAAAATAACAACAAAAAGTTTTATCTAAAAAATTAAAATTAAAATTTAGGGAGATAAAAAATAGATGTTATCTGATTCTCAGACTTACTGAATATGCATAAAAAATTTAATAAGAATCGGTCGAGTCGTTTCGGAGGAGTATGGGAACGAACATTGTGACACGAGAATTTGATATATTAGATTTATTCGATAGGAGATGTAAAAGTACGATATTATTGTTGTTAGTACTAAATGTTATTTTTGCACTAATAGATTATTCAGTAATTATGGGTAATACGTTAAAATTATTTTGTATAAGTTCATATTCTTTACTATACAGTTTGTTTTTTTTATGTAATAGGAGGCTCATCTGATGTTAAATGATACCGCCACCTATGGACACTAACATTGCCAGAAGGCTCGCAAGTGCGTTGCTGGCCTTTTAACAATTGGTACGCTCTTATCTTGAAGGACCCTAAGTCGAGTTGGTTCGGAAAAACTTCAGTGGGCAGCTGGTTCCACATAGTGCGCGGTATAAACTGCCTTTTAATAAGAAAATTTGGCAGACATTGATTAAACTATTATATTAAGGTCAGTCCTGTTATTACATTGTCTTGAACAGAATCAAATCTACAACTTTTGTGAAATCAATATTTATTAAGTAAATATTTTTATGTCTTCATTACATTTATATAGTTTCCACTAAAGGGACTATTAAACGTCATATTGCAGACGTAATTAAGGCCCGCAACTTTTTTGATCGATGCCTCTCAAGGGTATCTGACCCATTACAATCAATTAATATAGCAAATGAACTAGGGTAAATGAATGTCTTTTTTTATTTACTGAAGCGTTATATAACATGTTATATAATCAAGGGTCTTTTTTTTAAAGAACGGGGGGCAAACGGGCAGGAGGCTCACCTGATGTTAAGTGATACCGCCGCCCATGGACACTCTCAATGCCAGAGGGCTCGCGAGTGCGTTGCCGGGTCTTAGAAATCCTAGATAATACTCGATTGTGCTTTTCTCATTCAGCAAAGATTAACTAATACATGTCACTTCTTTCCAAAACTTTGTTTTAAAAAAGTTATTACAAACGGTTGAATAGGTTAAGTGGGTATAACATATAAATTTTAAATGGATAAACTAGGTAAATGTATGAATTCTGTGTATTAGAAAAAATATGAGAAAAAAAAACTTGAGAGGTGTCAAGGGACACCCGGATGGAACGAAATGCCTTTCGATTAATTTATATGTTAATTGGTATCATAACAGTATGATAGATTTTCTCGACACCAATCTTATATTTCATCGTCTATTAAAGTTTTAAGAGACCAGGAATCTAAAATAGGAAGAAGGATGATGTCGTTGTGCTACGCAGCGATTAAATAGTAAAATAATCAAAATATAAATTAAGTGGCACAATTAATAAGCATATTTTGTATTTCGTGGTTCAGATGTTTTAATTTCATCTCCTTGTATAAGCTGTTCTCGTTGTGATATTAGTTCACTAATTTTTGAATTCGCAGAAATTTATGACATTTTCCTAAAACATTATTTTTTTATTTATTATAATGAATATTTTTTAAAGGTATTGTATTGAAAAAAATTGCAAGGAAACTAGGGACCCCGCAATTTTTATTGTAAAGGGATTCTGGTGTACGTTTACTACGACTAATTTAGTTAAGTGATTCCAAAAATAATCACTCACTTATCGCTGCGAAAAAAAAACCAACATTACGAGGTGTTCCCAGGCGGTCACCCATCCAAGTACTAACCTCACCCATTGTTGCTTAACTTCGGTGATCGGACGAGAACCGATGTATTTCAATAGCAAATAGCAAAAAAGTGTCGTGACAACTTTTCGTAAGAATTTTTTCCGTCTAGCCCCCTTTCACAACGCGCGATAAGGAACTTCGTTCCAAAAAGTTTATGTCCTTTTTCGTGTATAGCTTAGTTATCTAGTAAAAGGTTAATCCTCAGTTGCAGTTTGTCAGTTAAATATTTGTAATATTTTAGGTAAACTAGCGAAACGAGTTCAGCTCGCGGTAGTCTGTGTTGCAGATGCACAGCATATATCTAACTTATATTCGTGACGTGCATTCCGATTTGAATTGGCACGATTTTCATTTGTTTTCCATTTGTCTTGTTCCTATGCAGAGAACAGTTATAGTATTTGACCCGTTAAAAAGTTTTTATGAATGACCAATATTACCAGAAAGACACACAGGTTAAAAAGTATTTGTTTGTAACATAATAAACTAGGTTTAGTGTTTAAAAATGATTTATTCAATAGGAGTCGAAAAAGAAAGATTTTTTTGTTAGTAGTACTATAATGTTTTACTTCTTTTTACTCTAAGAAAAATGTAACATCTTCAGTAGTAAATGGTACATGATATTCATTATTTCTATTTTGAATCAAAATGTGTCGATGTTGAATCAAACTTTATTAGAGCATAAGCTTGAAGGCTTTTTATTTAGAACCTCAGTGTTGTAACGATAACGAATAAACAACGATATACGAACGATTCACTTAGAAACGAGAGTTGAAAAAAATTGTAATTATTATTCAAAATACATATTCCAAAGTTTTTGATGAATCATAGTTACCAAGTGTATAAGAAGTTTTTTTGATAGGTTGGAAATCAGTATAAATGGAAATCTCGTAATACAGTGCTTGTGATCTAACTTCTCACGGTTCGACCGATTGTTAGGATTTTTATGTATATTTTATACCGCTAATTTATCCGTCAGTCATCCAGAATGTTATCTTATTTTCAAGATATTACGATACAGCCACACTAACGAAGCTAAAACCACGTAGAAGCAATATAAAAGGAAATCAATGTTAACC
This sequence comes from Pieris melete, assembly GCA_963693345.1. NCBI lineage: Eukaryota > Metazoa > Arthropoda > Insecta > Lepidoptera > Pieridae > Pieris > Pieris melete. The sequence goes on along the minus strand of CAVNZK010000292.1, from coordinate 107,219 downwards.
AGCCCTTAAATCCTTTCATAATAATTCCTTATTAAATATAAGCGTTCATCTAAGCAAAGAAAAGAAAAAGTTTGTTTTGATTTTCTTTTCACCGATTTAAGTACTAAATAATGAATTCTCTGAATACGTGAAGAGCTGACGTAATAAGAGTTCTATGTGGCAGAGATACCCTTGCCCTTTGATTGGGTTTGGGGAAATAACTCAGAAGCCCGCAAATAATGAGAACATTTTCCTGCTATGTTCAATTGCTACTCGAACTCGGCATCAGATTTTATTGTGAGGCCTTACAAATTACAAACTTCTTCAGGTAAATTTACATTTATCATTCTCTCTTGGGTTGGTTTCACTTATTTGGCGTAGCTCAATTTTAGGTATAGATTTAGCTTTAAAGTTTAAATCACTGATGAAAAATATGTATTTTTTTTTTATAGAACGGGGGGCAAACGGGCAAGAGGCTCACCTGATGTAAAGTGATACCGCCGCCCGTGGACACTCTCAATGCCAGAGGGCTCGCGAGTGCGTTGCCGGCCTTTTAAGAATTGGTACGCTCTTTTCTTGAAGAAAAGAAAAGAAAATATCAGGGAATACGTAATATGATTATCAGGAAATATTATGATCTTATGATCGAGTTTGTTATAACAATAACCCGTTGATTGTTATTGTTGCTTTGGTTAATCATTAAGAAATCTTCTATTACTTTTAAGAATCATAATTTAATTTGATTTAATCTGTTTTGGTATTATTTTTAATTGTTTCATACTTTTTTTTATAGAACAGGGGGCAAACGGGCAGGACGCTCACCTGATGTTAAGTGATACCGCCACCCATGGACACTCAATGCCAGATGGCTCGCGAGTGCGTTGCCGGCCTTTTAAGAATTGGTACGCTCTTTTCTTAAGGGATACTGTAAAATAATTACTTAACAAAGAAAAGTATGATTTTTTTTTACAGTAGAGCAAATGCCTGAGTGAGGTCTAGGCGCCATCTTGAGTTTTGACAGTGCGTACAGGGAAAGCGGGACAGTTTTCAGTTCTGATGAAGTATTTCGTGGAGCATGGTGGTAATTAGACGTTGGACCGAGTTGGGTTTAGTAGATTGTGATTAACACTGAGATCGGTGGCTTGAACCTGCTGCTCGAGCTTAAGCTAATGTATTATTTGTAGTGTTAAAAGGAATCAATCTAAATTAAACAATGTGCGATAATTATTCTTGACTTTTGTGCTCGCACTATACCCACATGACGTCCACTAAACACGCTTTTGTCAATATTGATGGAGTGGCGATATTTTTCCGACATATTTAGGAATGGTACAGAAAGATAGCTCGTTTAATAATAAGATTCCAAACTGATACAGTAAAGATAAAGGTATATGATGAATAGGTTTTATTTATTAAGATTAATTTTTTTTTTCATTTTTTTTTTATAGAACGGGGGGCAAACGGGCAGGAGGCTCACCTGATGTTAAGTGATACCGCCGCCCATATACACTCTCAATGCCAGAGGGCTCGCGAGTGCGTTGCCGGCCTTTTAAAAATTTATTAATCAATGGCTTTATTAGCCTGATAATATGTACGACACATAACTTTTGGATACTTCACTCCATATGCACTAAGATTTGCTTGGAGTGAGTAACACCAGATTCTTATACAAACATAAATTAACAACATCTTTGGCTCCTATGGTAAGTAGATATTAAAAATATAAGGAATAAAGAGCTTTTTACTACGCTCAGTCATATAAAAGGTATAACTCCAAATTATGACTTGTAATATTGAATAAAAATAATAAAATGTATCATTTTTTCGCCATTGCATAGAGGATCTGAACAAAAGATGATAAATTGAGATGTCAGCGACACAGCGGCCCATGTGACCGCTGTAAAATATAGCGAGACCTTTTAAATTAATTTATCTTATCGCACCATGATCCTATCAATTACCGTACGTCATATATTATTCTTTTGTGAATAAAATCCAATTATGTAGATTCAGACCTGGGGGTCTAGCCAAGATGGCTTAACGGTAGTGTATGTAGAAAGTCGAAAACTAAATTTGTATGAAAATGACAGCTCGTGTCGACAGTCGGTAGCCTAGGCCCTAAAGGCGTGAGTCGGGATACAATAAGCGACGCCATGACAGTGCTACGAAAAGACACACATTAACGCTTACGCTATTTGGTAGCCAACGGCCAATTAATGTTTCGGCAGTGTAGAAAAAACGGCGTTTCTCCGCCATGTTTTAGCGTGATCTCAAAAGCTGCTGTTTGCAATAATTCAGTACAACTATTGCCATCTTTAATGGCTACTGTTTTAAAAACATGTCATATTTTGGAAGTTTTAACGAAATGGTTTTAATTTGTTATCTGTCTTTTTTTAACGTTCTCGTGTAATAATTTAATAATTTAAACTCTAATTAATATTTTTAAGTTAAGAGTTTTAGTTTTTCCTATGAATCAATGCGAGGATAACATAATAGACAGATAAATATGAGGATATCAAGAAAATCAGCAAATTAGTTGAAGTAAATTCTAGTTATATCGGATATCTTTTATTGATATTTATATTGCATGTAAGTTCATGAAATTGTTCTTTAATTTGAAAAATAGGTACATATACCATTTAATATTGCATATATTATGTAATCACAAAGTAAAATGATTGTACATTTTATTTGTATATTTCAGATGAGAAAGCAGTCACTAATGAACATAATTAGAAGTCCTAAATATATTTTATTGTAATTATAATAGAAGCTGATAATGATTTAAATTAATCAAATAAAGTGGATTTATACTTTATGAACTTTGGAAATATAAAATCTAGTGAGCAATAGGTACTACAGTAAGTAATGGTAAGCAGATATTTTCTTTAATTATTTACTAAGTCAATATACTAGAGAAGTTATTACAATATTGTTAATGAATGAGAAGATTGAATTCAAGTCCCTTGGGAGTTACTGACATTGTTTGGTTATTAAAAACTTTAATTGACAATAAGCAGCAAAGTGACAAATTAAATATATTTTTAAGTTTAGAATTAAGTAAAGAGTTTTAATATTAAATTTACCTATTGAACAAACCTTGGACCGATCTTACAGTTTAGTTTGTCAGTTTTCTATTTGATCAAAGTACTAACTAAAATATTTTCTTTTCAGAAAAAGAGAAGCTAATAAGACGACTATAAGTATTTCAAAAAAACACAAATGGACAAGTTTTATTTAAGTCTTATATTTTAATTAAGTGTTATATTATGTACCTGAAAATGAATTTGATAATGTGGAATGAAGCATTTTATGAATAATGTAAAAAATAAGACAAGTGGAGTATGAAATAATGGTTGGTTAAGTAGCATTACCTCAAGAACAGGAAACAGGAATTGAAACTATGTTCTTCCACATTTAATCTTAATAAGTTCAGTATTTTGAATGTTAATGAGATATTATTATAAACAAACTGGATTTGTAGATTTTGGGAAGAATTATATCTTTAAAATAACTATTATTATTTACAATTGTTGTGTTAAGGAAACAATCACTGTTTTTTTAATTGCCCAAGATGTATTCATAGTAACTGTAGGTATCATAGTAATTTTATGAAATCATCATAACAACTAACATTAGGTTTTATGAATTGAAATTTTTCTTGTATATAACAGCACACAAACATGATATCGACTTTTCTGCAAATTAACACTTACATTTATTAGTTAATTATATACATATATAAATAATTTAATACATTAGGTAGTAATGCTTTGAATTTGGTACACCTGCGTGTGTTCAGTAGTTATGTCTGTATTGTTTAATAAGTTGTTACATATGCTTATTTTTCTATGTAGACTGCATTAGGAAGAATATTTGGTGCCTTATTTTAATAAAAAATAACCATAACTGAAACATTTTTATTTTGCTACCTATTTGTTTAATATTCCTAACTGTTAGTAGGTACGGGTCATTCATATATGCATTATCTGTATATTTTTGTAAAATAAACTAATATTGTTAACCACTTAAATGGCTTTTCCTACTAAAGAAGACACAAGTAAATTACCAAAAATAAAACTGACAAATACATAACATACAATGTTTATTCATTTCTTACTTAAACAGATTTTGCATTTACATATTAACTATGTAGTAGCAAATCACTGATATAACCAAAAGTTAATAGACATAAATATTAACTTAAAATCAGCATCAAACTTAAATTTATATCTAAGATGTTGGAGCATCAATATGGAATCAAAGGTTGAGTAAGGGTTTTAATTTCATACCAGACTAAGTTTCTATTTTATCATTTTTATTAATCCCTCTTTTCATTTCATTGAGTACTTGCTGCTTTTCAATTCTCTCATTCTAAAAGTATAAATTTATTATAAACAATCAACCGTTGACTCTTACTTAAACTGAAATTGTTTGTTGGACATAAACAGAGATAATTCCAACTAGTAGCAAATCACTAATAAAATCTACACTTTTATATAAATCTGCTTACAAATTGACATTAAAAATGTTCAAGCACAAACACCAAACCTAATTAAAGCTTAAATCAAACTCTAATTTCAGTGTTCACACTAGTCTACGTTTTTTTTTCTATTGTTTTTTAATTCCTTGGACTATCCTTCTATTCTTTATCAACTTCTAGTCAACCTTATTTTCACTCTTTATTTATCAATCCACAGTACTATTTCTATTGTTTCTTCTAAGCGGTAACAAAATATGTTGCTTCTTCATTTTGCGGATTAGTTGTGAGGTCAAATCCTAAAAATATCAAAGTATGAGTACTTCTTATTATTATATATCGTGATTATGCAATTTCAAAATATTGTATTAATTTTATAATTAGTAATATTCAAAATTTGTAGCCTTAAATTTCTGAGAAAACATGAAACAAACCATAATTAATTCAAACATGCATTTAAAATTCATATATTTACTTTGCACCTTCCGTAAATTCCACTTAAATCGAAAATTGTTCCGATCTTTCTGACATTCTAATGTCCCTTTTGCAGCTTCCAATAATTGGAATTTGCAATTATTGCAAATTTACAATAATATTGTAGTTTTAACTATTATTTGTTTATAAAAGTGACATTAGGAATACATTTAATCCAGAGACAATATGACGGAAGAAGGTGCTACGAACAGCAGCTCGCATCTACGCTGTCGACTTTGCGGTAATGTATCGACATGCCTCTTGGCTACGAACGAAGCGTTTTCGACAATACAATTACGCAAAAGCGGTAGTGTATGTAGAATACTTTTCGACACTAATATGGCTAGACCCCCTGGTCATTCTATGATAAGGACTAGTTTTGTACGTACGGCATTTTATGGTACGCTTTATTATATAACAATAATTTAAAATATAATTATTTTTTTATACAACAAGGGGCAAACGGGCAGGAGGCTCATCTGATGTTAAGTGATACCTTTGTAGACACTCACGTTGCGAGATGGCTCGCAAATGCGTTGTCGGCCTTTTAGTTCTCGCTCTTTTCTTGAAGTAGTTGTTGTAGTAGCATAGTTTAAAAATACAATAAATATAAGAGTTGAAAAGCTTCTTCTATCCGTGTTTGCTAATAAAGGCCCTGTAATTTTCAAAATCCTTTTTGCAAAGCCAGGACCCCAAAGAGTAAATCACGTGATATACGGACTTTTCGCGGACCTCTTGAAAGTAGGGTATTGTAATTGTTCATTGACAATGAGTTGCATAAGTTTCCGGGTAGTGTTCAATCAAAACTTATTCCAGTCATCCAATATCGATTTAGAAAAACCTTCTTTAAGTAGACTGGTAAAAAGTTGGAATAAAAAAAATTATGCGTACAAAGTACACATGTCAGAAGTTAAACTTCTTTGGAAAACTAATTTTTAAGTCTTGTTCATATGTATACAAATCTAAAACTTTAGATTTCCGAGACTTAGAGGGAGGGAAAAACATATCTTCCATTTATGTTCCATGAATTTAATGAATTTAATTGTCATTAAAATATTAAAAGTGTCGAAAATTAATACAAATTATAAATTTAATTATTTTAATTTAATTTTTACGATGATAAAAACACGTGGGATTTTAATTTACAATTCATCATTTGAGATTTTAATAAATTATTTTGCATATAATATAAACTACTTTTAATGAAATTAAATAATTTTGAAAATATAATTTATATATGGTAATTTGCCCTTCTCACTCTCTCTCAATCGGTCTTGATCGCTCTCTCCCTTTTCTTAGACAAAAATGCTGCACGTCTTCGTGACGTTTCATCATGCGCCTACAGAAGTTTCACTTCAAAAAAATATAAAATCAAATCTTCAACTTTTGATCTTTATGTTGAAGATTCGATCACTCGTTTACTTTATTTCAATTATTATTTTAGACTTAGAAATTAATATCAACATCTAATGCCCCTCTTGTAATGTTTAAACAATATCTACTTAATCTAACTAGTTTAGAAACATGTTAGAACCTTACAAGCGTTCGCGTGCTTTCTCACCATAATAGCCTTCTAAATTTCTGCTCACGGCTGCAAAACGAATCGGAAGGGAATTAGCAAGCCTTGAGCAGAATGCAAATAACGCCAGATAAACGGAGACGTGATGCCTTTGAACACTTTTACCCTTTACTAAATGATTGTATGATGATGTGTGGGTGCCATTACATGAAATAACGTTCCATTTTTGAATACTTAGGGTACAGTTGTTACTCGTAGGGATTAAAAGTATTACTACTTTTAAAAATAAGCTCTATCTACGATTATTTTATGATGAATGCCTTCTGGTAAGGTAAATATTGATTTTTTTAAACAGTCATACTAATTCAGTGAGCAGTGTTGGCCTAGTGACTTCAGCGTGCGACTCTCATTTCTGAGGTCGTAGGTTCGATCGATGGCCTGTGCACCAATGGGCTTTTGAGGCACAGAAGGCTGATCACCTACTTGTCTATTACATTGACAAATTATCATGAAACAGATTCAGAAATCTGAGACCCAGACCTAAAAAGCTTGTAGTGCCACTGACTTTTTAGAACACTAAATAATGAAATAATAAGTTATCGGAAATTAGAACACAACATCTAAGGACATTGAAACTATGTACATTCTTATAGGTAGGTACGTTAAAATTGGTTGTACTTTTACATAATCATATACTCGTATATTAATATAATTCTTAATTGTCTGAAAAGATTTAAAAAAAATATTCAGCTGAACCATCAGGTCCGATTTAAAAGTGCAATTTAATTAAAAAAAACCAAATTCAATTTATTCATAATGCCTCTTTTCTGGCTGTACTTTCTTAAAAGAACTCTTAGTAAATGAAATCGTCCAAAAGCTAACGACCTAGTCGGCTGAAATTCACTTGGCGGGCTTAGTATGACTTTACATCGAACTTAATTATCGTGTTGACCGAAAATAAATCTGAACACGAAACATTTCAGAGGGAAATTTATTTATTTACACTTACTTCGCTGTAAGAAATACAGTACAATTAAAGTAATTAATTAATAAAGACGACATTATAGGTGGCCTTATCGGTTTCGAGCGATCTCTTCGACGCAACCACTGAAATTATTATTTAGATATAAAGAAAGGAAAAAAACAAAGCCAGTAAAACATACGTATACAAATTTTAGGTACATTGCAACAAAATGTTGGAACAACTTCTCATTGCGGACTATTCAATCTGTGCTATCTTTAAATTTAAGTACGAATCATTATTATTTCGGTTGCAGGTGCGTGTAGTAATTCATGTTGTAATGTAACACATGTGTGTGTAAGTAGTCCGAATTTCTACTATTAGCATGGCGTGAAGATACTTGGACAAGTGTGGAAGAATGCCAAATTAACATCATTATAATAAACGAATAGTATAATAGCTATAAGCAATAGTTTATTATATCAAACCTTATCTGATACTCCTGTATTCTTTATTTTTAAAATTAGGCCGTATCTAGTTTCATCTAGAGGCGTGTAACGATTTCCTTAATGTAAACTCATACTAGGCTACAGAAATCAAAGTAGCTTGGGGCAAGCGTATTATTACGATATTATTTATATATGAGCAAAATAAACACAATAAACGAAAAGCTATATTTTCCATTCAGATTAATCATATGATAAATGTAACAAAATTAATTACGGAAAATTAACTCCCTATGCCGCATGCTTGAAATATCAATTATCTACAATATTACTTAAATATACGGTGAATGTATCATACTTAGTTTAAATCAATTTTTTGGTTACTTAATGAACCCCACGTCCTTAAATATACATATAAAATATTCTACCGGAGTCCCTTAAATTAATAGGATTAAAAAAATCTCCGATAAATTACAAGCATTTCGTCTTCATTATAAACAATGAAAATGTAAGGAAAACAGGTATTTTCCTTAAATCATAGTATCTTTACAAAATTAGCCTGTATTTGTCAAAATTTGTATTGATGAGGAATATCTTTCAGTTTATAACATTTTAAAAGCGTTTCCGGGATTGTTCACGTGCATAGTAACACGTTTTGCTAAGATCACGGATTTAGAAGATTTTTCGTCCCCAAATTTTACCATATTTGTAACCTAACATTTTTATTTTTAGCTCAAGTTTATGTTTCTTAGTTACGAAATCGTTTTCGTTCTCTCCCGTAACTATCATAGCCTATCATTTAAATAATGCTCTATAATGCATTTTTATTTTTAATGTTCATTATGTTACATTCATTAATTATCTTCAAATTAATTCAATTCAAAATATATTATAATTTAATATAACTATAATAACCCAATGTTAACCATAATAACCTTGGTAAATTTATGAATTAAGACAGAGGTTACAAATCTAAATTATTCACGCTTGGCGCATTTAAAAAAAAATATGTTATCTCGGTATAAAATAAGGAATCGGAGGGAAAATAAAGAATGAACCTATAATTAAATAATCACTATCAAATCATCGACTCGCATAAATATAGTCAATAATCATAAAGGTTTAGAGAATATAGCATTAAATGCATGTACTTTAAAAATTAATTTAACTAGAAATGAACTTGCCGGTAAATAAAAATAAACGATCAATCTTAAGAAGCATTGAACGTTGAATGAAGCATACATTTAATACAGCTCCTTCTTATGTTTCCGGGTCAACGGTATTTCATCTTTATTAATTTTACTATGAATTTTTAAAATATATTCTTAATAATAATGTATGTTATTATTGGATTTTTATGACATTCAATATGTAGCATCGTACTATATATTTTTATTGTATACAGAATTGCTTTTAAATAAAAATATTTTTTGTTCAAAATTTTGTAAGCGCCATACTTTTGTGCCTATTAATATGAAAAATTTAGCCGTGAATCAAACCCAGTAATCAATTCCATGTGCGGTAATAACGAAGCTATATTGCGACTCAGCTATTAATTTAAGGAAGTTTAGGACAAAGGTAGACTTTTTCAATCTTGCTATTGACTTGTTACGTAGCCCTATACAAATCCTACCGACTGCGCCAATTACGAAGCGCACAGACGAAGGTTTCAAAAAAAAACAAATGTTTTAAACTAATTTATTTAAAAATTAAATTATAATTGGCTCGAAGAGGCACCAATTGCTGACACCATGCAACGTGAGGCTCGTGTAACTCTTGTAAGTTGCGACATACGAATTCCGCTGACACCATGTAACGTTAGGGACGTGTTATTCTTTATGTATTGCGAAATGCAGATTCCATAGTATAGGGCTACTTTTTTTTTATGTAATAGGAGGCTCACCTGATGTTAAGTGATACCGACACTCACAATGCCAGAAGGCTCGCAAGTGCGTTGCCGGCCTTTCAAGAATTGGTAAAAAAAACGTAACAGGTTTAGACCTACCATATAAAAACAAAGACCTCCAGATCCCTACGACTACGATTCCTTGGTCCTGATTATAAGAATCCCGTAATTACATCACAACGTTTCGCGTAATTCTTTCACGTCGGATATTCAAAGCTAAGCGTTCCTTTAAATTAATAGCCAAATCGCTGGAACGTTTACACAAAAATCTTTAAAATAAAGTTGGTACGTGATCCCTGTAACGGCGGGATTGCCAAATGGTGCTACAACAGATTTTTGTAATGCGCTGTATTGGTTAGGGTTTGGATTGATGCCAATTCGGCCATCGATTCACAACATCACTTTATACATTCATACAAGTTGATTTTGTTACCGGATGTGGACAAGACACTCCTGACTCGAGGAAATAAGATATATTGCGACGATTAAATGGTCGTATTAATTCTGTTTGCCGATCGGGAAGCGAGGCAGACTTGGTTTATTTTTTCTTTATACACTAAGGCGACATACGGGAATATTGTATGCTTAACATATGTTAATTTTCGAGACTGATCAGTTTCTCTTATATACGTTAAGTAAACTAACAGACGTAGTCAGAATGGTTAATTAAGAACGGTTACTTAAGCTGATTAAGTAAATTGACGATGTTAACTTCAGCAAGAAAATGGTTTTTCCTGCACACACGTTCTTAAATCAGCTGTTAACTAATCGAGCATCGACATAGACATCGAAATTTAGTTGCATTTTCATTTACATATTATAATAGCTAATATTAAGCTAGTTTGGCGTAGAAGTCATAAGTGCACGTCTTTTGTTTAAAAAATAACATCCCCCTTCCCTTTCAAGCAACGCTCACCTAGAAGAAAGTCACTTCTTGGTTGTTTACATCCCCGGGTACCACACTGTACAATTTGTTTCGTCGTTTCTTATTAAAACAGTGAAAGAGTGGAACTCTTTGCTTCTATCTTCCTTAGACATAATAATAAGAGCGTTTTCTTTGGATTAATTCAAGCGGCGCTTAAATAGACATCTCCTGGACAGGCGGGATTGTGGCTAACGTCTGTCCTAAACGAATTATGTCCTAACGAATGTATACAAAAAACATACGTCTATGATATTCTACATTACATGTCCGGTATTTTTTAAACGACTTAGAAAACCAAAGATTCAAATTCGCCGTACTGATATAGTTCGTGGGATTTGGTACCTCTGTTTATTTTGATTAGTTGGACAATTTAAAACACCAAACTTTAAAACTATTTTGATAGTTTCACTTTGACAGTTAAAGCATAAAGTTGTAACAAATCACAATTATTACCACATTTCTATTAAATACGATGATGAGATAGCACTTTATTCATTATTATTTTACTGCAATACGGTTACAGGAACTGTTTATATATTATTAAAGGCAAAGATAAAAAAAAATACGGTTTATTTGTTATGTAGTTTTAATGTTTTAATTAAAACAATATATCAATAAAATTTTACTAAAAGATAATTTTTTATCACTTCGTATTTGTATGTATTGTCTACGTTGCCATTATTCGTACCATTTTTCTAATCATAAAATCCATATTTGTTTAGTTTTTTGTAATATAATTTTTGAAGTGAAACTTCTTTATCGGGGTTGGAAAAAAATTTAGTGTAACATTTTTTCGTTACGCGTCACATTTTTCGGTTACGCGCCATGTTGCTTTTTGAAGTCAAACTTCTTTATCGGCGTTGGAATGAATTTTTCATCGACGTATGGGAGAAATTTTGTAGCAAATCGTTTTCTTGTCCCTACCACGGTTGATCCGAAGAGATTCGAAGCCATTAATAACAAAAATATATAATAACGATAGCAATGATAGTAATAATTCTATTACAATTAATGAAATTCTGTAATAATCTTAGTAGTAATAAGGTAAAATGAAATAATTGTATTTGTAATCAAGTCTATGATAATAAAAGCCTTTTGTTAAACTTTATTTAACCAATTTCGTTAAGTTGCATATAGTAGATCATTTTTCGAAAAATAAGGTCATAAAGAAGTTTCACTTCTTACGTGTGTACACCTAGTACACGCACACATTTTTTTTTTCAATAGTACCTAATTGTTTTTTTGTAATGTTTGATTTGTTTAATAATTGTTTTGATTGATATTTGTATGATCTCTACATGTACGAGTAAGTCATGTTTGCCTTTAAGTGCTTGTCACGTTAAAAAAATTATTTTGTCTTTGTTTTTACCAACGTATCAGTATGCCAGGCGTTGGAAAGCTTTTTATCAATAAAAAATGATAATTGCCTAAGCCTCTATACAAAGATATATAAAATACTATCAAAACCAAAGTTTAATTTTAGCTGATTAGAAAGAGAATAAATCATGGAACGATAGTAGACAGTTAAATATCAGCGTCATTTATTGAAAACTTACTAAACAAAGGCTTCTGCGAATGACAAATTCCTGTCCGGATCCTTGAGGCTTCAAACTGGGAATTAAGCGGGCTTTATTAACAAAAGCTACAGTTTGCATAAATAATTTTGGTCTGTTTAAATACATCTTTCATTTCAAATAGAGTTTATTGATTTAAAAGTATTTTCCTGCTATAACAATCATATCAACCTTGTAAGAACTAGTGAGAAAAGCTCAAATTTTGTTTAACATCACATCAAATAAAAATATTGTATCTTAGGGAGGTCGAAGCGTGTCTGTCCTGAGGAGAGCCTTCAGTTCCCGGGTGTGTGTGAATATGTATAAGAAATCTATTAGTTCCGGATCCGGATCTTAGAACACTTAAATTGAGTACGTATTTCAAACGCACTATATGTTGAACATACTAAAACTGTTTAAAAGCGAAAGATCCAAAAATTACCAAAAATAAATCAATTAAAATGATGTAGAAATTAGTCATTGTTAACGGGACTTCATTAAAACTAGATTTACCTTTACAATATTAAAGTAATAAAAGATGTCTAATTTGAAATAACAGTTTCTCATTTGCTCATTCACAGCAAAAACTACGTAATCCAAAATGCAGAGGAATTTATGCAAATGAATTTTACGCCACTTGATGGAATGCATTATTCCTCAGCAACAAAGGCTTTACTTGGCAAATAAATGTATTATCTTTGTCGGGAACATATGCCACATACGAATAATGATGAAGTTTTAGTTACGTTTTCATTTGTACGAGAATTATTTGTTGTTTTGCTACGCGTTTATTTAATTAAATTATGGCGTTTGTTGAGTGAGAAATTTTAATATAAGCTTTTAGATTTTAATAATGCTTTTTGTATAACTGGGCGTCATTTGAATTATGTGTTAGTTCTACTTCCAAATTTATGCCATCTCTAATATACTTTTATCGTAATAATCCCCGATACTCGGTCGGTCCAGATTTCCGTTAAAATATTTTTGCATCTACAGTGAATATCCAATTTTAGTAGAGCATAAATTATTAGCTCGTTTGCCATTGTGGCGTGATGTGGCGTAGCGTTTACCCCATAAATCCGGTAACCATTTCAAATGTTAATAGGCTACACCTTTCACGCATGTACCTAATATTTCTGTTGTGCTCCGCTACTGAACTAGCTCTTTGTTGACTATGTTTCCCTGGTAACAGCTCATTAGTTTACGAATGTTTTGTTATCTTCCTTTTCATAAATACACCAAGAAGTGTGATTCAATATCTTGTCTGTAATGTGGTTATTATATTGGATAAGGACACTAGTGCATTGTGTTAACTTGCAAGTATAAATAATCCCGAGAATACTTAAACAAAGTGTAAAGACTCAATCAGTATTGACATTTGTTGGGTGTAATTAAATTTTATTTTTAATCATGTATTTTACTCTTACGGACGTTAAATACATGTTAAGGAATAATACCGTAATTTAATATAAGACATATTGTATTGTTTTTGATTGACATAACCTTTAAAAAAAAAAAAAAAAAACTTTTTTAACCGGATTAGTTATGTATTATTATGTTAAATAATTGTAAATTTATAATAATACATAACTTTAATCCGGTTAAAAAAGTTTTTTCTTTAAAACATATTATAATTCAAAATGTTGAGTAATAGTAATAAAAGTTTAAGTTGTTTTTTTAATTTACGAGTTCATGAATATCTTTACAACAAAGTTTAAACTTTGAAAGCTTACAATTATAGTCAGGATTTATTTAAAATAATGAATATGAAAAGACTGTTCACATTTAATTCCTCAGACCATGTACTATATTTATTTTTTCAATGCCGTGATAAAACTGTTTGCTACCAAAATACCAAACGCAATAACGGGATTTCTCTATAGTAACACGTGTATGGGACATAAATCCACCCTGCGCGTTAAAATTAGAAATGTAAGCGAGAAATGTGTGCCTTTAAAATTTATAACGCACCATTATATTTGTTCACCATAGAGAAACGATTTTCAGGAAAGAATTGGTTGAGGTTTTGACCGAATTGGTTCTGTATTTGGAGCTAACAAAATTACCTAAACTATCAATAAATCCAACAAATGGAAAATTGAGGTGCTGTGAGAGCACTGTTGTTTTGAATTGCAGTTAATACCTGTGTTTATTGATGGCTGTAGGGCACTAGTGTAAATAGTTACCCAACACACACGGTTATTCCAGTGGTAGAGCGTGGACTGTATATTAATCGTTTCCAGGTGAGGTCAGGCGTAGAAAAAACACTTATTTTTTAGTTATTAACACACCACTTTATTTGAGCACAAGTTACAAGCACCGAATGGAATCGGAAGGAAGTAAAAACCATAGACAAATATGTATATGAAGAAAAATTACAGATAACAAAAATAAACTATAACAATCGAATCATAGATACTATATTATGTTGCCAACATAAGCTGCGCCCTCAAAATGAACAATTTAAAATCTAATTGACAAATACAGCTTAAATTTTACAACATAGGTTGTGTAGACATAGGAATACTTAAATATTAAAATTATACATTTTAGAATCAAACACCTTTATGAATCGATAGGTAGCAAACATATTTTTGATAATGCCCTATTGTGAACATGACCGTTTGAAAGAGTAACTTCGACAGTTCTAACTTGACCATCTTTCCCTGGAAAGATATTGGACACACGAGCCATAGGCCAATGCAAAGGAGGACTATTATCACTACGTAATATGACCAAGCTACCAATTCTTACGTTAGAAGAAACGTCACGCCATTTGGGCCTGCTTTGTAAAAGACACAGATAATGTTTACTCCAATATTTCCAAAAGTTTTGTTTCATACTTACAGTTATAGACCAAAATTTAAGTAAGTTAGTAGGTGTATCTGACATATTGTGTTCTGGATAAGAATTAAGAGATGCTCCTGTCAGAAAATGACCTGGAGAGAGGTAATTGAGGTCATTTGGGTCGGCAGTAACTGCGGTGAGCGGTCTAGAATTAAGAACGCCCTCTATTTCTACTAGAACAGTATTGAGTTGCTCATACGTGAGTAACGCCTTGCCTACTACACGTTTCAAGTGATATTTCACGCTTTTTACACCGCTTTCCCAAAGTCCACCAAATATCGGGCTGTAACTAGGTATAAAGTGGAAATTAATTCCTCTAGCAGCCGCGAAGGATTGTACTTCGCTTTGGTGACTTCTAGAAGCGTGCAAGCGATACAGTTCATCTAATTGGTTCCTTGCCCCTTTGAACGTCGAGCCGTTATCGCAGTGGACGTCGCTGGGCAGGTTTCGTCTCGCAATGAATCGTTTAAAGCATGCGAGAAAAGTATCGGTTGTCAAATCTGAGGCTAGCTCTAGATGAATAGCTTTAGTGACGAAACATACAAACAATACAATGTAACCTTTGCCTATAGTTGGCTTCCGAATGCGGCTATTTTTTACCGAAACTGGCCCAGCGAAGTCAATACCAATTTTGCCAAAGACGCGGCACGCGTTTACGCGTTGCGTAGGCAAGGAACCCATCAGCTGAGCTGCAGCAGCGGCTTTCAATCTGCAACAGGTTACACATTTGTGAATAATTTTTTTTATTGTTCTTAGACCATCAATGATCCAAAATCTCTGCCTAATAGCGCTTAATAATAGTTTTTGACTGGCATGTAATAGCTTAATGTGTTCATCTTTAATTATCAAGGCTGTTATCACTGATTCCTTTGGCAATATGGCAGGATGTTGGCTAGAGTAGGGGATTGATGCGTTTTGTAAACGTCCGCCTACTCTTATAATGCCATCTTTATCTATGAAAGGTGTCAGAGGTTTTAAATTGCTATCTACTCGATTGTGAACTTGTAAAGACTTAATATCACTCGCATAGTATATGCGTTGTTCATTATTTATAATTAACATTAGTGCTTTATTTAGCTCTTTGGTTGATAAAAATCCTTTAATTTTGTTGTTTTTGTTAGGATTAATATTTGTACAAATCTAAGCATATAGGCAAGTACACGAGTCATTTTATTAATACTGGAAAATTTCTTTAACTTTTCATATAAATCACAATCAATGGCTGTTACTTTGACACATACTGCCCTTGTAATGTTTTGTTTAAGTTCGGGTAATTGTGTCACTATCTCTGATTTCAAATAAAATTTATAATCTTTATCATGTAAGAAGGATGGGCCATACAACCACATGTTATTAGCCTTAAGTTCATTAGGATGAAGGCCTCTACTGAGACAATCTGCAGGATTCTCATCAGTATTTACATATAACCAGTGATAATTATGAGAGAGCTCTGTTATTACTCTTACTCTATTCGCGACATAGGTCTGTAGTTTCGCGGAATCTATTTTGAGCCATGCTAAAACTATTTGTGAGTCTGAAAATAAGTAAGTATTATCACATTTTATATTATTGGCACTTAATGCATTGAGTACCTTTACAGTTAATTTCGTAAGAAGCAAGACTGCATTTAATTCTAGCCTGGGAGTAGTAAGCCTTTTATTTAATGGATTAATTCTAGATTTCGAACATAACAATTGGATATGTACATTGCCTTGTGTGTCAGTAGAACGCAAATACAAGCAGCAGCCATATGCAACTGAGGATGCGTCGGCAAAACCTAATGAATTGAATGACTTCACCATTATTAGCTATGGCACATCGAGGTACACTTAAAGGTTGCATCTGTGACAAGTCCCTAACAAATTCTATCCACATCTGACGTATGTCTTGTGGGGGAGGAGAGTCCCAATCTGTATTAGAAGCCCACAGTTTTTGCATGATTACCTTTGCACGAACAAAAATTGGACCGATTAACCCTAGTGGATCATAGAACTTACTAATATAGCTAAGTATGTCTCTCTTGCTATCATTTACACTAGTGTAAGGTTCAGGACACGAGCTTGTAAAGGTATCATCATTAATAACGAATTCAATACCTAAAGTTTTTACAGATGTTTCAGTTTTGCTTAAATCAACCTCGCTTTCTTGGTTGTAATTATTATTTTGTACATTTTTGAGTACTGAGTCACAGTTGGAAGCCCACTTGTGGAGCTGAAATCCTCCCAGAGCAAGTAACTCTACTAATTCAGTCTGCATTTTTAATAATACTTGCTTGTTATTATTATTAACCAACACATCGTCGACGTAGGTGTTATTCATTAAAATAGAGGATGCTAATGGAAATTGTTCCTTATATCTATTGGCAAGTTCAATCAGGCAACGAGTGGCTAAATAAGATGACGACTTTAGACCATAAGTGACAGTGGACAGCTGTATGCACTTGATGTCTTCATCTGGTGATTCGCGCCATAATATGTTTTGAAGTGAACGTTGACTAGGATCTAATCTAATGCACCTAAACATCCTACGTATATCGCAGATAAAGAAAAAGGTTCCTAATCTGAAAGCTATAAGTGTTTCTAATAAATCTTTCTGTACTACAGGGCCATTGAGTAAGAGATCGTTCAATGAAATTCTTTTGTTCGTACGCATTGAGGCGTCGAATACTGCTCTTAATTTTGTAGAACGAGCATTCTCTTTAATTACAGCATGGTGAGGGAGAAAATAAATAGGATCTTTCGATAAGTTATAGCTATTTATATTAATGTACTCACCATGATTTAATTCAATATATTCATCGATAAACTTTTTGTATTCGTGGAAAAGGTTTGTGTTTTTATGTAATTTCTTTTCCAAATTAAGAAATCGTTTATAGGCTAAGTGAAATGATTCTCCCAGTTCTAAGTTTATTTGATGTAACGGGACTTTAATAGGCATCGAAACTTGAAATGCATTATTGTCAAGCTTTGTAGTCTCATTAAAAAACTTTTCACAATACTCTTGTTCAGGTAATTGCTCGGGGAAGATTTCAGACACTCGCTCAGTTTCCCAAAATGCACTCAATGACTCATTTAAATTGCTATCACACTCCTGACAAAATAAAGATATAACCTGCTTACTGTTGGCAGTGTCATAGGCACTGCGTCCCGCTACTATGTGCCCAAATGATGTGTGAATTATAGATGGTTGCTTGGAGAATGTTGTGCCTGTTTTTGCAGGACCCTCGTTACTTATTGACTCATGGAGTGGCAACAGGGCCTGGAAAAAGACATCAGCTCCTAACAATACATGCACATCACCAGGCATATTGAAGGTAGCGTCAGCTAGATTGCAGTTAGCAGGAAAAGTTAGATTGGAAGTGTCGATAGGTGCTTGAGGCAACTTTGTGGTTATCGTTTTAACAATATGACAATTAACATTGACCTTATATGGATATACTATAGAGTGTACATCAAGGTTTATTTGCAAGTTAACTGTTTGCTCAGTGTTGGTAATGCCAATTATAATTGATGCATTGTTTTCTGGAACCTTGCCTAATATAAGGGCAAGTTTCTCAGTGATGAATGATACTTGTGAGGCACTGTCCAATAGTGCTCGTGCGTAAATAATCGTGCCTGTCTGGGAAATAAGCTTTACTCTAGCAGTAGGCAAAAGCACTTGTCCCCGAGGAGCGCTCGATAACAAACTGACAGATGGGCTCGATGGCTGTTGATCTGTTTGATGCAGTAATGTGTTATGAGGCTTTTTGCATTCACCACACTTAAAATGATATTTACAGTTACGTTTATGGAAAGACAGACATATTTTACACAGCTTATTTGCTAATACAAACTCTAGACGTTTTGTGGGTGCCGCCATTTTAAAATTTGGACATTGGAAAAGCTTATGCGGAGACTTACAATAGGTGCAGGATGTAGAAGCAGATGCAGTTACAGCAATACTAGTCAACCGTTGGGGTTGAGGTTGCTTGTTGGGAACGGAGTCGTTTTCCAATGACAATGCTCGACGTTCCAGGTAACCTAAAAGCTCCCCTACTGTGGGTAAACACCTGTTGTCTCTCTCCATCTGAAATGCAGAGCGTGTAAGGTTGTCTAACTTCCTCACTAGCACACACACAAGCAAGCTGCTCCAGCTGTCGACAGGCTCCTCAAGGTTTTTTAAAGCTGCGAGTGTCTGTTTAACGTCTGAAATTAGTTTACGGATTGTGTTAGGAGTAGAACGAGTAATGGGTTTCAAATCTAACAGTGTATGTATGTGTTCGTGTATGATTTTAGTTTTAATATCATATCTCTCTTTAAGTAATTTTATTGCTTCAGCATAACTATCGTCCTCTAATGGGAGGTTTTTAATTAAAGCTGCTGGCTCGTCACTTAGAAAACCTTTAAGATAATATAGCTTTTGAACAGGTGAGAGAGACTCATCTTTGTCAATCATTGCGCTGAAAAGGTTTATAAACGAGTAATACTCGGTATATTTGCCAGTGAATGTTGACATGACTATGTTAGGTAATTGAAGCTTTGACCTAATGCTCGAAGTTTGCTTATAATCTGAGTCGTTAAGCGTCTCATTTTTAGTGTTCAAATTGTGTTTTTTGATTGTCTTATCGATATTAGAGAGAATGTCGAAGTATATTTCTTCGATTTTACAAAAATCCTCCGGATCTTCAGGATTTTGTGCACATATTTGGATACAAGCATCGCTATATTCTTGAAAAACGCTGACGACCCTATCTCTTACAACTATAAGTCGTTCTAGCGAACGTGATTGCAACTCACCTGATAATAGTGCATTATGAATTTTAGTAATAGACATCTTTGCATAACCCCTTTTTGCAATATTAACTTTTGTGTCTGCCATGTTCACTAATAGGGCAATATATTGCTAGCTTTCCTAATGTTAGTTAATACTTGAACCGAAAAAACACTTAAAACTATGTGTATTTAGTTACAATTAATTACTACTAAAATCAAAAATGGTTGAGTTGAATGACGCTTGATGCTTGCTTACGCGCAGTACGAAACGTTGTCGGCGACGGCGTCGTTTGCTACGGTTAGGCGCGCTGTGATTGGCTACTGGTTGGTTGCACTCGTACGTGATTCGTCGGTTTCGGCGCTCGTATGCTGTGGTGCCAACTGAAGGAAGTGAATCGCAGTTGACATTGACAGACAGCTATTGTGTTTATCGACTCGCTCTTTCCGGTCCGGCTTCGCTTGTTTGATTGATGTGCTCCTTCCTCTTTGTCTTTGGTAGTATGTTGAAGACTTTGTGAGGGCTTCGTAATAAAGATGGCGGGCGTATGTAATAAAGATGAGTTCGTTACTAACTTGATGTCGATGCTTTTTCTTTCTACTGATACCTCTGCGTCCTGGGTTCTGCGTTGTAGCTTCTTGCTGCCCTCGCGGGAGAAATCTTAAAGGCGAAGACGGCTCGCGGGAGAATTCTTTAACGAAGACGGCACGTGCAGACAAGGCGATGGCGCATCATCGAAGGACCATTATGTAGGGCACTAGTGTAAATAGTTACCCAACACACACGGTTATTCCAGTGGTAGAGCGTGGACTGTATATTAATCGTTTCCAGGTGAGGTCAGGCGTAGAAAAAACACTTATTTTTTAGTTATTAACACACCACTTTATTTGAGCACAAGTTACAAGCACCAATGGAATCGGAAGGAATAATGAATAAATAATGGTCCTTCGATGATGCGCCATCGCCTTGTCTGCACGTGCCGTCTTCGTTAAAGAATTCTCCCGCGAGCCGTCTTCGCCTTTAAGAATTCTCCCGCGAGGGCAGCAAGAAGCTACAACGCAGAACCCAGGACGCAGAGGTATCAGTAGAAAGAAAAAGCATCGACATCAAGTTAGTAACGAACTCATCTTTATTACATACGCCCGCCATCTTTATTACGAAGCCCTCACGAAGTCTTCAACATACTACCAAAGACAAAGAGGAAGGAGCACATCAATCAAACAAACAAGCGAAGCCGGACCGGAAAGAGCGAGTCGATAAACACAATAGCTGTCTGTCAATGTCAACTGCGATTCACTTCCTTCAGTTGGCACCACAGCATACGAGCGCCGAAACCGACGAATCACGTACGAGTGCAACCAACCAGTAGCCAATCACAGCGCGCCTAACCGTAGCAAACGACGCCGTCGCCGACAACGTTTCGTACTGCGCGTAAGCAAGCATCAAGCGTCATTCAACTCAACCATTTTTGATTTTAGTAGTAATTAATTGTAACAAAATACACATAGTTTTAAGTGTTTTTTCGGTTCAAGTATTAACTAACATTAGGAAAGCTAGCAATATATTGCCCTATTAGTGAACATGGCAGACACAAAAGTTAATATTGCCAAAAGGGGTTATGCAAAGATGTCTATTACTAAAATTCATAATGCACTATTATCAGGTGAGTTGCAATCACGTTCGCTAGAACGACTTATAGTTGTAAGAGATAGGGTCGTCAGCGTTTTTCAAGAATATAGCGATGCTTGTATCCAAATATGTGCACAAAATCCTGAAGATCCGGAGGATTTTTGTAAAATCGAAGAAATATACTTCGACATTCTCTCTAATATCGATAAGACAATCAAAAAACACAATTTGAACACTAAAAATGAGACGCTTAACGACTCAGATTATAAGCAAACTTCGAGCATTAGGTCAAAGCTTCAATTACCTAACATAGTCATGTCAACATTCACTGGCAAATATACCGAGTATTACTCGTTTATAAACCTTTTCAGCGCAATGATTGACAAAGATGAGTCTCTCTCACCTGTTCAAAAGCTATATTATCTTAAAGGTTTTCTAAGTGATGAGCCAGCAGCTTTAATTAAAAACCTCCCATTAGAGGACGATAGTTATGCTGAAGCAATAAAATTACTTAAAGAGAGATATGATATTAAAACTAAAATCATACACGAACACATACATACACTGTTAGATTTGCAACCCATTACTCGTTCTACTCCTAACACAATCCGTAAACTAATTTCAGACGTTAAACAGACACTCGCAGCTCTAAAAAACCTCGAGGAGCCTGTCGACAGCTGGAGCAGCTTGCTTGTGTGTGTGCTAGTGAGGAAGTTAGACAACCTTACACGCTCTGCATTTCAGATGGAGAGAGACAACAGGTGTTTACCCACAGTAGGGGAGCTTTTAGGTTACCTGGAACGTCGAGCATTGTCATTGGAAAACGACTCCGTTCCCAACAAGCAACCTCAACCCCAACGGTTGACTAGTATTGCTGTAACTGCATCTGCTTCTACCTCCTGCACCTTTTGTAAGTCTCCGCACAAGCTTTTCCAATGTCCAAATTTTAAAATGGCGGCACCCACAAAACGTCTAGAGTTTGTATTAGCAAATAAGCTGTGTAAAATATGTCTGTCTTTCCATAAACGTAACTGTAAATATCATTTTAAGTGTGGTGAATGCAAAAAGCCTCATAACACATTACTGCATCAAACAGATCAACAGCCATCGAGCCCATCTGTCAGTTTGTTATCGAGCGCTCCTCGGGGACAAGTGCTTTTGCCTACTGCTAGAGTAAAGCTTATTTCCCAGACAGGCACGATTATTTACGCACGAGCACTATTGGACAGTGCCTCACAAGTATCATTCATCACTGAGAAACTTGCCCTTATATTAGGCAAGGTTCCCGACAACAATGCATCAATTATAATTGGCATTACCAACACTGAGCAAACAGTTAACTTGCAAATAAACCTTGATGTACACTCTATAGTATATCCATATAAGGTCAATGTTAATTGTCATATTGTTAAAACGATAACCACAAAGTTGCCTCAAGCACCTATCGACACTTCCAATCTAACTTTTCCTGCTAACTGCAATCTAGCTGACGCTACCTTTAATATGCCTGGTGATGTGCATGTATTGTTAGGAGCTGATGTCTTTTTCCAGGCCCTGTTGCCACTCCATGAGTCAATAAGTAACGAGGGTCCTGCAAAAACAGGCACAACATTCTCCAAGCAACCATCTATAATTCACACATCATTTGGGCACATAGTAGCGGGACGCAGTGCCTATGACACTGCCAACAGTAAGCAGGTTATATCTTTATTTTGTCAGGAGTGTGATAGCAATTTAAATGAGTCATTGAGTGCATTTTGGGAAACTGAGCGAGTGTCTGAAATCTTCCCCGAGCAATTACCTGAACAAGAGTATTGTGAAAAGTTTTTTAATGAGACTACTAAGCTTGACAATAATGCATTTCAAGTTTCGATGCCTATTAAAGTCCCGTTCGACATCAAATTATAAGACTTAGAACTGGGAGAATCATTTCACTACTAGCCTATTTAAACGATTTCTTGAAATTTGGAAAAGAAACCTTACATAGAAAACTTACAAACACTTAATTCCACAAAGGAATACAAAAACTCGATGGATAGAATTAGGGAATCATTTAACTTAAGTCATTCAATTAGGTTTTGCCGACGCATCCTCAGTTGCATATGGCTGCTGCTTGTATTTGCGTTCTACTGACACACAAGGCAATGTACACATCCAATTGTTATGTTCGAAATCTAGAATTAATCCATTAAATAAAAGGCTTACTACTCCCAGGCTAGAATTAAATGCAGTCTTGCTTCTTACGAAATTAACTGTAAAGGTACTCAATGCATTAAGTGCCAATAATATAAAATGTGATAATACTTACTATTTTCAGACTCACAAATAGTTTTAGCATGGCTCAAAATAGATTCCGCGAAACTACAGACCTATGTCGCGAATAGAGTAAGAGTAATAACAGAGCTCTCTCATAATTATCACTGGTTATATGTAAATACTGATGAGAATCCTGCAGATTGTCTCAGTAGAGACCTTCATCCTAAGGAACTTAAGGCTAATAACATGTGGTTGTATGGCCCATCCTTCTTACATGATAAAGATTATAAATTTTATTTGAAATCAGAGATAGTGACACAATTACCCGAACTTAAACAAAACATTACAAGGGCAGTATGTGTCAAAGTAACAGCCATTGATTGTGATTTATATGAAAAGTTAAAGAAATTTTCCAGTATTAATAAAATGACTCGTGTACTTGCCTATATGCTTAGATTTGTACAAATATTAATCCTAACAAAAACAACAAAATTAAAGGATTTTTATCAACCAAAGAGCTAAATAAAGCACTAATGTTAATTATAAATAATGAACAACGCATATACTATGCGAGTGATATTAAGTCTTTACAAGTTCACAATCGAGTAGATAGCAATTTAAAACCTCTGACACCTTTCATAGATAAAGATGGCATTATAAGAGTAGGCGGACGTTTACAAAACGCATCAATCCCCTACTCTAGCCAACATCCTGCCATATTGCCAAAGGAATCAGTGATAACAGCCTTGATAATTAAAGATGAACACATTAAGCTATTACATGCCAGTCAAAAACTATTATTAAGCGCTATTAGGCAGAGATTTTGGATCATTGATGGTCTAAGAACAATAAAAAAAATTATTCACAAATGTGTAACCTGTTGCAGATTGAAAGCCGCTGCTGCAGCTCAGCTGATGGGTTCCTTGCCTACGCAACGCGTAAACGCGTGCCGCGTCTTTGGCAAAATTGGTATTGACTTCGCTGGGCCAGTTTCGGTAAAAAATAGCCGCATTCGGAAGCCAACTATAGGCAAAGGTTACATTGTATTGTTTGTATGTTTCGTCACTAAAGCTATTCATCTAGAGCTAGCCTCAGATTTGACAACCGATACTTTTCTCGCATGCTTTAAACGATTCATTGCGAGACGAAACCTGCCCAGCGACGTCCACTGCGATAACGGCTCGACGTTCAAAGGGGCAAGGAACCAATTAGATGAACTGTATCGCTTGCACGCTTCTCGAAGTCACCAAAGTGAAGTACAATCCTTCGCGGCTGCTAGAGGAATTAATTTCCACTTTATACCTAGTTACAGCCCGATATTTGGTGGACTTTGGGAAAGCGGTGTAAAAAGCGTGAAATATCACTTGAAACGTGTAGTAGGCAAGGCGTTACTCACGTATGAGCAACTCAATACTGTTCTAGTAGAAATAGAGGGCGTTCTTAATTCTAGACCGCTCACCGCAGTTACTGCCGACCCAAATGACCTCAATTACCTCTCTCCAGGTCATTTTCTGACAGGAGCACCTCTTAATTCTTATCCAGAACACAATATGTCAGATACACCTACTAACTTACTTAAATTTTGGTCTATAACCGTAAGTATGAAACAAAACTTTTGGAAATATTGGAGTAAACATTATCTGTGTCTTTTACAAAGCAGGCCCAAATGGCGTGACGTTTCTTCTAACGTAAGAATTGGTAGCTTAGTCATATTACGTAGTGATAATAGTCCTCCTTTGCATTGGCCCATGGCTCGTGTGTCCAATATCTTTCCAGGGAAAGATGGCCAAGTCAGAACTGTCGAAGTTACTCTTTCAAACGGTCATGTTCACAATAGGGCATTATCAAAAATATGTTTGCTACCTATCGATTCATAAAGGTGTTTGATTCTAAAATGTATAATTTTAATATTTAAGTATTCCTATGTCTACACAACCTTTGTTGTAAAATTTATGCTGTATTTGTCAATTAGATTTTAAATTGTTCATTTTGAGGGCGCAGCTTATGTTGGCAACATAATATAGTATCTATGATTCGATTGATATAGTTTATTTTTGTTATCTGTAATTTTTCTTCATATACATATTTGTCTATGGTTTTTACTTCCTTCCGTTTCCATTGGTGCTTGTAACTTGTGCTCAAATAAAGTGGTGTGTTAATAACTAAAAAATAAGTGTTTTTTCTACGCCTGACCTCACCTGGAAACGATTAATATACAGTCCACGCTCTACCACTGGAATAACCGTGTGTGTTGGGTAACTATTTACACTAGTGCCCTACATAATGTGGTCTGGATAAGAATTAAGAGGTGCTCCTGTCAGAAAATGACCTGGAGAGAGGTAATTGAGGTCATTTGGGTCGGCAGTAACTGCGGTGAGCGGTCTAGAATTAAGAACGCCCTCTATTTCTACTAGAACAGTATTGAGTTGCTCATACGTGAGTAACGCCTTCGAGCCGGATCATTATGTAGGGCACTAGTGTAAATAGTTACCCAACACACACGGTTATTCCAGTGGTAGAGCGTGGACTGTATATTAATCGTTTCCAGGTGAGGTCAGGCGTAGAAAAAACACTTATTTTTTAGTTATTAACACACCACTTTATTTGAGCACAAGTTACAAGCACCAATGGAAACGGAAGGAAGTAAAAACCATAGACAAATATGTATATGAAGAAAAATTACAGATAACAAAAATAAACTATATCAATCGAATCATAGATACTATATTATGTTGCCAACATAAGCTGCGCCCTCAAAATGAACAATTTAAAATCTAATTGACAAATACAGCATAAATTTTACAACAAAGGTTGTGTAGACATAGGAATACTTAAATATTAAAATTATACATTTTAGAATCAAACACCTTTATGAATCGATAGGTAGCAAACATATTTTTGATAATGCCCTATTGTGAACATGACCGTTTGAAAGAGTAACTTCGACAGTTCTGACTTGGCCATCTTTCCCTGGAAAGATATTGGACACACGAGCCATGGGCCAATGCAAAGGAGGACTATTATCACTACGTAATATGACTAAGCTACCAATTCTTACGTTAGAAGAAACGTCACGCCATTTGGGCCTGCTTTGTAAAAGACACAGATAATGTTTACTCCAATATTTCCAAAAGTTTTGTTTCATACTTACGGTTATAGACCAAAATTTAAGTAAGTTAGTAGGTGTATCTGACATATTGTGTTCTGGATAAGAATTAAGAGGTGCTCCTGTCAGAAAATGACCTGGAGAGAGGTAATTGAGGTCATTTGGGTCGGCAGTAACTGCGGTGAGCGGTCTAGAATTAAGAACGCCCTCTATTTCTACTAGAACAGTATTGAGTTGCTCATACGTGAGTAACGCCTTGCCTACTACACGTTTCAAGTGATATTTCACGCTTTTTACACCGCTTTCCCAAAGTCCACCAAATATCGGGCTGTAACTAGGTATAAAGTGGAAATTAATTCCTCTAGCAGCCGCGAAGGATTGTACTTCACTTTGGTGACTTCGAGAAGCGTGCAAGCGATACAGTTCATCTAATTGGTTCCTTGCCCCTTTGAACGTCGAGCCGTTATCGCAGTGGACGTCGCTGGGCAGGTTTCGTCTCGCAATGAATCGTTTAAAGCATGCGAGAAAAGTATCGGTTGTCAAATCTGAGGCTAGCTCTAGATGAATAGCTTTAGTGACGAAACATACAAACAATACAATGTAACCTTTGCCTATAGTTGGCTTCCGAATGCGGCTATTTTTTACCGAAACTGGCCCAGCGAAGTCAATACCAATTTTGCCAAAGACGCGGCACGCGTTTACGCGTTGCGTAGGCAAGGAACCCATCAGCTGAGCTGCAGCAGCGGCTTTCAATCTGCAACAGGTTACACATTTGTGAATAATTTTTTTTATTGTTCTTAGACCATCAATGATCCAAAATCTCTGCCTAATAGCGCTTAATAATAGTTTTTGACTGGCATGTAATAGCTTAATGTGTTCATCTTTAATTATCAAGGCTGTTATCACTGATTCCTTTGGCAATATGGCAGGATGTTGGCTAGAGTAGGGGATTGATGCGTTTTGTAAACGTCCGCCTACTCTTATAATGCCATCTTTATCTATGAAAGGTGTCAGAGGTTTTAAATTGCTATCTACTCGATTGTGAACTTGTAAAGACTTAATATCACTCGCATAGTATATGCGTTGTTCATTATTTATAATTAACATTAGTGCTTTATTTAGCTCTTTGGTTGATAAAAATCCTTTAATTTTGTTGTTTTTGTTAGGATTAATATTTGTACAAATCTAAGCATATAGGCAAGTACACGAGTCATTTTATTAATACTGGAAAATTTCTTTAACTTTTCATATAAATCACAATCAATGGCTGTTACTTTGACACATACTGCCCTTGTAATGTTTTGTTTAAGTTCGGGTAATTGTGTCACTATCTCTGATTTCAAATAAAATTTATAATCTTTATCATGTAAGAAGGATGGGCCATACAACCACATGTTATTAGCCTTAAGTTCATTAGGATGAAGGTCTCTACTGAGACAATCTGCAGGATTCTCATCAGTATTTACATATAACCAGTGATAATTATGAGAGAGCTCTGTTATTACTCTTACTCTATTCGCGACATAGGTCTGTAGTTTCGCGGAATCTATTTTGAGCCATGCTAAAACTATTTGTGAGTCTGAAAATAAGTAAGTATTATCACATTTTATATTATTGGCACTTAATGCATTGAGTACCTTTACAGTTAATTTCGTAAGAAGCAAGACTGCATTTAATTCTAGCCTGGGAGTAGTAAGCCTTTTATTTAATGGATTAATTCTAGATTTCGAACATAACAATTGGATATGTACATTGCCTTGTGTGTCAGTAGAACGCAAATACAAGCAGCAGCCATATGCAACTGAGGATGCGTCGGCAAAACCTAATGAATTGAATGACTTCACCATTATTAGCTATGGCACATCGAGGTACACTTAAAGGTTGCATCTGTGACAAGTCCCTAACAAATTCTATCCACATCTGACGTATGTCTTGTGGGGGAGGAGAGTCCCAATCTGTATTAGAAGCCCACAGTTTTTGCATGATTACCTTTGCATGAACAAAAATTGGACCGATTAACCCTAGTGGATCATAGAACTTACTAATATAGCTAAGTATGTCTCTCTTGCTATCATTTACACTAGTGTAAGGTTCAGGACATGAGCTTGTAAAGGTATCATCATTAATAACGAATTCAATACTTAAAGTTTTTACAGATGTTTCAGTTTTGCTTAAATCAACCTCGTTTTCTTGGTTGTAATTATTATTTTGTACATTTTTGAGTACTGAGTCACAGTTGGAAGCCCACTTGTGGAGCTGAAATCCTCCCAGAGCAAGTAACTCTACTAATTCAGTCTGCATTTTTAATAATACTTGCTTGTTATTATTATTAACCAACACATCGTCGACGTAGGTGTTATTAATCAAAATAGAGGATGCTAATGGAAATTGTTCCTTATATCTATTGGCAAGTTCAATCATGCAACGAGTGGCTAAATAAGATGACGACTTTAGACCATAAGTGACAGTGGACAGCTGTATGCACTTGATGTCTTCATCTGGTGATTCGCGATATAATATGTTTTGAAGTGAACGTTGACTAGGATCTAATCTAATGCACCTAAACATCCTACGTATATCGCAGATAAAGAAAAAGGTTCCTAATCTGAAAGCTATAAGTGTTTCTAATAAATCTTTCTGTACTACAGGGCCATTGCGTAAGAGATCGTTCAATGAAATTCTTTTGTTCGTACGCATTGAGGCGTCGAATACTGCTCTTAATTTTGTAGAACGAGCATTCTCTTTAATTACAGCATGGTGAGGGAGAAAATAAATAGGATCTTTCGATAAGTTATAGCTATTTATATTAATGTACTCACCATGATTTAATTCAATATATTCATCGATAAACTTTTTGTATTCGTGGAAAAGGTTTGTGTTTTTATGTAATTTCTTTTCCAAATTAAGAAATCGTTTATAGGCTAAGTGAAATGATTCTCCCAGTTCTAAGTTTATTTGATGTAACGGGACTTTAATAGGCATCGAAACTTGAAATGCATTATTGTCAAGCTTAGTAGTCTCATTAAAAAACTTTTCACAATACTCTTGTTCAGGTAATTGCTCGGGGAAGATTTCAGACACTCGCTCAGTTTCCCAAAATGCACTCAATGACTCATTTAAATTGCTATCACACTCCTGACAAAATAAAGATATAACCTGCTTACTGTTGGTAGTGTCATAGGCACTGCGTCCCGCTACTATGTGCCCAAATGATGTGTGAATTATAGATGGTTGCTTGGAGAATGTTGTGCCTGTTTTTGCAGGACCCTCGTTACTTATTGACTCATGGAGTGGCAACAGGGCCTGGAAAAAGACATCAGCTCCTAACAATACATGCACATCACCAGGCATATTGAAGGTAGCGTCAGCTAGATTGCAGTTAGCAGGAAAAGTTAGATTGGAAGTGTCGATAGGTGCTTGAGGCAACTTTGTGGTTATCGTTTTAACAATATGACAATTAACATTGACCTTATATGGATATACTATAGAGTGTACATCAAGGTTAATTTGCAAGTTAACTGTTTGCTCAGTGTTGGTAATGCCAATTATAATTGATGCATTGTTGTCGGGAACCTTGCCTAATATAAGGGCAAGTTTCTCAGTGATGAATGATACTTGTGAGGCACTGTCCAATAGTGCTCGTGCGTAAATAATCGTGCCTGTCTGGGAAATAAGCTTTACTCTAGCAGTAGGCAAAAGCACTTGTCCCCGAGGAGCGCTCGATAACAAACTGACAGATGGGCTCGATGGCTGTTGATCTGTTTGATGCAGTAATGTGTTATGAGGCTTTTTGCATTCACCACACTTAAAATGATATTTACAGTTACGTTTATGGAAAGACAGACATATTTTACACAGCTTATTTGCTAATACAAACTCTAGACGTTTTGTGGGTGCCGCCATTTTAAAATTTGGACATTGGAAAAGCTTGTGCGGAGACTTACAAAAGGTGCAGGAGGTAGAAGCAGATGCAGTTACAGCAATACTAGTCAACCGTTGGGGTTGAGGTTGCTTGTTGGGAACGGAGTCGTTTTCCAATGACAATGCTCGACGTTCCAGGTAACCTAAAAGCTCCCCTACTGTGGGTAAACACCTGTTGTCTCTCTCCATCTGAAATGCAGAGCGTGTAAGGTTGTCTAACTTCCTCACTAGCACACACACAAGCAAGCTGCTCCAGCTGTCGACAGGCTCCTCGAGGTTTTTTAGAGCTGCGAGTGTCTGTTTAACGTCTGAAATTAGTTTACGGATTGTGTTAGGAGTAGAACGAGTAATGGGTTGCAAATCTAACAGTGTATGTATGTGTTCGTGTATGATTTTAGTTTTAATATCATATCTCTCTTTAAGTAATTTTATTGCTTCAGCATAACTATCGTCCTCTAATGGGAGGTTTTTAATTAAAGCTGCTGGCTCATCACTTAGAAAACCTTTAAGATAATATAGCTTTTGAACAGGTGAGAGAGACTCATCTTTGTCAATCATTGCGCTGAAAAGGTTTATAAACGAGTAATACTCGGTATATTTGCCAGTGAATGTTGACATGACTATGTTAGGTAATTGAAGCTTTGACCTAATGCTCGAAGTTTGCTTATAATCTGAGTCGTTAAGCGTCTCATTTTTAGTGTTCAAATTGTGTTTTTTGATTGTCTTATCGATATTAGAGAGAATGTCGAAGTATATTTCTTCGATTTTACAAAAATCCTCCGGATCTTCAGGATTTTGTGCACATATTTGGATACAAGCATCGCTATATTCTTGAAAAACGCTGACGACCCTATCTCTTACAACTATAAGTCGTTCTAGCGAACGTGATTGCAACTCACCTGATAATAGTGCATTATGAATTTTAGTAATAGACATCTTTGCATAACCCCTTTTGGCAATATTAACTTTTGTGTCTGCCATGTTCACTAATAGGGCAATATATTGCTAGCTTTCCTAATGTTAGTTAATACTTGAACCGAAAAAACACTTAAAACTATGTGTATTTTGTTACAATTAATTACTACTAAAATCAAAAATGGTTGAGTTGAATGACGCTTGATGCTTGCTTACGCGCAGTACGAAACGTTGTCGGCGACGGCGTCGTTTGCTACGGTTAGGCGCGCTGTGATTGGCTACTGGTTGGTTGCACTCGTACGTGATTCGTCGGTTTCGGCGCTCGTATGCTGTGGTGCCAACTGAAGGAAGTGAATCGCAGTTGACATTGACAGACAGCTATTGTGTTTATCGACTCGCTCTTTCCGGTCCGGCTTCGCTTGTTTGTTTGATTGATGTGCTCCTTCCTCTTTGTCTTTGGTAGTATGTTGAAGACTTCGTGAGGGCTTCGTAATAAAGATGGCGGGCGTATGTAATAAAGATGAGTTCGTTACTAACTTGATGTCGATGCTTTTTCTTTCTACTGATACCTCTGCGTCCTGGGTTCTGCGTTGTAGCTTCTTGCTGCCCTCGCGGGAGAATTCTTAAAGGCCAAGACGGCTCGCGGAAGAATTCTTTAACGAAGACGGCACGTGCAGACAAGGCGATGGCGCATCATCGAAGGACCATTATGTAGGGCACTAGTGTAAATAGTTACCCAACACACACGGTTATTCCAGTGGTAGAGCGTGGACTGTATATTAATCGTTTCCAGGTGAGGTCAGGCGTAGAAAAAACACTTATTTTTTAGTTATTAACACACCACTTTATTTGAGCACAAGTTACAAGCACGAATGGAAGCGGAAGGAAGTAAAAACCATAGACAAATATGTATATGAAGAAAAATTACAGATAACAAAAATAAACTATATCAATCGAATCATAGATACTATATTATGTTGCCAACAATGGCGAAATTAATCTTTTTCAAATATTAATTATCTTCGTCATTTGAAAATTTGGCTCATATACGTTGTTTATTCCAAGCAAGAGATTAATACAATTGGACAGATAGACTCAAATTTAGTACTAGAATCATGTGCCGATTTTTAATACAACAATTTGTTGGCATTCACTGTGTATAAATCTGTTTGGGGTGGGTCGCGTTGCCTAGATTATACTTTCATTTCTATCCTATAAATTTATTTTGTGGTTTTTCCGTTGAAAAAATAAAAACAGTCATTCCCTCGTTAGAAATAATGCTCTGCGAAAAATTATTCAACACAATCTTCGAAATAATGATTTATGAGTTTATAGATTTAATTATTATTTTATCAATTGTAAATAAAACAGTCCAACTTGACATATACACCTCAAAAATTCTCGCTGCGTAGTAAACTATTATAGAAATTTATATTTAGGATTAATGAATTACATAAGTACGGTGAAGGCAATTGCCGTAAAGCTCAAAAGCTTTATTGGATTGCGCTTAAACCTTCAACGAAAGGCGGTTCGAATCGCCGACTACCAATCCCTTTCCGAGCAGGTTGATCCCTTGGCGATGCCTAGAGATGTGGATGGAGAGTGTTCAGAGAAGTTGTTTGGATTAATACCTGGATTGAGGCAGCATACGAAATTCCACGCGTTTTACGCGTTCCACAACTGAGCGTTTTTTAAGGAAGTTACCACAACCATTATGTGGAACCAGCAGCCCATTGAAGTATTTCGGAACCAATTCTACTTAGGATCCTTTAAGAAAACAACGTAAGAATTCTTATAATGAGTGTCCATGGGCAGCGGTATTACTTAAGCTCAGGTGAGCATCCTGCGTGATTGTGCACTGATCTTTAAAAAAATACAAGAATATCGAACGAGGGAACCCAAACAGACTAAGCTAATTTTTCCACGAAATAAACTCGTCGGTTGTCACACCTGCCCCGCGGTCGGATAAAGCGAATTCCGCATTGTTGCAACAAATTTTCGGGACTGTTTTGTCACTCAGTTCGGCTTCCGCGGTTATTTTACTGTTTGTTTCTCATGAAATTGACTGAGAGAGAATAATGACGGGAAATGTTTAATATATCAAAATGTTTGTATGATTTTATTTATTTTTGTTCCTCAACCAGAGTAATACAATCGTTACAGCTAAATGAAAATCTGCAAAATTTATGTATACAACATAGCATACCTCATTCTATACAAAAAAATTATCTGAGTACCAACATTATGAAAATGATCAGTACTTTTGAGTAATAGTAACAAACATCCATCAATAAACATGTCTTATGACACAGAGAGATTAGGAGATACGATGCAATACATCACACACATCTTAACATCTTAACTTCTTCAAAGAAGAAAGGTAAGAAAGAATATATTTTTTGTAATAAGATACACGAAAATCTCTTATTTCTAAAGTTGCCAAAAACGCCCTTTGTTTATGAATTCAAAGGGTATTTCAACAAGAAGTTTGTTTTTCAATTGTGGCAACACCGAGAACGTGATAGTTTTGACATTTAGTTTTTGGCGGTATTCATTTCGTAGCAGGTGCTTTGGCAATTATTACAATGAATTCAATTTCGCTCGAAAATCGCATTAAAATAATTCAAACCCACTATAAAAATGGTGGTTCTGTTAAAGTTACATTTCGTAAAATTCGTGATATTTTCGGCCAGCATAATCGTCCTTCTGAGACCGCTGTTAAGAATTTGGTCGCGAAATTTGAGTCGACAGGCTCGGTACAAAATGTGCCAACACCAACACGTGTTCGACCGGGTCGTTCAACAGAAAACATCGTCGCCGTGAGCCACAGTGTTGAAGAAGATCAAAATTTGTCAATTTCACGACGTTCTCAACAATTGGGGTTATACAAAAGCACAACATGGCGAATTTTGCGAAAGGATTTGGCTTTGAAGCCTTACAAGATTCAACTGGTGCAGGAATTAAAGCTGATCGACCATTCAAATCGCCGCAGATTCGCTCAGTTCATTCAGGAACAACCTGCTGGTTTTTCTGAAAAAATCATTTTTCAGACGAAGCCCATTTTCATTTGTCAGGGTACGTCAACAAGCAAAATTGTCGCATTTGGGCTTCTGAAAATCCTAAAGCAATTATTGAGAAGGCTTTGCATACTCAACGTGTTACTGTGTGGTGCACTATGTGGTCTGGAGGCGTGATTGGGCCGTTTTTTTTCGAAGATGAAGCTGGAAATGCGGTAACAGTCAATGGATCACGGTATCGCGAGATGTTAACCACCAAATTTTGGCCTATTATTGATGACATGGATATCACTGAAATGTGGTTTCAACAGGACGGTGCCACATGTCACACAGCCAATGAAACGATCAATTTATTGCAAACCAAATTTCCCGAGCGCATAATTTCGCGAAATTCAGCTGTTAAGTGGCCAGCCAGATCGTGTGATTTAACACCACTGGATTATTTTTTGTGGGGCTATTTTAAGACAGAGTCTATACGGAGCCAATCGAATCGATTGCAGCCTTAAAACTCAAAATCCGTGATGTCATTAACGAAATAGACGCTCCATTTTGCCAAAAAGTGATTAAAAATTTTGATGAAAGAATCAACATCTGTCGGCGTGGTCGTGGTGGACATTTGCCAGATATCATTTTTCATTCATAATTGCCAAACTTTTCTCTTTGTAATACAATAAAAATTTTATTCATTTTCCTCTAAATTCTTTGTTTTATTTTGTTTTAGAAAACAAAGTTCTTGTTGAAAAACCCTTTATAAGAAACGTTTTGATGTATCATTTTTAATGTTTTGATGATAATTGACGAAACAATGTACAAAAACGTAATTTTCTTAAAAACTACCTTATTGGATTTTGATAAAAATTACACCACAAGATAGAGCATTTTATAAGAAACGTTTTCATGTATCATTTTTAATGTTTTGATGATAATTGACTAAATAATGTACAAAATCGAATTTTCTTAAAAACTACCTTATGGATTTTGATAGAACTTACACCACAAGATAGAGCATTTTATAAGAAACGTTTTGATGTATTATTTTTAATGTTTTGATGATAATTGACGAAATAATGTACAAAAACGTAATTTTCTTAAAAACTACCTTATGGATTTTGATAAAAATTACACCACAAGATAGAGCATTATATAAGAAACGTTTTGATGTATCATTTTTTCTTAAAAACTACCTTATGGCTTTGATAAAAATTACACCACAAGATAGAGCATTATATAAGAAACGTTTTGATGTATCATTTTTTATGTTTTGATGATAATTGACGAAATAATGTACAAAAACGTAATTTTTTTAAAAACTACCTTATGGATTTTGATAAAAATTACACCACAAGATAGAGCATTATATAAGAAACGTTTTGATGTATCATTTTTAATGTTTTGATGATAATTGACGGAATAATGTACAAAAACGTAATTTTCTTAAAAACTACCTTATGGATTTTGATAAAAATTACACCACAAGATAGAGCATTATATAAGAAACGTTTTGATGTATCATTTTTAATGTTTTGATGATAATTGACTAAATAATGTACAAAAACGTAATTTTCTTAAAAACTACCTTATGGATTTTGATAAAAATTACACCACAACGTTTTGATGTATTATTTTTAATGTTTTGATTATAATTGACGAAATAATGTACAAAAACGTAATTTTCTTAAAAACTACCTTATGGATTTTGATAAAAATTACACCACAAGATAGCGAATTTTATAAGAAACGTTTTGATGTATTATTTTTAATGTTTTGATGATAATTGACGAAATAATGTACAAAAACGTAATTTTCTTAAAAACTACCTTATGGATTTTGATAAAAATTACACCACAAGATAGCGAATTTTATAAGAAACGTTTTGATGTATCATTTTTAATGTTTTGATGATAATTGACGAAATAATGTACAAAAACGTAATTTTCTTAAAAACTACCTTATGGATTTTGATAAAAATTACACCACAAGATAGAGCATTTTATAAGAAACGTTTTGATGTATCATTTTTAATGTTTTGATGATAATTGACGAAATAATGTACAAAAACGTAATTTTCTTAAAAACTACCTTATGGATTTTGATAAAAATTACACCACAAGATAGCGATTTTTATAAGAAACGTTTTGATGTATTATTTTTAATGTTTTGATGATAATTGACGAAATAATGTACAAAAACGTAATTTTCTTAAAAACTACCTTATGGATTTTGATAAAAATTACACCACAAGATAGAGCATTATATAAGAAACGTTTTGATGTATCATTTTTTCTTAAAAACTACCTTATGGATTTTGATAGAACTTACACCACAAGATAGCGCATTTTATAAGAAACGTTTGGATGTATCATTTTTAATGTTTTGATGATAATTGACGAAATAATGTACAAAAACGTAATTTTTTTAAAAACTACCTTATGGATTTTGATAAAAATTACACCACAAGATAGAGCATTATATAAGAAACGTTTTGATGTATCATTTTTTATGTTTTGATGATAATTGACGAAATAATGTACAAAAACGAATTTTCTTAAAAACTACCTTATGGATTTTGATAAAAATTACACCACAAGATAGCGATTTTTATAAGAAACGTTTTGATGTATTATTTTTAATGTTTTGATGATAATTGACGAAATAATG
This sequence comes from Pieris melete, assembly GCA_963693345.1. Classification (NCBI taxonomy): domain Eukaryota; kingdom Metazoa; phylum Arthropoda; class Insecta; order Lepidoptera; family Pieridae; genus Pieris; species Pieris melete. The sequence goes on along the minus strand of CAVNZK010000292.1, from coordinate 69,878 downwards.
TACAAAAACGAATTTTCTTAAAAACTACCTTATGGATTTTGATAGAATTACACCACAAGATAGAGCATTATATAAGAAACGTTTTGATGTATCATTTTTTCTTAAAAACTACCTTATGGATTTTGATAGAACTTACACCACAAGATAGCGCATTTTATAAGAAACGTTTTGATGTATTATTTTTAATGTTTTGATGATAATTGACGAAATAATGTACAAAAACGTAATTTTCTTAAAAACTACCTTATGGATTTTGATAAAAATTACACCACAAGATAGAGCATTATATAAGAAACGTTTTGATGTATAATTTTTTCTTAAAAACTACCTTATGGATTTTGATAGAACTTACACCACAAGATAGCGCATTTTATAAGAAACGTTTTGATGTATCATTTTTAATGTTTTGATGATAATTGACGAAATAATGTACAAAAACGTAATTTTTTTAAAAACTACCTTATGGATTTTGATAAAAATTACACCACAAGATAGAGCATTATATAAGAAACGTTTTGATGTATCATTTTTTCTTAAAAACTACCTTATGGATTTTGATAGAACTTACACCACAAGATAGCGCATTTTATAAGAAACGTTTTGATGTATTATTTTTAATGTTTTGATGATAATTGACGAAATAATGTACAAAAACGAATTTTCTTAAAAACTACCTTATGGATTTTGATAAAAATTACACCACAAGATAGAGCATTTTATAAGAAACGTTTTGATGTATCATT